>QEYC01000032.1:0-466060 GCA_009935795.1 Pholiota adiposa
TTCTAGGGCATGGTAAATAAACAGGAAAGAGTTTTGGGACTACAAAAGTTTTACGCGATTAAAACCCCACTCGGACCGCCATAGTAAGTGACTTCGAGTCATTCTTGATTCTTTGAGTACTCATTAAAACATGCCTTAGGATTAGAAAAGGACTTAGAATGGCTGGGTTCGACTTCAACATTGCGCTTACAATCTTCTACGTTTGCGTAAGGCAGCTCGCTCTTTCTTCGGAAAGTTGCTCTAACATGAATATAGTACACGCTGGCTGATATTCCCTCAAAATCGTCATGAAACAAATGGGTTCTATGTGGATCGCCATTCAAGTCATTCTTTTTGGGATCATAACGTAACGACGACTTTCATCAAGACCTATGGACAATTCATAGCTACTCGGGTTCTTCTTGGATTGGCGGAAGCAGGTACTTTGGTAAGCTACTCGAGCTTGATCATCTGCGCCTGCACTAGATTGATGATGCGAGTAACTTTCAGTCTGCTCTTGTCTACTTACTTTCGCGGGTGCGTTAAATTGACCTTCAGATCATCCATGTTCTAATAGAGCACGTCACAGTATTATCGTCGCAAAGAGCTGGTCATTCGCATCGAATATTTTTTGGGTTGTCGCCTATGCTTGCCGGTGCTTGTAAGTTCAGTTCCGTCATCGAATCGTTGATTTTTATGAACCGGATATTCTATAATTTTAGTTGGTGGGCTTTAGCATCAGGTTTATTATCAATCCGTGATTTTGGATAGTAAATTCATGGAGAAAGGTGTGTTTGTCGATTTCGAAGCTCGACGACTCTGTCATATCATTGTTTCGTACGAATTAGATTTTTTTCGTCGAAGGTATTGGCTTAGTCAGCGTATGTGCCTCAAAAATTTGCTGAGATTTGGACTTGCATTAGGAATTATCACAACCGGTTCGGCATCCTGCTTATATTCTTCATACCAGCAGACCCACTCACATCGCATCTCTTGAATGAGGCAGAGCGTAAACTGACATTCGCTAGATTGAACTTAGATCAGATCGTCAAGACCGATGGAAAGAGGGAAACTGCTACTGTGAAGCTTGTATTACGTTCCTTTAATATTTGGGTACGCAATTGCAAGACTTCTTCGTTGGTATCTTGACTTATTGTTATTCGCAGACCATGCTCTGCTCCATTTGCTTCGTATTGATAAACATATCATTCCAAGCCTGAGTCTATTTCTGCCAACCGTCGTCAACTCTCGTATGTTTACCATCATCTTTGTTTAGATGTTCAAAAGAAAAGCTCATTTGTGTTTTAGTTGGTCACTTCAGTCGGTGCATCTTTTGACAAAGTATGAATCCTTGTCTGATTTTAAAAATCCAGCTGTTGTAGAAGCTCAGCTTCGAACTGTACCTCCTTACAGTCGCTGCGGTGTGGTGTATGATCATCGTTTTTTGGAGCTTTTACACGAACCAGCGTGCAATACCCATCGTCGTCTCATACTGCTGGAAGTCGTTGGATACGCAATGGCGATCAGTACAAGAACAATCACTACTAGGTGCGCAATGTTGTAGTTTCTAAAAAATAATTTACTCATCTATTGTATCTTGTAGATACGCAGCTTGTTTCTTCTCTCTCGTTGGAACTGAGCCTGTTGGACCCATGGTAAATCCGTTAAGTTTGAATCAATGAAGCTAATCGAGCTTTTATTTAACAGCTTCTTATATGGGGACAGATAATGCCTCACCCGACACGATGCGCGCCGTCACCGCAGCCGCTATAACAGGTGCACATCTTCGTAGTAGATACGAGAGTAATGACGCTGACTTAAAAATGAACAGCATTGGGACAATCGTTCTGTTATTGCGTGAGTTTTCACAAAAATGAGACCACGTATCCTTACGAGTCTCGTTGTAGGGTTTGGACGTATCTTCCTCAAGACCCCCGAACTTCCATAATGGCAATAGTCTCAATTTGAGTGCAGCTGCAGTTGCAGCGCTTTGACTGTGCTAGTCTGCTGTACCTCCGCTGGGAAAATGCAAAACGTGATCGAGGTGAACAAGACCATCGTCTGCGGGATGGAATTCGCAAGAGGAGATTCAGAACTTGGGATATAGGCATCCCAACTTCCGTTATCAAACCTGAGGCCTGACTCTTATCCATTTTCTCGGAGGGAGTCAGGGTCATCGGGGGAATTTTTTTTTCCTGAAAATTTGGATACACATATTATGTACTAAATGTTTTGACATCTCATGCACATGGACGGTTTGAGGGCCAAGTTGACGCGGCCTTTTAGTCTCCACCCGCACGAAGGGCAAATTCCCACGCCACACAAACATTTTAATGCGCTAATTTATAAACATCCGTCCAGAGCCTTTCCACCCGAATTGTGATTGACCATTGTTTCATATTCCTTCCCCGCTCCTTCCGTTCCCTTATTATAATAATTGCATGTCGGCGAGGAGGCTCTTGTCCGGGTGGTTCGGGACCTTGCTGAAGCGGCATAGCCACGACGATCTCGATCACAGAAACATTCAAACAACTGCAAAGTTGACAAAAAAATCAGTGCTGGCATCGTATTCTCTTCCTTCCATGCCCTCATGAAGCCCTGTTCCTTGCCACTTGATGTTCCCTGCATCACTTACCCTCTCAATACCCCGTGTAGTGGCCAGGAGTAAGCTCTGTTCCGGACACCTCACTCAGTCTTTCGTTAACATGAGCGCATAGGCACAGCCAGTATTTCGTAGATCATCCACGTGGAGGAGGTTCAAGCGCGCCATCGTACCCTACAACTCTCAGTGGATCACTGCTAGATCTTCCGACCGAAATCCTAGCTTATATCCTTGAACTCGGTTACTTCGAGTTCAACGCAGATGGCGCCCCAGACACTGCATTTCGTACGCTCGCCTCTCAAACCTCAGCGAGGCTACGACAGCTCATTCTACATACCCCATCGTTATGGAGCATCATTCGCGTCTCCCCGAACAATGCCTTTTCGCAGATGTACACATGCATCGATCGTTCGCTGGAATATCCGTTGGACCTCCGACTGCGTTGTTTCTGGGAGCCTCGAGCGGCGGAAGAGATAATGAAGAAGTTGGTATCCCACATCCATCGATGGAGACGGCTCTCGATGACCGTCGTGGACGATTTCATTTTCATGCTTCTTGGACACAAAGGCGCGCCGCTCCTTGAATATTTCGACATCTCATTTCACGGCCCGCCACAACGCATCTCAACTCCCCCTCTCATATTTGGGGGCCACCTTCCCCGATTGAAGCACCTTTGTTTGCGTCACGTTGATATCATCCCTGGGTTCCCTTTGAGAGGGATTCGAATGCTTGAAATCCGAGGGTATGGTACGTGGCCAGAGTATCCGCGATTAAACGAGTTACTTGGAGGCTCGGAGTGTTTGGAAAGCCTCATTTTTCATATCAGCCCAAGCCAGGTCCTGGATCAGGTTTTCCCCAATGCTGCCTGGGACACCACCCATCCCCAAATCCGCCTCCCTGAACTCCGGTCCCTGACCGTTCTTACATCCGAATGGTTGTCTCCCAACATATCCAATTTCATCCAGCTCTTCGCATTCCCCAAGCTCGAAACATTGACCCTGCTGCTGCATGAATACCCTCCCTCGAACCAGAAACCTGAGAGGATCATGGTATACACTCGCCGGGCGACACCATTGATCGACGAATATCTGTTTACGTCGGAGCGACATCCAGATCGTCTCGTCCTCCAGACGTGCAGCCTATTTTGGGGCTGCCGGGCTCTGTCAAGTTGCCCGATTACGACGCTCGAGCTCCATGACGTTCATTGGCCTGACCATTCCACACTCCAGAATGTCTTCGAATCGCTCAAGGACCTGAAGGACCTTTTCATTCAGGACTTCAATACGAAGCATGCCGTTCTTGGCCTCTTGAACGACCATGAAAACGAGACCCAGTCCATTCCACACTCTAACCTCCTTCAAATGAAAGCAACCATTACTCTCCCTTACCTTGAATGCCTCGGCATTGAGTTCACCGAACGCGCCTGGACGGCGCAGGACTCGACGCAGGGCTATACGACGGCCTTCCTTCGTGTTTTCAGCCTTCCCGCGCTCCGAACTCTCCGTTTCGCGAAAATTATAGATGCAGCTCAGTGGAAGGCCATTTCCGATACCTTCGCCTTCCATGCCTCGGAATACCATTCCCTCACCTCGCTGACACTCACTGACATGTCGGATCTCGTACCTACTGACCCCCGCCACCCGCATTATACTGACATCGCCGCCGCTTTCCCCCATCTACATCACCTCTCCCTGGACGGCTTTGCGTCGTCCAACGCACTTCTCCAGCAACTGGTATTGCCGTCCCCCGTACATTCAATCTCTGAAAGTTCAGCTCCCAGGACCACCTTTGCTGATTTACAATTCCTTTCTATACGCGGTAATCCGAATGTGAGTAAGCCTCTTTTTCACCGTGTGATTGCCTCCCGCGAGAGAGCGGGGGCACCACTGACGAGGCTGCGTTTGGATCACAATTTTGCCTCAAATGCGGAATCTCTGGAGTGGATCCAAGATTGCGTTGAGGTCGTCGAGGTGGAAAGCGTGTTAGTCGAGGAATCTTATGATCTATGAGACTTATTATTTAATTTTTTTCGCTTCAATTAATGTTTTCCGACCGTGTTGTAGGTTATTCTGTGCTGCTCGCCGTAGATAGATTTAGATTTAAATTTTGTATGTAGAGTATACTCGTCGTAGATGCGAATTACATTGGTTTGATCGTTTAGTCGCGATGCCTTTGCATATTCCAATATGTTCCACTCAGGTGCATCCAAGTAACGAAAGAATGAACCCAGAGACGACAGAATATTATTAAGAATACAAACACAACTATTTACTAAGAGTCTAAGAGTCCTCGTCCGTCCTAAGATAATACAGAACGATACGCTTAGACTACAAACTATACTACATTGTTCCATGATTACAGACGGCAAGATAGATCATGGTGACTGAGACGACAAGAAATCTATGGAAAATTAAAATCAGGCGCGGCCTTGACGTAGATTAGAAGTATCGACTCACCGACGCAGTATCCACCAAAGGGGCTCATCATTGTGCTAATTCCCATGAGCGCCCCAGCCTCCATTCCCACCTCCACCGTTCGACCCATATGTGGTCGTTGCCGACGGCGTCAAGCAGGTGAGGGAACCGTACTCGGTCTTCGCGCGCGGTTTACGAGTGATGCTGGGCCCGAAGGATTTGCTGGGGCTAGGAATATGGCTGGGCTTCGGGGGCCTGGTGTGAGAGCCCCAGTCCTCCATGGCGCCGCGCAGGTCGAATTGTTTGAGCGTCTTCATAGGCTTCGAAGAGACGGCGAGGATCAGACTAGACAGCAGGACCAGCGGCGCGATGCGGGAAATGAGGGCGGCGATGGAGGACATGGCGAATGGGTGATCTTCGTGTTTGGTGAACGATGTCGACGAAACGTATTATGGAGCAAGAGCGAGATCCTGACACAGAATCTCTGCTATTCTGCAGTGTCAGATTATATACGATCATTATTTGCCATCGACTCTGAGTCGGACGTCACTAATGGATCAGGGGTCGTCAAACATTTCCAATTACGAACTTGTCCATAAATTTTAGTGAGTGGTTTCAAATAATATGACGAGCTAGTCGATTTGTGTTATTTGTTACTCTCTTGATAGACAGCTCCTAATTTTGAATGATGCTATTGGTAGGGACAGTTGACTGCGCCCGAAACAAGCGCCCGCGACATTCGTGACCAAACTTGGAATCCTACCTTGTAAATTATTCGGCATAAATTTTGCGAAAATGACTAAAGAAAGAGTCGACTCTGATATTGAATGGTTCTAGAAGCTAATTGATTGGATAGAAATATTGAAACGAAGTTGAAACAAATCCTTAGACCTAAGTACAGGTAATAGAAGCGTTATGGTAACACAAATGAAGCGGAACGGTATAGGAGAAGAAAGTGGAACGCCCAACCCCTGTGGTAAGTACCCAAGGCGTCATCTACAAGTCTTTGGCAATTTCAGCGACATTCTTGGTATCCTCTTCGATCGCTTTTTCCTCTTCGATCGCTTTTGCGATCTCTTTGTCAGTGGCATCGAACTGCTTTTTTTGTTGTTCCATATTCTCGAAAGCGCTCTCCACGAATTGTTCACCGATACTCGTTGTATCATCGTTGGTCGCGTCGTTGTCTTGTGTCTTTTGGGCGTCTTGGAACAAGGCCTCAGAGACAGTGTCAGGGACGACTTGAGCAGGGCTGGTATTGTCAGCGACAAGAGCAGAGGCATCGTCTGTCTCGCCATCGTCATCCTCAGTGGCGTCGGCGTCCTGTCTTTTTCCAACAGCAGTGGTCGTAGCAGTGGTATCGTCTGCGACCATATCGACGGAGGCATCATCGGTAGTCGTGTCATCGATATCCTCGCCAGCCGAGTCATCGACAACAGAGGCACCAGTGTTATCGAGGCTAGCGTCCTCGGTATCGACGTCGACGTCGACAGAGTCAGCGTCCTGTCTCTTGTGAAGAGTATGGGTGGTATCCTTGGCTTTGGCACGGCGGACAGCTCCCGAGTGGGCAACGTAGCTGCTTGCGAGCTTCATTGCGCTGCTGGCTGCGGCCTGGTTGTGGGCTCTCCTGGCAAGTCCACTGGGGCCGGCTCTGGCTACGAGTCCGCTGGGGCTGGCGGGCATCGGCTTGCCAATTGCGCTGGGCGCGAGGAGGAGAGCGGAGAGAACGAAGACGGCGGTGAGCTTGGCAAACATGGCTTCTGCTGGTATGCTAAATAAAGCGCGTCAATCTCGAACTAAAAGTTACTCACCAAGTGTGGTAGGAATAGAAAATGTAGGTGTGTTTGAAGACGAAGAGATACGAAGATGTGAGAATAGGCTGTGAAGCTGATGACTTTCATTGAGGCGAAGCGACATCCTCTTATATTGGGAGAATTGCGGCTGACATGGAGCGCCGCCAGCTGGTGGCTGGCAAATATTGAGAGCTGGGCTGAGTGCCAGCCTCCCAGATTTCATCGCTATTAATAGCCACCCACCATTTCAATTCCGACTATGTCAGCCTCTCATTAACAGAGCGAGGGTGAAGTTAGATGTATAATTATAGACGCGGACACATGAATGACATGTATCTGACGGACAAAAAGCGCATGGGCTTAATACACATTTCGCACCTTCAATTTTACGGGTAACACTCCTCTAGTAAGCACGAAATAGCAGTCTAGTGTCTTCTCCCAGTCCGTCGTATTGTAATCCGATTTGAGCTCTATGTCGAATTTCTGGACTAACGTCGCCAATACCACACGAAGCTCTAGCAATGCCAGTCCTTTCCCAGGACAGTTCATTGGTCCTAATGAGAACGGGAAGAAAGCGTCCGGGCGAGTTTTAAATATTCCAGCGGAATCTGGAAGCCACCTTTCTGGAAGGAAGCGATCGGGGTGTGGTTGGAAGTATCGAGGGTCCCGTTGTACTACGTAGGGTGGTATATAGACACCAGTTCCTTTGGGGACAAATCTAGGGAGTTATAGTGTTAGAGGAGACAGCGATAAAAGGTGGGATTTACATTGAGCCAAACATTCTACCTCCCGAGCCTTTTTCGGGGCTACGTTGGAGATCAATTGGGACGGGGGGCGTGAGCCGCAAGACTTCGTTTCTGATCCAGGAGAACTTTAATGAGCATATTCAAAAGGCCATAGAATACACTAACATGACCGCATTCAGAAGAGGCATTTCAGATAGCTTGGATGAGTTATCCGCTGGTAATTCCCCTCCTTTCGGGGGAAAGATGTCGTCGATCTCTTTTCGCAGCCTACATCCGCAGAAAGAAATATTGGAGCCGTAAGTTCCTACATATGTTGGAATCAAAAACAGGAATCTCACATTTCGAAGTACTTTACGTCGGTTAAGATGTAATGAAATACACTGCTGATGACAGTCGCCGACGTATCCGAGCCAGCAACGATGATTAACTGGGCCTCCCGAGCGTAAGATGTGAACTGAGGTGGGTGCGGCGATGGATTCAATTCATCCAGCTAGTGATATGCAAAATGAGAGTAAATTTCTTGACGTCAAAGATGGAAATAAACGACCTACCAACCATGAGCTCAGATCCGGCCCAGTAGGTCCAATTCCTCGCTGCGCCCGCTTCTGAGCGGCGGTCAAAACAAAACTCCTAAGCTTTGCAGCAGCCTGGCCCATCACCGATGCCTTGTTGAGAAATGCAGTCGCCCACGGCACATGTTGAGTGTACGCTTGAATTCTAGTAGACGGCGCATGAGCGATCGAATGTCACTGTAATTTGAATGCATCATGCGCCCTACCTGATCCCATGCTCCATGAGCGCCCAGAGGCCGTTCACGTCTCCATCGCGCATCAGCTCATATCCCAAACCCCCAAAGCTGTTTTTTTAGATATGTAAGTGTGTCAGACGGCCATCTACGGAGAGCTTACGCCATATCACCCATAAAATCATACCTGTAAAATATTCTTCAGTATTATACATTGCGTGGACCATGCCGTATGACTCACGAAAACATCGACATCCACTCAACGACATCAATGAACCTTCCCTCCGCTGCCTTAGCTTCAAATGCACCGACAAGCTGAAAGAGTCGATTTCGAAGGATTGGTTCGTATTCTTTTATGCTGGACGAGCTCAAACCTTTGTTCCATGGCTTCCTCCGCTGTAGATGTACGCGAGTATCTCGTTCGCTGACAAGAGAGGTTTGCCCGGTCTTGGGGTTCTTCCGCCCATTCCACACTGCGATCAAGCATACGCGTCAGCAGTTTTGCTTAGAAACTCTAGTGTGCTTTGACTCACTAGGCCATTCGGCATTCCATTAGCACCGAGAGCTGGCTCAATGACGCTGGCTTCGGATATGGATATTTCATTGGGACCTTTTGGTAAGTAATTCAGTTAGTCAGGAAAGAACGATAGCGTTGGAGGGACTAACCAGTTCGACCACCGGGCCGTATTTTTTATGGAGGTCAGAGAAAACAAGATGCATCTTCCCAGTTGATACTTGACGAAGCGCCCATAGCTTGCTGCATTTCGCTAGAACAGGTCCTGGATATCTTGCTAAAGGGTGGAAAGGTGAAAGGCGATAAAGAACGATGGAAGAAAACAAGGTCGCGTAGGTTGCCACGTATCCGATACAAATCCCCCAAAGGAGACCATTTTGTGGGTACAGAGTGTACGAGGGGATCAGAGGCAAGACGATTGCGACCTGCTTGAGGAGCGGTAGATGGTATTCTTCGAATTTATTGAACAATACATGTAAAATCTGCTTGAATGACATAAACTGAAGTTTAACTTGAAAATATCAACCACGCACCAGACCACTAGTAATCGCAAGAAAACTTGGGGTCATTATTGTCCATCCAGCCGTTTGAGACGTTGCGAGAAAGAACGGGTGGGAAGGACGATGGCAGATGATTCAGAGTTCGAGCCTACCAATTTATGGCCCCACAAGCGTTAATAATAAATTGAACTCCGAGGTGCATGCTGATAACGTCAGAAGGATATAATTGGAGCTTCGCATCGGATACCGTGAAAGGTCTGCGAACGAGAAAGAAATGAATGTCCTTCGAAGAAGCACCTACCTAGCAATTATAGTTGGTGGTAATGCAGGCCAATGTGCTACACGGCAATACGATTGGGGGCTGCCTCAGCCGAAACTAAGAAATACGTACAAGTAAATACTTAATGACCATCATGTAGGGTTTCAATGGTGTCGAAATTCGGCATGCCTTGAAGGACCTCCGACATCATCGGCCGCTTGCTAGGATCCTCGTTGAGAAGCTGTTTGCTGGCCAAAAGTAACCAGTCACGGGAGGGAGATGGGCGACAAAGCATACACAACTCCTGCACGACTTTGCCTACCGACCACAAATCGGCACGGATTGGCCTGAATTTCGTATGGCCGACCTCAGGTGCGATATATCCTTCCGTTCCTGCACGATCTTCCAGCAACTGCGCTTCATTCCTGAGACGAAAAGAGTACCCGAAGTCGATGACGGTAAGGCGGCCAAACTCCGAAGGGATCAGAAGGTTGGAAGGCTTGAGATCCATATGGGCAACATTGTGGTCATGCATGAACTTGACGGCTTCAAAGAGTTGTGTCACAAGTGACCACAGATGTTTATCTAGGGCGTTCAAAGAAGTGAGATAGTTGCCCGCCACCGGCATGGCGATGATCGACCCGCCAGTAACAGGCCAGACACCGAGTGGGCGGACGGTATGGTTGGACTCGGAAGGTAGTCCCGCAAGGTACTGAAGGATTTCGAGTTCCTCACCCCCATCCTTAACAAATTTCAGGCATCCCGCCATTCGTCCGTCGTTGCAGCTTACAATCGGAGCGATATTTGGATGCTGTACAAGGCTGTTAGTGCTAGGCGCTACAAGATGGAATGCAAACACACCCCATAGGCAACATATGCCACTTTATAATTCATTTCGTCAAGGGCATCGCGAACAGTATCATCAGCAAAAACACCCAGGTCGTCCTCATCCTGGAGCTCTGAATCATAAGACTCTTCAACAATGGGGTGCGGTGATTGCCCTTTACTAGGCTTAGACCAAGCACCGCTAGAATGCAAAGACTTTATTTTCGATGCCTCAATCTTTATGGCTGCCAATACATCCCGCTTGCTCTTATCTAGTTGAGTGAGAACGGATTCGAGTTCAGATGCGAGATTATACATCTCGCGCTGGAAGGCGACAGCGGCATCTCGATCGGTAAGATCGAACTTTTTTTGCGAAATGTAAACCTAAGGAAAAATAAATACAACGGCTAATGTTTAGTCAGAAAGTTGGCTCATACCTTCTCGGGCGCCACCTCCTCCATTTTCATAACGATGTATCGTTCAGCGGTCAAACTCGCTGTCAGATAAATAGCGACAATAAAGGGACGCGCAGTTGACTCAGGCCGACGGAGTTCGACTACCAGACGGGCCAGAGCAATGGCATGCAGGAGCATACGGTAGCGCACCTGTTCGTTTGCCTGAGGATATGAGCTCGCCGATAATCAAAGGCAAGTCAAGCTCTTGCAACCAGACGCTGAAGTCGTCTTTTGGAATATACTTTCGTGGCAAGCGGCCTACGGTAGGGCATGAGACGAACATAGGAAAGCTCCAGGGAATTTCTCTGAAGATGGAAGTAAATATGACATATATGTGATTAGATTTGAAGCAAACTTACTCATGATACACGAGCTTATCGGTAGAATTTCGCCCTGAGAAGAAAGGCGGGATAATAAAGTTACTTTTCAATGCGTGTGCCTTGAGTGAAGATGATGTCGCCATCCGGTAGCGCAGTGCATCTGGGTGGTAACAACGCAGTAGCACGTAAAATGCCATAAATTCCATGGTGCTCTTGACATTTGCTTGATCCACTGAAAAGGTATTGAGGAAGTAACTTGATTCAAACTGGGGAGAGTAACGGCGAGCAATGGAGAGGTCGGGATCGTCATCTGGAGTCTACCCGGAAAAAAATGTTTGTTAACATCAAACCAAATGGAAGCGACTCACGTTGAAAGAACGTCTTTCACATAACCTAATTTCCAGATCCTGAATTTCAGGTGGCTTTTCCACAGTGTCATCTTCAATAAAGCTACCCCCGTTTGCAAGAACGTCATCCCTTGTCCAATGGAGAGCAGTTTCAACGCTGACCAGCAAACAGCAGTAAAGATTGGCATAATTTTGCTTCAGCTTGGATATTGCAATTTCTGTGTCATCTGTGAGGAACTGTGAGCTCCAAGGTTTTTCCACGTAAGTAGGTAATGGAACTGACCGGGCACGTCCACGATGATCAAACAGATGTAATCCGCGATAATGGTTTGTGCGATCTTCCTTACAGTCTTGTTGTGTCCAACACGTTTGTACTTGTTCTTGTCTTCAAGTGAGTCCATGACCTGGCGAACATCTGGTGGATTCTCGTCGTCGTACTCAAATGGATCATATAGAGTGTAAAAGTTGCATCGACGGGAGATCCGCTTGAGCAGTTCAGATGGTTCGTTTGCAGGCGATTTCATTCTTCCTAAGAGGACAGTAAGAGACACTCCAGGTTCTACTCCTACCTGGATGATCTCTGACTCCTCCCCCGTTGCATCGAAGACTAGAACGAAAAACAGTAGTTCCTTATCGGCTGTGAGCATCATCAATGATCAGTACATTATTTGGAACATTTGGAGTCGTACCCATATAATAATGACAATAGCCCCAACTTCAACACCGTACGATACTGGGCGATGGCAAAGGTTAAGTACGACATTGTGACTGCGTGCCAAGTCACGCATTGTTTGTGACACTGATAGCACACAACACGTCGATCGTTGGAGGACACAGCATAAAGCTGAAGGCGCAAGGGTCAGAAATTCTTGATACTTTACTTAGACTTATATGGCACGAAGACAGTGTGGCCAAAATAAAAGACCATCGGTTTATGAACACTAGCTCTAGCCCAACCGTGCAAAACATCCCTTGATGCAATGGATGCTCCAAGGCGCCATGATCTGAAGCTGGAGGAAGATTCAAAATCATCAGTAAATTAATGAAATACTGTTTTCGCAACAAACGAGTGTCTAGACCCTACTCTACTCTCGTAAAATAGCGACCATCCATCGCAAGAGACACAAAAGGGCAAGAACATATGGTAACATTATCTAGAATGAGTGATGGCTGTATAAGCATCTATGGATAAAGCAGTGAAAGAAGAAATCTTGATCTATATTCTAGGACTCTAAGGGAAACCGAATGCTTTGACTCCACAACGACGACGACAAATATGTTGGACAGCGGAAGTGGCAGCAGCAGCTTGACAGAGAAGCGACGAGAAAGAAGCAAGCACGAGGTCTAGCAACATATCAATGTTTCTTCACTCATAGTTGCTTCACTCCACGCGAGCCCTCTTTTTCGATTCTCCGTTAGTTGCATTGCCATTTGCGTGTCCGTTTTGCGCACCAGAAACAGAGCCAAAGTATTCAAGCTTTCCGACAGGATCAGTCTTGATAGTCTTAGTGCCTTCGTGCCAGTTGGCGGGGCAAACTTCGCCGTATTTGTCCTAGAATCTCGTTACACATCTGTGTTTGAAATAATAGCGAAAAGGAAACATACTGTGAACTGGAAGGCTTGATCAGACGAAGGGTCTCGTCAACTGAGCGTCCAACGGGAAGGTCATTGACGGTGATCTGTCGGAGAGTACCCTTGGGGTCAATGATGAACAAACCGCGGAGAGCAATACCCTCCTCCTCGAGGAGAACACCGTAATCGCGGGAGATGGACATGTTACGGTCGGCGATGAGGGGAAGCTCAAGGTTAGGTCCGAGACCGCCCTCCTTACGAGTCTGAGTAGCCCATGCGAAGTGAGAGAACTTGGAGTCGGTGGAGACACCTAAAAAGGTGTCAATGCTAGAAGGACATGTTGAGGCAAGGTTACATACCGAGGACAGCGGTGTTGAGCTCCTTGAATTGGACGAGGGCGTCATTGAATGCAAGGATCTCACTAAAATGCAGGGGTCACTATGGGTATGGAGAGCTAATGAACGCATACTCACGTAGGGCAAACGAAAGTGAAGTCCCTTTTATCACAGCCGAGTCAGCAACTACTTTGATGGCAATCAATCCGCTGCATTCAAGATGGGCGCTCACATGGGATAGAAGAAAAGGACAACCCTGGTATCAAAATATCAGACAGCCTTCCATGCAGATGACGAAGCCAAGGGCTTACCATTTGCCGAGGTAGTCGCTCAGAGATACCTCAGTGAACTCGCTGTTGCTCACAGCTTCAGCTTTGAAGGTAGGGGCGGGGCGTTGAACCAAGGCAGGCATTTTGAGGTAGTGGGAGTAGAGTGGTTTCGGGGGCGTTCAGGGGAAGGTGGTGGTTAGAAGTTAAGAGCGGAGTCAAAAGGCGATGATGGGGTGATTTATTTTTTGGGGGACGCGTTCTTTGTTGTTGTTTGTCGGTCTAGGTCCTCCTACCCTAAATCAGATAACGGCGCAGCTTATTCAGGTACCACGTGATCGTAAAATCTGGTCCCGACGCTCGGCGATCTGTCTGTCAGTGTTCCGAGTCGTTCGACCATCGGCGCCAGCGGAATTTTAACGGAAGTGTTGAAGATAGCGGCTTTCTACGGCCTAATCTCAATGCAAAATAATGGCAGTGAGTCTCGCTTTCATGAACGTCGAAGAAGGGAAGGTGATCAGGGTAATCAGGAAAAGCAAGTTAAGCTTTGCGTGTCCGTCGCGGTACTCGTCTGGACTGTCACTCTAGATTCGTGTCAAACATGTGCGTTGCTTATCGACTCCGAGTTGGCCTCAGTTCGGGAAGTGTATAGAGTATGTCTATACATAATCTTCTTCTCTGCTCGGTCTAATTCTTTGCTAACTGTCGTTATCTATTACTAGAAAGAGCGACCCTCAGAAATGTCGACAAAGCACAACATTTATGGACTTATCAACCTCAAGAAATACTCGAGTAACTTGACCCAATCGCCTGTTTGCACTTCCAAGGTAAATTCCGTTGCAGGGGGTGTGGGGGCGGGCAACTAAAGTATAGGCGACAGCATGATCCTCACGTCGGCCACACCGTACCAGGTATATCTCCCCGAAAACAGAACTCTGTGAACTGATTACTGATGATTATTATTCCTAGTGGTTGGCTCTACAATTATAAAGGCTGACTGGTACAAAATTGTGACCAGCCTCGCGCATCTGCCAGTGCCAATTGTCCATTTTCTTGCTTAGCATGCACGGCACGCCAGTCTGCATGTCCGTTCTCCGATCTCTCAAAAACTCCGTCGGGCCACTCGGTGCTGTTCTGACACCTTAGATGAGATCATCATCTCCACACTACCAGTGGCCTCGGGTATATCCTCTCCCTACGCTGCACTCTTCCTGTTCATACCATTACCATTTCCATTCCCTCGCACCGCCCTGCACCTACACCAACGTCACCCTCCGACTATGTCTGCGACATCCTCTGTCCGCTTCTCCTCAATGGCGCCGCTCGCAGCGGTTTGCGCGCTTGCGCAGCCTTGGTCTGCTCGACGAGGTCGTAGCGCGAGGTGTACCCAACCGGAGCCCACGTGCGCGACGTCCAGGGCTTGCATTTGGGGTCGTTGTACATCTGATATTCAAAATTACGTTCAGCGCGGAGCGTTTGAGTGGTGTGCGGGGATACGTACGTTATCAACGCTCTCGAGAGATAGGTCGGAGCTTTCGTAGAGGAAAAAGAATACGGTCACAGCGCCTGCTAGATTGCATGCTGCGAGGACATACAATGTGAGTGAGGTGAACAGTTGTAATAAGCAATGCCGTACCAGCGAAGATAAAGCCATATTTAAAGCCGATCCCTGAAACGATGAACGGCGTGAAGAACGCAATCAGGAAATTCCATAACCTGAAGCACCCTGTTAGAAAACAGTTTTATAATTACAAGATATAATTCACCAGTTACTAGCGGTCGCGAGCGCGCCTTGCTTCGCCCTGGTTTTCGTTGGGAACGTCTCGCCAATAAGAATCCAAACTCCGGGTGCCCACGTCATAGCGTAGCCCAGAATAAACATACAGGCGCTGACAATCATCACTGAACAGAAGAAAATTCGTCATGAGAAGATTTATAAATAGAACTGACGCAAAGTACAGACGTTTGCCAATGCCACTGTTGGTCGTGGGGTCTTTCGCTGTCCCTGCCGCTGCGAAAACGAAAAGCCAGGCGGATTGCCATATTCCTCCGTAGATCAAAGGGAGTCGGCGGCCATACTTGTAACTAGATCAGCGTGTGTGCAGCAGAAGTGAATGAAAGAAACACACCCGTTCCATGACATACAACCCTCCAAAGGTACAAAAGAAATTAACAGCTCCCAGGATGATTTGGGTAACAAAGCTATCTGCAATCCCAACGCTCAGGAAAATGGTGGCGCCGTAGTAGAAGAAGTAGTTAGCGCCCGTGAGCTGCTGGAAGCTCTGCAATGCCATCCCTAGAAGGGTACGATAGAGCGTCTTATTTCGTGGTTTGAAGCAATCCATCCATCCGCCTTGGAGCCGCCGCTCTAGCTCAATTTGGTTCGCAATTTCATTGACCTCGGCCTGTACTAGACGGTCTGTGCTTTCGTCGACAGTTTTTATACCGTACGTGCGTGCGATGGAGTGCGAGGCTTCCTTTAACCGTCCTTGCGCCGCAAGCCAGCTGCGTTGAAGTGGTGTAGACATTAGGGAATGATGTGGAGTAAATAATCCAAAAATCGTACCGAGGAGACTCAGGCATAAATACGATACCAAAGCTCAGCATGCACGGCCAGATGAGTCCAATTCCAATTACAGTGCGCCATGACTGTGCCCCGGGAAGATCTCGTGTTCCAAGAGCGATACAATCTAAGTATGGGCGTTAGAGTGCAACAAGAAATTTCAACGCAAAATAAACACACATGCTACGAGAATTCCGAAAGTAATGAATAATTGATATGTCGCTGTTAGTGTCCCTCGTATTTGCGTAGGAGCCGTTTCTGCCTGATACTGAAGGAGGTAGAGTATTTCTTTCATGATAGTTCATTGACATCATTTGTGAGATGGAATGACGTACCATGGGTACTGCCGCACTGAGGGCACCCACCGCCAGTCCTGATATAAATCTACCAACCGCAATTTGCTGCCAGACGTGAAATGTGGCCAATTGCACGGCGACTCCAATACAGAAGACGGCGCACTCTGCGATCATTGCGTAGCGTCGTCCTATTCGATCCGCGATGCTGTTCGAAATTAAAAGCGTAAGAATTATAGTTCCACTTTTTTAAAGCAAGCTCGAGAACGTACACGGCACCCATAAGTGCACCCGCAAGCGTCCCGATTGACAGTAAGGACACGATAAGTCCAGCGCGCACTGTTGAAAAAGCGCAGGTCGTGACATCGACTGGATTTGCACATTGGGCAAAGCGAAGTTTGAAGTCGTCCATGATTAAAATGTCGCTGATTTGGCCGGTGTCATAACCGAAGATGAACCCTCCCATGCTGGCGACGAGCGCAAGCATGATCGACGTGCCTCCAATGGGCATTCCGTGACTACGTTGGAAAGGGAACGATAAGGTGAGCGCTGAGGTATAGCACACTGTTCACTTACACGTAAAAAAGTGGCATGATGAAAAGACTAAGAAAGTGAAAAGGAGAAAAGTAGAATACGCTGAGGGGAAACGAGTTTATATGCGAACTACAACGAAGGTACTTTTACTGATGATGTCATTATTTCTTTTATTAGATTTTTATTAATAGACGTGACATGTTGACAGCTGGGGAATCGGCGTCCAGTCGGCGTCGTCCAGAACGTTTTTTCAAAAATAAATTAGGTAGAAAAGTCCATTTGAATGCGAGTTCACAACTACTGAGAACTGTTAATCAGAGATATGGAAATTCCACACAACAAGAAACAAGAAAAGAGAAAAATCTAGACGGATAACTTATCAGAAGTATTTTCATGATCACCGCGGAAACTCCATGCCCTCTCGAGTCTCGCCTCAGCTTCTGTAAGAGATCCGTATCCGGGTCGTCAAGCCACTTATCCTTCATGGCACTTACTTCCACACAGCAG
Source organism: Pholiota adiposa (assembly GCA_009935795.1). Taxonomy (NCBI): domain Eukaryota; kingdom Fungi; phylum Basidiomycota; class Agaricomycetes; order Agaricales; family Strophariaceae; genus Pholiota; species Pholiota adiposa. The sequence continues at coordinate 17,567 of QEYC01000032.1, forward strand.
AGTCCTGGTTGGTCCAAAGAACCCCTGGACCACCTATACGGGTCTGCGAGGAATACGACAAACTTAGGCCAGGTGAAATCAACTCTCGACCATGCATAGTTTGACATCTAACTGTGACCATGGAGGTGAGATGTGCGCGATCGAGCAGTTAGAGAACATGGCCTCGCGAAGCCGTGGGTCGTTCGCAAACTGCACGCTAATTCTGACAGCAGGTGCTCCTAGAGAGCGAATGGATCCGCATAGGGCGAGGCGCTTGAGCAGAGGCGCGCCATGTCCTATCCGAATGAGAACAGGCTACCACGTTTGGGGCACAAAGAGGTCAAGCGGGCGTAGTTGGTGCGCGTAAGCAACAACAACATCGATGATTGGGATATCCGGCGTCTCGAACTCATAGTCTTCTTCTGTGAACTTCACGGAAAGTGTATGTTGGCCAGAGTGGGAGAGCCAGTCTCGAAGCAGCTCGGCGACTTCCTCCCCAGAGCTACTGACCGCATTTCAATAGCACTCCAAAGCTGTGATGTGCCGTGTGCGACGCTCCTCCACTTTGAGCACCACGGCACTCAGATTCAGAGGCATCGGTGTGGTTTGAGGCACGCAATTTTGCCTCCGAGCGCTGGTGAAATTTCGGCTTACCCATGTGATACTGGTAATCCGGATCCGGATCTGGCCCAAAGGCATAGAAAATATCGTCGTACATGCGTTTTGGCGTTTTCGTTCACCTTTTCCAGGGCAACACGCGAATTCAAAGATTGTAGACAGGACCTCTGGTGGCAGATTAAACGCAGGCATGAACGCGTTCACTCTGCGACTGATGGCACCACGCTGTCTGAGGAGGTAAGGAAGAACATTTTTGTTGTTCTGCATTGCCGTAGGATCGATGTCAGTCGAGGAGTAGAAGAACGACGTGACATCGTTCAAGCTCAAGTTCGAGTCTGTTTGGAATGTCCAGCGACATCCGGAAAATACCGAGAAGTGGCCGGAAAATACCGAATGAGGTCAACTTAGGCCAACCTTGCTTTGTTGTGAACGATTGTTGTGAACGATACAATGTACAAGAAAAATGGGTATGATTCAGGAGCAAGGTCCCCTAGGGTAAGTGGCTTTTCATTGTCTCGACGTACGGTAAATTTAGACAGGTATTTCAGAGGCACTTTTCTCCCAAGATTGTTCATGCAAAAGCAAAGTTACTGTCGTATATGTTCACACCTTTGAGCCCATTCGTTCCGCATGTTCCGAAGAAGTGGAGCCATGTAGATTCTCCTGGCTCAAGTCGAGTAGCTTACTCGGTTTTACCTGGCAGATCGCAGAATTATATATACTCAAGCAGTTCGACAGTGATGCCCCACCTTGTGCGGCGTTTGTTGTCCTGCATGGAGACCCCACTCTTGCTACTCTAGCGGTGTTCTCCCAAAAGAGCACGTTGCATAAGGTTCCCTTTTCCCTATGCTTGCCTCGACGAAAACGGCTTGGATGTCCAATCAATATCAATGAGGTCAACGGCTTCAAGCACATCCCGAGATGTCCTTTCGACATGAAATTCCGTCCTATGAAGTCATCGATCCATTTCGGTCCATCTGCGCGTTCAAAACATCAGTTTTTCTCACGCGCATGATGGACAGCTTCACTACACACCACGTTCAACGTTGTCGTCTCTTCCTGATGATATCACTGTCGTTTTCCGGGCTCAACGCGAATCCTGACAGGGTGGAGGCCAAACCTTATTACCCCACTCAATGAAAGCTAGAACAGAATCCCGGTCTGAGGCTGGCAATGGTAGGTTTTTCCCAAGTATCGCCTCTTGCTCAACTCTAAATGCGTTCTTAGTACCTGAGCGCCAGGCGTTTAACAAGGGCCTCCAATTCATCATTTGTATTTTAAGAAGTCACCAGGACAAATTTTTTTTTCTTCGTGGCAGATATGACGTCGCAGCTGTTAGGTGCACAGCACTGCGCGTGTCGACCTCATATACTTAGATTCCCGTTATCAGGGCATCGCTGAATGAACCCCCACCCCAAGTTCGGCTCGTAGGCTCGGTGGTTGACTCACTTTCCTTCCTTCGCTAGGCCCGCCATCGCTGGCACGGTCGTTGCACGACCTTCCCCAGATATCAGCGCCTCCCGAATCGCTCACCTTTTCAGGCTAGAACGTAACCTTTAGCACTGCCGCATATACAGTCACCTTGCTTCTGCCGTCTGCATTTGATATCCCACGCACGACCTGACGGTATGCACACCACACATCGTGGCTTGAACTTATCCTGGTGACGGTTCTTGTCGATTGAGGTATGTACATAGGTTATCAGATTTACTCGTACTTGCCACTACATATGACTGATCTTCTGTAGAATGGTGTCGTCTGCGTCGCACTACTTCCCACATTTTATGTGGACGCTCTGGTTATCCAAGTATGTCGACGATCTGAGCCGTTTTGATCGAACGATCGCGTCTGATAATCCCATCCAGAGGACCTCTCCTTTCTCCGCGCCGTCCTCGATGGCATATCTATGACGTCTGTACCAACGAATTAACCGAGGCATACGAAGCACCCAGCGAGTCCCCATCCATCTTTGAGGACCTCAACATCGGGTATCTCACAGCGGAAACGCTGGCAAAGATATCTGAAGCAGAAGCGGTCTTTACAAAGCTCGAACACGAAGCTCACGAAGCACTCAAAGACCTGCTTGAACGAACGATCTGGAGCGAAGGGCGCGGCGCATTCCAGAAAACGCGAAGCGGAAATTCAACCACGAACTCAATTCCGTTCACTCGCCGCGCGACAGAGACACTGCGGAAATACTTCCTTTTTCTTCGGTTTCGCAACAGCGAAGGATACCAGAAGATCGTGGAATCCCTCAAGGAGGGATATCAGGGCAACCTAAGGCTACACCATCGGGTAGACTTCCCCGCCTTTCATCCACTCATCGTCCAACATCGTTTACGACATATCCTACAAGGCTTCATTACATTCCTCAACCATTCCAACACCTGCACCGATTCGAGAGATCAGGAAAAGTTGATGACGGGGATTTTGGACCAACCGCTCAACGCACTGAAGGATCAGCTGGAGACCTATTGCTGGCGATTGATCGATTCAGAGATATGCATTGGTATCGCGACCGACGACCAAGAATTCATCCTCTCCGATAAATGCTACGGTACGCTTGACGAAGGGCTCAAGGAGAATCCGTGAGTGGCCCTTCGTCTTTGATCTTCATTCGTATGCTAAAATCTCACCATAGAGAATGCTGTGACCTTTTCTTCCCAGTCGCACCTACCCTCGCCCTCTACGTCCTCGGCACAGCGTGCGACATACCCAGCCCGCCAAGCCAACAAAGCGCACACTCCACCGTCTGGCTTGACATCGGCCTCGAATCCGCCGTCGACGTCCACCTGCGCAACGCGTGCATCCTCCAAACGCACCATTCCTTCCTCTACTTCGTCTCCCTGCGTCCTGTCGCGCTCTCCATCTCCTCCTACGACGAGTTCCGCTGGTCTGAGGAACACCTAGACTATTCGCGCCTGAAGCAGCGCTGCAGACAGAAATTCCTGCAGGAAACGGTGACGAAGACCCTTGTGGTGCAGGGGACAGTGAAAGTGGTTGATTTGACGGACGAGATTGCAATTGTGGGCGAGTCGGCGGTTGCGTATGGGGCATTTTCGGACGTCTGGATGGGAATTTGGGAGGATCCTATGGACCGGAAGACAAAAAAGGTACGTGTCTGGTATTGTTGCTACATATAACTTAAAATGCTAATTTCCTTCTTTCCGCATCCACAGGTGGCCCTCAAGTACCTCCGTCAAGTTATGGTGCACAAGCGGGAGAAACTCTTGAAGGTTAGTCTTTTTTGGTCTTCAACTATGTGTCACTTCTAATAACAACAATTCACAGCGCCTAGAAGCCGAAGTCCTGGCATGGCATCGTCTCTGCCACAAGAATGTCAGTCAGTTCTTTGGGATCGTGCAGAATCCAACCAGTTTCGCCATGGTTTCTCTATGGTGCGCTAATGGCACCATGTGCAACTATCTCAAAGGAAATCCAGACGCCGACCGCTTGAAACTGGTTCGTCGTCTTTCTGCGTATGGTTATATATAAATGTTAGACCAGTGCTAATTTTGCTTACAGCTTGTTCAAGTTGCATCTGGGATTGCGTACTTGCACACCGTAAAGCCTGCTATCGTTCATGGGGATTTGAAAGGGGTAAGTTGCATCTGCGTTTTTGAATTCCTGGCAATTTAGTTTTGCGGATGGAATTTTGCGCAGGGAAATGTCCTCATAGACGACACCGGTAAACCCGTCATCACCGACTTTGGACTGTCCAAAGTTATCGAGGAGGTGAACATGGAGTCAGACTCCCTCCATCCCGGCGCTCATGTTAACATGGTTACTTCATTCTTCGCCGGATCGACGCGGTGGATGGCACCCGAGCTCGTCATGGCGCTCATTCAGGACGATGGGATGCCGCCAATTATTACGACCCACAGCGATGTATACGCGTTCTCTAGCATCTGCCTCGAAGTATGTCCTTACGACTCATTCAGCAATGATGATTCCCCAAATTTCACGTTCTAACTCGTCTTTACCAGGTCGCCTCTGGCCAACTGCCATATGCGAACCGCACGAACGACCACGCTGTCACCGTAGACATTATCCGAGGGATCCGACCGACCCGGCACGAGACGTGTCTCCTCAATCTCGACTCAGAAGGCCAAGTGGCTTTTTGGGACATCCTTAGCCAGTGCTGGAGCGAAGAGCCGACATTGCGGCCGAGCATGCCTTCGGTCACAACGCTATTGGACGTCTTATACGCCAGCGCTCACTGTAGACTGCACCGTGAGTCATGATGCTTAAGTATTTCTGTTATGCCGTTCTCTTTTTCCTACCTATTTACCTTTACCTTCCTTTCTTCCTGCTGCTTTCGATTATGCTTTCGATTATGCTTTCGATAACCACGTTGACATAAATGGAGTCATTCACGCCAATTGTACTAACAGCCCTCATTTTTCCAGTTTATTCCTGTGTTATCTCGGCGCGTGCATTTATGTGGCGACCAACCATTCTAATTCGTTCTTTATCATTTATTCTGCACATCTTATGTACTTGTATTATATGTATACCCCCCTGCAAACCATTTCAATTCAATGCATGACTTAGATGATGATCTCCATGCAGGTGCTTCCTCGATCCATTCCAAATTGTTGTAATCGTTCGAGGCGTCTAGACAGGATTTAGTAGCAAGCAAACTCTGTTGCCACTCTCGACCTGCAAGTCTTGATCGTCACAAAATGTGATCCACGAGATGCATGTAGAATTGATGTAGAGTATTCAGCAAGTTATAATACCATCTGCGTAAGTAGACGTGCGAGTTGAGTATGTATATCTAGACTACTCTAACCAGTCCGATCCGGCGCTACGAAGTTCGTAAAAATAATGTACTGTACTTTACAGTATGTAAACCTGCCCACAGATACGAATCAGAAAATGACTTCAAGAAAAAGCAGGATCGAGAAAGCAATCAATCAAAGGACCGACGATGAAGCATGCGCGTGAATGAAGTACAGATATCCGATGTACATACATAAATTATTATACAAATGTGAGGCGAAAAATCTGGATCGAACATGCTGGGGAATCGGTGTCTAAATAGGGTGGATGTAATCCGAAATAATGTATGTTGTGTATGGGCGTGATGAGGAGGCATGTAGAGTCCAAGGAATAGGTAGGGCCTGTAGGCAAGGCGCCCAGCACGACCAGTGGTCGACGAAATGCATAGCAGGGCAGCAGCGATCGTGCTGACATCGAATTAGCAGCAGCCAAAATATAGCGTCGGCCGTGTCGTAAATCACTCTCCAAGTCCAACGAGGACCATCATCCCAACGCCTGCAAGCAAGCTTAACACAGCCAACAAACGCTTGCCCATCGACGCTTTCTCCTCGCCGCATTCTTCTCCGCTGTCGAGACCCCCATTCTGCCTCTCATCGCCGTTGATCTGCGCTGCAGGCAGGTCGCGTGTAGGGGCGGGCGTAGGCGTAGGAGATGGGACTGGTGCGGGTTTCTTCCGCTGCTTGGCCGACTTCCCTGGGCCGTCTCCTGTCGTCCAATAGGAGGGAATAGGTGAGGATGAGGGACATGGACATGGTGGCGAGGTGGCGGTGGCGACCTGGGCGCTTGCAGCTCCATTGCGCTGGCGCATGTGGTTGGGTTCTTGGTCACTTCGTTCGTGGTCATATACTGGTTGTCGTTGCTGGTGATGGTCGTGATGGTCGTGATGGTCGTGTCCATGGTCGTGTCCATGACCTCCATCATGGTGGTGATGATGATGCGTCCCGCCCTCGACGTCGCCGAAGACAAAGTCGGCGGCGAGCATCTCGACGGTGGCGGCGTAAATAAGCATTCCGGCTGAGATTGCAGACATGACGCCCTGGACGACGAGCATCTTGGCTGTTTTACGATGAGCAACGACGATACACAGTCATGATAGGGCGAAATTATACACACCTCCGCCACCCGCAGGCGTTTTTATTGGCCATAACACCATCCCCAAGGCCATCCCGAAGGGCGTCGTAACGCCAAACAGGAAGCTCAGCGTCGGTTTGAACCAGTGCAGCTCCGCAAAGTAAGCATGCAGGTTGTACCATGAACGAGATGTTCTCCGCCTCTCAGCTGATGCTGCGCGTCCCGACTCTACGTCATCCGTAGATTCTCCCCCCACTGCTCCTGCTCCTGCTCCTGTCTCATCCTCAATCTCCTGTTTCGAAGAGGAATCTGGAAGAGCAGATATGCGAATACCCAACGAGAGCCCCTCGAAGAGCTGATGAAAGATCACGGCGGTGGTGAGAGAAGCTATTCAAGATAAGGGTCAGCCAAACCTGCAAGAAACTCAAAAAGTCAAGTAAACTACACACTAAATTCGCTCCCTGATGTGATGGCGAGAGTCATTCCGATCACAAGGGAGTGTATCATAATCCCAAGCTGCAGGACTAGTATCCCAATGATTTGGCGCCGTCGTCCTATCCGTGGATGTGGATTTTCGTTCTGGTACTGCTGAAAGTCGCTATCTAGCCCATATTCCTCATAGTGAGGATGTTCATGATGGTGATGACCATTGACATGATCGTGTGCGATGACGAGCCGACATATCCGTGGCGAGTTGTTGAGCACGGCGACGGGCACGCCAGTGAGTTCGTCGGATAGATGGTGATTATGGGGATCGGTGGTATGTCTCCGAACCGGGTGTGTGGTAGTGAGTAGCGGTGTGTGTTCGTTGGTTAACAGTGATGAGACCTTAGCGCCCGGTGACCGGGAGCGCGCGGGAGTGGGTGGTGCGGAGGGCTCGTCCTGAAGCTGCTCGACATACGAAGTGGATATGTCTGTATACCTGTTAGTGACATGCGATTCGGAGAGATGCAAGATACACATACATTCGACAAGGAAGATGGAAAGCAGCGAAGCCAAACTGCATACGCGTTAGACAGACATGTTGCATGCAAGATATAGAAGACGCACATGATGAAGCCTGTCCATTTGCCTAACCCAGGGTAATGATGCTCGACCTTCGTGCTCTGCAGCGACCGAAATGCGTCGTCCAGGAGGTGGATGAACGCAGTGGCCAATATGACGCCCGTCCCGAAATGCTTCCCGATGAAAAATACAACGGTCGGTATCCGCAGAAAAGGTAATAGCTTTGATAGGGTCGGAAACGAGACGGCTACATGGCGCAATTAGTTCTGTAAAGTCAATCTAGCAGGAAGCAGCTCACCGAAAAGCGAGACAAGCAGGATGCTGAACATGACGCCCACTTTTCGGGGGTCGAGCTCGATGCTCGCCGTAGCAAAATCCATGGTGAAAGGCACTATGAGTGTTCCTGGAAATCGCTGAGCCTCAAAGTCCTACTGAAAGGACATGAAAGAGGGGGAAAGCTTGCTCAAGAACCAGAGAATGTAGGTATAAGTAAGAGAGTAAGAGGGTACCTCAGCAGTCAAAATTCTTGCAACTCATCGGCAAACAGATCATAATAACACCCGCCCAATCAATACGCAACGTTTTCAAAGACTCTTTCAAATTACATCCACTCATACAAAAAATGGGTTCACAGATAAGAGTACTCCATTCAGCATAGCAAAGCTAAAGAGCTCGCCAAGATAGCTGAAGAAATTGCGTATAACGAGCCTCAAAGGCGCCTGTTGTCTATTTGCGAAAAAGACTTTCAGGCTAGAAGGGTCATCTGGGAAGCAAGCTACCATTACTGTACGCATAGATCCGCTGTTCCTCCAGAATGCTGTCCATCTTCAAGGAATTCAGCAGCTACTTCGCGGGCAACGATTACAATGCCCTCCGAATAAATCGACTCGAACTCGGGACGACGCATGCTCAAAGTCCTGTTCGGCTGAGGACGGTCGACTTGCTGAAATCATGTCGTATTGGTTCCATTGCTACGAGCCTTTTGATGACGGTCTATATAGGATCTTTGTTTATGATCATAAACGGACAGCGGTGGCTGATGGCGGCCCAAACTTTGGGGTGTCGACGGTGTCATGCTGAACAAGGCGACTGAGTTAAACGGATACATTTTTCTTTAGCACAAAGACCCACCGAACTCCTATTTATGCGCCTATTGGGCGTGTATCGCCACTTATACCTTCCTTGCAGACGTTCGCCCATCTATCTCCAAAGATTTTATGTACGGGGTACATAAACGACGTCCTCCGAAAATAGAGACGTCCGGCAAAGGTGACAACGCGTATAGCTTGACTCCCCTCCCAGCTAAAAATGACAGGGCGCTGCCGTTCATTCTGGGTGATACTGCTCTTTGGGATCTGATAGAAGAAAAAAAGTTATTTGATGATGTACGATGTCTTCTGCTGTGCAACGACTTACCCAAACACCAAAACCGTCCTCTGACGCGTTCCTAGGCTGATGCGACGAAGCCAGGACAACGAGGATTTCGTCGTCTAGAGGTGTAGATCCATTCTGTGGACCATGCATGTGAACTGGGCGGTTCGAGATGATTTTGCTTTTTTGAAAGGAATTCTTGGGCAACTTGTCGAAGGCGAAAGAATTAGCGTGTGCCGGTCGTCCTGGCCATCGAGTTACTCCGCTGTAAGGGTGTCCCAAACTATGTTGAGAATCGTGCTGCGGTGTATGCGTATCTCGGTCACCTACTTATCTACGGATGGGCCGAAGTTCTAGAGAAGTGAACTGAAAGAAATGATAAGAGCGGTGAGTCCTGGACCTTGATATCGACTTTAGCGTAGCTTACCTGCTCTCATGACATGCCTGGCTTTTGTTCCAGAAGCATATCGGGTTCATGGTGGACATGGAAGACTCAGATTTGGAAGGAACATCGACGCGTTCGAACGCCGATCGACCGAAATGCCGCCAACGGCATTCCCCGAATAATCCCATCAACAAACAGGGTTCTGCAGGAATTTAAAGGAAACTGCTCTCTCAAGTTTCAACCACCACGTCGTCACTATGTCCGACAACGACAACGAGATCATCGCGTCACTTCTCAGGCAGCGCGCTGCCATTAACCGCCAGCTCAACGCGTTTGTACCTGCGGTCAGCATGCCCCCAGAAATCCTGTCGACAATTTTCGAGTTCGCGTGCAGTTATCCCGTGTTTGAGGTAGACTTCTTAGAGGGTGACGAATGCGCCGACGGAATGACACCAATACAGCTCGGTGCTGTCTGCTCTGCGTGGAGACGCGTTTCACTGGGTGCATCACAGCTTTGGGCCTCCATCGAGATGAGGCTCAGTAGTGCCGGCGAGAGTCAAGCTGCGCTACTTCAGTACTGGCTCTCCAACGCAGGCCAACGTCCACTTTTCGTCAAGCTTCTCGAAGATCATGAAAATCCTGATCCACCCACCGCGGTACTCGATGTCCTCGTAACGTATGCACGTCAACTTCACACTCTCAACATTGTCGCGGCGAAAACATGGGAGCCCGCTATGATGCAGATAGGAAAGTGTGCGGTCCAGCTACAACGTCTTTTCCTCTTGTGTGCAGCCGGCGAATCCCTTTCGCGCATCGACTGTTTTTCCAATGTGCCGCAGCTTCGAGAGGTCACGCTCGACGCAACATACATTATTTCAAATGCCTCCCTTCCGTGGTCACAACTCGCACATCTTTTTCTGCGCGACATCTCCATTGACGATTGTCTAGAAGCACTCCGCCATTGCCATTGCCTACGCCGTTTTATAGTCGATGGGACAGAGCGATATGATGAATCTGAGGGTGCTCTTTTACCTCTAAGGCACACCTGCCTGGAGGAGCTTCAGGTGCTCTACTCAGACTCGGAAGATCTCAAAATACTCCTCAAAGCACTGACACTTCCCGCACTGTGTTCCTTGCTAATTCACCAATGGAAGGATACTAAGCCGTGCATACAGTTATTGCCACCATTCCTTAAACGTTCGGCATGCGAATTGAAATCCCTCCATCTGACAAAAGTGAATGCAACAGAATGCAGCCTAATAGCCTGTCTGCGTGTACTGGGCCCTACACTGCGCAAGCTATGGGTACGCGATTTGAAATTAGAACACTGGAGCTTCACACAGCATATGTTGGATTTAATGAACCCTAAGAAACAAATGGAACTTGCTCAAGATGCGGGGGATTCAGCTGAGGGATATTACCTTCTCCCGAATTTAGAAACACTCCACTTTGAAGGAAGCATTGAATTTACTTCGCACGCGCTCGTCGAATTCCTTGCAGATCGATATCGATGGGAGCCCTTTTCTGGTTTTTCTTCGTCCCCTGGAGAAGGACGCGGAGAGAAACTATGCTCAGTCACATTATTGTCCACAGACGCAGAGATAGAGCCCACCGACCCTGCAGATGTGGCTGATCTGGAAGAGCTTCGAAAGGAGGGTATGCATGTCGATTTGTTTAAATCATCACTGGTCCCATTACAGGTTGGGGTAGTCTCCTGAGGATGCTTTACCGACCACTTCACCTCCGCAGGCATGCGTCTTTCCAATCCTATTGTCCTTTTGATGACAACTTGTATTTCAGCTCTTTCAGCTAGAATTCAGTTTCTTGCTAGTCAACATCCAGCTGGCCGAGGTCAATACTATGTACTTTTTGTTGCTTGTCAGAGCGCTCAATTTTTTGCAATGTAATATAAATTTAATTGGACCTACGGTATAGTTGTTGTTACAGGTGTTGCATTGCATTATAATTCGAATGATTCAAATACGAAGAAGCATACTCGACGAGTATTGTAGTATTTACTATAAATAATGGTACTTATTACAATAGTGAACTGACCTTCACAACATCTCTCTCAATATGATTATTCAATTAAGATTCTTCAAAGAGAAAAATTGGATAGAGCGCCTTTGAAAACATAGGGAAACTCACAACAATTGCGTTCAGTGCTTCGAAACACTGGAGAACGGCCTTTCGATTTTCTAACGGATGCATTCCCGCAGTCATATACCTCGACTGATTCGGGGCGGATGGGATAAACCTAAGAGCAACAGTCTCATCCTCTGGATAAGAGGCAGTCTCAAGGGCCGTAATCAGACCCGTTGTAGCGTAGATACGATAAAAAATCGGAGCTGTCCCAATCATCATAATGGCGGAGATCCATTGAGACTGCAAGATCGGTAAACCTGCAGATCCCCGCTCAACGTTATTTCTGGAAAGGACCGCGATACCTTGCGCTATGAGTTGAGGCTCCGTGTTATATTTTGCCTACATTTCTCGAAGGTTTTCGTCAGTAAGCGAGGAAGAGATGCCGTTCCCAGAGGTACGCTGCTCACATCGCCTTCTTGAACAATCAGTAGTAGGCAGTCCGTCTCGTCCATCAAGCATATATCAGGCCTGGCACTTATCAGGCCTGGCACTAACACACTCCCCAGCCATAGTAAACGATAGGTCCTCCTTCAGGCAAAGCACACGCTCTTGGTCATCGAAATTCATCATATGCAACAGGAACAAAGCAAAGTCGTTGACGTGAGATGTTGTCGAGCCAGGTCTCTCCACCAGCCGCATATATCGGAAGTAGAGACTCTCATCCTTCTCGAGAGGTCCGTCAGGTCTGTCTAGGTCGTCGAGAATCGTCGCCGACACGTCTGGCACCGGTAGCTCGGTGAGGCCATTGAAGAAGTCAGAGATGTTGGCGTCGACCACCCGGATGTTGAACGCGTAGAGCTCGTTTTCCGACCAGCTGCTACCCTCCTTGGCGGATCGCATGTAAGATCGACCATCAACGGCAGGTGGTTCATCGAGAGTTATAGTCTCCGTCATTCAGACGTTGACGCTGGCAGTACAAGTCAAAAGCAACGAGGGGAAGGATTTACATACCCATCATCTGCCTGGACGGAAGGGCCCGGCGGAGTTTCAATGTCAACTTTGAACCTCGAAGTCAAAGAGATAAGAAACTTGAACGGCTTCATCCAACTTTCGCCCTTCGTTACAACTTCGTCATTCGTCAAAAAATGGCTACGGGTCTCTTAACTATCCCGGAAGAACTCATAATTAAAATCCTTTCAATACTCGACGTTGCGTCTCTCATCCACTGCGCGATGGTGAGGCTCTCATTTCTTGAAACTCATCGGAAGAACCACTTAGCTCTCGATAATAGACCTGCAAATCTATATATGATACCCTGAAAGGCACTTCTCTTTTACAATATACTGTTCAGCTTCATTTGAACGGCCTCAAAGACGCTGGGGCATCCACTAAGCAGAGCTACTCCGAGCTCGTCGAATTGCTGCATCGCCGGCGCCAGGCGTGGTTTTCACTCGATTTGGCAAAATGCGGTACTTACGAGCTGCAGCATAATTGTGATTCATATGTGTTCGCCGGAAGCGTGTTCGCCAATAACGACGGCGAACGCTATATCGAATTTATGCGGTTGCCTTCATCCAATGAATCGCCGAAGGAGCCAACGTTGCAAACGGCATCTGTTGGGTTCTCAGCGGGAGACGTTGCTATCGATCCTTCACAGGACATGCTGGCATCGTTCGAAGAAGTCAGTGGGTGAGTACTTACTGAGTATCGGGCTTTATTGCGTCCCCCCATTGTCATGAACTTTAACCAATCTTTGTGTAGTACCGCGGGCTCTGACAACCGCACTCTCCGCATCCACATTCAAAGCATAGCTCAAAATGGTTCCCACCCTCTTGCCCGACAGAATCCATTGATATTTGACGACATTTCTTCGAGCTATGAGATCTACGACCCTCATCTAAAAATCGCGCAGAACATGCTGATCCTTCATTTCTGGTGCGAATGCGAGGATCACAGCCATGAATCGAGAGTTATCATGTGGGATTGGACCACAGGAAATGTCGTAATGGTATGTTTATTTCTCGCTAATCTATGTTCGATCTATTTACCTCTTCATGAAGGATTCTGATGTGGCGTTCGGTCACGAGCTTTCATCTTCTGAATTTCAGTTCGAGTTCCTAGATTCGAGGAATTTTTTCATTACTTCTCTATTAGGACCTGGGTTTATCTTGCTGTACAGATTTTCAGAAATTCCTTCCATTGATTGTCCCCCAAAACATGTTGCAACACTTCACCTCCCAGACATTTCATTGGATGTGGTAGTTTCCGAAATCTCTACTGCTGCAGGCCCCATTGAGACACGTCCACTCTCCCATGCACCGTTTATGGTGAACGATGATGACCGCCTACATGTCATCACGGTTTCCTATGATCATCCAGATCTTGAGTCGCATGACTTGGGCTCGACGTTGAACCTGTTCGTGCACCAGCGGGTGTTCATGAAGTATGCTTCACTAGGTTCCGATGTTTTCGGAGTTGACATTGAATGCCAGTGGGAGGATTGGAGCCCAGCGAACACGAGAATTGTGTACCCTTGTTGCATTGAACCGGAAGGCTGGACTGGGTGAGTCATCATATACATACTCTATCTATATTGAAGCCGCTCAACATCATCTTTGCGCGCAGTTTTCTCGACGGTCAGCGTGTTGTCACCCCGTGGCGCTATGATGAAGGTGACGAGCGATGCGCCGAGTCGAATACAACTGTACAAATCCTTGATTTCTCCCTCGCAGCAATACTCTCAGCGGAGGGTGTTCTGCCAATCTCTGCGTCGTCTTCAGATAGCGATCGCGGGGTATTATTATCATGGATCGATCCTATCGAGACTTGGCGTGTCCCTATTTTCGACGACGATATCGTGACGGACCTTCAATGCGTATCATATAGACGGAACCTTGGTCAAGAATATTCAACTAGTATGATACATGCAGGCGGTATTATTGGTGTGGATGTACGTTTCCAAATTTGTTCTTGCACTCGGCTTTCAGGCTCATTCATTTACCTGTTGCATAGATGGATGAGCCCAATTTCCGTCCTGTTCTGCACCTATATACCCCCAGATTTCTTTCGGAGCAGCCCTCATGTCCAACAGGTTCTTGATTTTGCGATTGAGTTGACGGAAGCCGTGAAAACACTAGGGCCATGGCAGATACTGTATATACATGCTGAAAGTTATCTACCCTGCACCCTCTCCCAAGCGGCCACGGACACAGGCATTCGCACTGAGCTGTACCTCCTGAGTCCTCACCAATTTAGACAATGCCCATGCCGAGACCGAGCTGATCGTATTCAACAACTCTAATATCCATACCCTCTTGACGCAACTTGTGTAAGGCTTCAATGTCTTCCTTCTGGAATACGGGATGTTCGTCGTGCGGCCACGTTATCTTGAACATTCCGGTTTTCAGCCTCGTCGCCGGCATGTAATTTTTTGGTAGCAAGCTATCATCTTCTACTTCTGAATCACCAACGCGCTGACAATTCCACCGATCCGTCAGGAATTCCACCAGCGCATGTGGTGCAAAAGTCACGATGCCCTGATAATGCAGACACTCCAGATTGGGGACGAGGCATCCCATGTTCCTCTCATTCATTCCATCACCCACTTCTGGATGCTCCCCGAGTTGCTTTACCCAGTATTTCTTTGGGTTCATTAGATCCAAGATCTTCTGAGGGAATTCCCCGGCCCGAAACGGATTTTCCAGCAACAGGTTGCGTAGCCCAGGCAGCGCTTGCAGGCATGCCACGAAATCGTCGGCTTCTGGCATTATCACGCCGTACAGATTCAGTGTCTCCAACGGGCATGCGGAATGCACGAAGAACGGTAGAATTATTGGTATTGACGGCCTCTCTTCGAGAAGTTGAAGTTTGAAGGAGCGTAACACAGGGGTAGTCAGTGAATAGACTAGCACTCTAAGATCGGTTTCATTGATGGAGAGCAGTTCGAGTGACTCAAGCGTGGTGTGTGTGAAGGGAGCCGGCAGCGGAATAGATAGTACAATACTATCTCTCATATGTTTGAGAGTACAGTGGAGCAAATGTGGACATGACCGAAAAGCCTCATAGGGATCATGGCTATCAACACTGTCCGTGACGAAACGCTCGATCTGCGTCCATGGGAGTAAGACCTGTGCTGGAAGATATCCGGAAAGCGAAACTTCCTGAAGCTTTGTGGGCTCGAAAAGGGGACCGAGGAAGAAAGCTCTGTCTCTGTTTTCAACTGATAGGATGAGACGCTCGAGGTTGGGCACAGAGTGCGACCTTATGCGAACCAAAGCGGGCATCCAGTCCAATGTGGACACCATGGATAGTTCGAGGACGAGCAATCGATCCGAGTATGTCATGAGGCTATCGATTGAATCGGTGGGCATGTCCTTGTCGCACTGGGCCTCAGCATTGCTTCCGTCCACAAGGGCAACAGAGAGAGAACACGCGCCTGATTTCGACAGCCAATAGCGCAGCACCACTGCTTGTTCCTTCGCATGCCTTCGAGTGACCGACAGTTTT
Organism: Pholiota adiposa; assembly: GCA_009935795.1. Taxonomy (NCBI): domain Eukaryota; kingdom Fungi; phylum Basidiomycota; class Agaricomycetes; order Agaricales; family Strophariaceae; genus Pholiota; species Pholiota adiposa. The sequence continues at coordinate 33,372 of QEYC01000032.1, forward strand.
ATACTGTTCCATAATCGAGGTGAGCTCAGCGCGATATTCCGCCACGTTGAACAGACACGGCTGAGATACAAAGGCCCAGGGACAACCTCGCTGTATTTGTTGGGCCGGTAGGAGTCTGAGGGCTGCCAAAAATCCGTACCAATGACGGTCGAATAGCGGCCGTTGTCATCACAAGGACAACATGCGAATTCAAAGATCACGGAAAGAACTTCTGGCGGTGAACTGACCGCCGGTAATAATGCGTTTCGTTTACGATTGAGGGCGGCGCGCTGTACGAAGAGCTCGGAGATGGTGTCGTTGGTGCGCGCGACTTCTGCGTCAATGCTAGCGATTTGTTCCGCTCTTCCTTGGGCGATACCGTCGGTGTGAGGAGAATCGGTTTGAACACGACGAGCGGAGGCAGACATTGCGACGACTTCAGGAGTTCCGATTCTGGTGGTCTAACTCAGGATCAAATTGCGGATGTTTCGGACTCAGACCAGTCGCCGGCGCGCGCAACGCCAGCATCTCGCTGACAAATTACCAGCTATTCTTTGCGATCAGTCAGCCAAGTACATAGGCACACCTTTGTTGTAGTTGGAAAGAAGATTGGGCTTGAAGAGCTTGAAGGCGAAGAGGACACAGGTGATGTGCCATAATGCATATGATTTGGAGTAAAAAGTGACTAGAACTTCCCCAAGGGTGCAACATAAGTAAACGATAATTCAAATTAATTCAAATTAATTTCTGTAAGATAGGTGCAGGGGGCAGGTTGATAGGAGTGATAAGTTGGCGCAATGAGTCTACGTATGCAATGCCAAGTTGAGCCTCAGAGTCACGTATCCCATACATACATTGGACTGTCCGAAAGGTCTATATACATACCCTCCGACTGCAGCTTCTGCATAATGGCGACATTTATATCCTTGAGTTTCCACCTCTGCGTATTGATGAGTGTCACTGACCGCAACCTCGCTACTGGCACATCAGTCTGCGACGATTGCTGACCCGATATCTGTCCTGCTGGTCCTTGAATGGGTTGGGTGGTCTCGAGGCCAGCGGATGGACCACGCCATCGATGCGCGAGGAATTCGAACAGGTCGTCGTTGTCGTCAATATTGTTATAAATCTTGCCTTGGATGAAGAGTGTCTCCAAATTTGCGCCAAGATACATCGGACTTCCCTTCCGGTAGACGTGTTCCTCGGAGGCCTCTAAATCCTCATCCCATGGTATCTTGTCCGTAAATGGTTTAGACTTCCCATTTGCGTCGAAGTAGTTTCTGGGATTCATCAGAGCCAATAACCTGCTGTCGAGGACTTCTCTATTTATGCCAGACCGATTGCATATGAGCAACTCTCGTAGACTGGGAACCTTCTGCAGACACTCCGCCAGATCATGCGGATCTGTCACGCCAACCAGGCAGAGGGTATCCAATTTGCACCCCGAACGAGCAATAAACGGTAGTAATGGAGGAATTGACATGGTCCTCCAGCCGCGTCTGTCGATCCATGACGTAAACGAACGTAGCACTGGAAGCTTTAGCGGTTCGAGGAACCGCTTCAGTTCTGATTCTGTATTGAACCTCATTTCGAGGACCTCGAGCGAATTGTGTGTTATTGAAGGGAGAGTAATCTCTTGATCCTCATCCTCATCATCTTCTCCGAGGAAAACGAGATCAAAGAGAAGTTTGTGCAGATGCGGGCAGCGTCGCAGCACATCTAAGCACTGGGCTACATTTGAGCACTCCAACTGGAGCTGCTTGATTTGTGCCCAGGGGAGCGTAACATTGGTAATCAAGTAGCCAACGAGCGTAACGTCGCGAAGTTGTGGCGAGCTGACAAAGTGATCGACGTGCAGGAGAGAGAATTCGGTGTTCAAAGCCCTTAGTACGAGCCGTGTAAGCTGCTTTGCATTGGTTGCTATTTGATTCAAAGCCCGGTTCCATGAATCCGGGAAGATGAGGTCTAAGGTGTGCAGTCGGTGCGCGTGATCTACGAGGACATCGACCACCGCAGTCGATAGGATATAGTTGTACTCATCAGAGTCAGATCCCTCTTCATCTTCATCCACCTCGACCAATGCCACTGTAAGTGGGCGTTGGCCAGACTTTGAGAGCCAGTAGCTGAGCATCTCCGCTTGTTTCTTGGCGCCCTTGTCGTTGACCTTGATCATAACGTCATTCCATAGCTGCTGCGCCCCCAGTGCGACATCCCTCCACCTTGAGCACACACTCACAATGAACAATAAAGTCGTTGAGCGAACGATATCCCGTGGCTTCGGAGTCGGTTTAGGAAGGGAAGTGGAAAATAGATTTCGAGTTTCAACCGGGAGGCATGCCCATTCAAAGATCATCTCGAGGATTTCCTGGGGAAGATTGATCACGAGCAAGAGTGAGTTTCGGCGGCGACTAAGGGCGCAACGGTAGCACAGAAATTCGTTGATGATGTCGTCTGCGCGTTGAATTTCGGCATCGAGAAGGGAAATACTCTCTGTTTGCTCTAGTGTGATATTGGAAGCATGTGTCGGTGGAGTGCGTAGATGCGGTGCGGAAAGGTCAGAGCCAGACATCGATGAGGATTTGGATTTGAATTCGTTGATCGACCTAGGGGAACAGTATAGTGAGCTCATTTGTAAGAAAATTAGCGAGTAGGTCAACTCGAGATTCAGCTCAAGTCGCAACCCAGCAAAAGCACTAAAATTGGCCACATTGGGACAAGCAAACGTTGGCTTGTGGTCCAGAGCGACCACGAAAATGCTGCCTCTCGAGTTCAGTAGACTCGCCACCATGGGTCAGCCGTGCTACCCTCAAGAAAAATGTCACACTGGAGGTTCCAGGTCCAGAAACTGCAGTCGAATGATCATAGCTGATTTCACGAAAGAAACTAACTCACTTGTCGCCCATCTCATGCATCAATTAGGTTGAAGAGCGCCTGGAGGTCTCTGCGAAAATTGACTGGGCTTCAAGCTTTTTCAGCCTCAGTATTAAGTCCTATGTTTATTGTTCGTATCTCAAAAGCTCTCGGATGCTGGATAATGCTGGATAGAAAAGGCTGGTCGGTGCATTAGATGTCAATATGATTCTTGCGAAATATCGTCAGAAATTACTCACAAAACCCAGTGGCCAATGTTACCGCACACCTCTGTTCCTAGGTATCTTGGGTTATATAGATTCCCAGCGATGATTATCAGGAAGAATCGAGCCCTTCTTGTCTAGGGCTATGAATGGAATGTGGCAGAGAAATCTCAACTTTTTCTCAACATGAACGCGAACCAATGTGGTCATATTTGGCATGTGCTTAGCGTGGGAAAAAGAATCGGAACGCGTCGCGACTCGCGACGCGTACACAATACTGTCTGTGCGCTTGATAGTGTCATCGTTACAAAATTAATGGATCAGTTTCACCCTCGAGTCTAATTGTTTAGAGTCTTCAGACTACTTACAGATTTTGGATTTTCATCGCCGTTTCATCTTGTTTCTGACGCCTTCGCCTTCGCCCTCGTCCCAACCTCGTCCTGCAGGCTGCCCTCGTATTAATATTTCGTCCCCGACTCCGCTGCCGAAACCTTGCCGCTAGTGTTTGCTTCTGCTTTACCATCGTTGTTTTAGTCTCTGGCGAGGTGACAGACCTTGGGAGGAATGCCTATTGGAATCCGCACAATCGTACTCGCACCCTTCACGCCAACTCTCATTGTAGATTTTATTTGTGTTGATTTTATTCACGCACACACACACTGAATCTACTGAGGACACGAGGCATAGCACCGTCCTGAATTTCCAAATGCATGCCTTTTCCCCGCAGCTTTCGCAAAACCGAACTCTCGTCCTTTTTAAAACGCAGCCGTGGAATCTTGATTGTAGCTGAGCGAAGCTTCCCCACTGGCATGTTAAAGGCTTGCTGTCCATCCAATGGCTGTTCTACATGCCTTCCATACCATCGATCTGCGAGGAATTGGAGTAACGCACGCGGTTTAAAAGATACATCTCCCCAGTAATAAAACGTCTCTAAGTTTGGGACAAGACATTGACTGCTGTCCTTCTCGGTTCGTCCTTGACCCTCCCGGGAATGTCGTTTTGGATTCATCAGGTTCAAAAACCTTTTCGAAAGTCCATCATCTCGAGGGTCGCGTTTTAGAGCAAGAAAGCGGACCCTAGGCGTGGCTTGCAAACAAGCTATAAGGTCGTCTTCTGGCATGTCTAGGCCAAACAGGTTCAATGTCTCCAGATCGGTGCATGCGGAACATGTCAAAAATGTTGTTATTGTTGAAATTGATAGGCCATTGTGGTAGAGTTGCACATTGAGTGAGTGAAGCGCCGGAAATGTTTGGTCCTTCAGTATTGGTGTAATGTACGTTCCAAAACGTATGTGAAGTTCAAGTGAACGAAGCGTGGGGTATGTATGCGGGGTTATCGGCGCAGGGGTCGTCGGCCGGCCATGAAGTAAGGTATCGAGTGTACAATGCTGCAGGTTGGGGTATGGGCTAAGAACCTCTGCAAGATCTGAATTCTGGATGAAGTTGTCCGTGGACAGACGCTCAATTTGTGCTGATGGGAGCGAGACATCCTTGACATTGTACCCAATGAGGGTGACGTTCCTGAGTTGTAACGATGAAGAGAAGAAAGGGACGTGCACAATTGGGCGATACTCTCGCGGGCGGCCTAAGGTGAGGGTAGTGAGCCGAGCGGCGCATTCTGCAATATGTATCATAGCAGGCTCCCAATCCACGGCCATCAACAGTTCGGCAGTTCGCAATCGATGTGCATACGGCAGGAGGACGTCGATAACATCGGTGGGCATGTCGTAGAGTCTGTAGACATCGTCAAAAACCTGTTTCTCCATGAGCCCCACAGTCAGGTGTCGCTGGCCGGATTTTGAGAGCCAGTATTGAAGCAGTTCGGCTTGCTTCTTTGCATTGGACCTATCGACTGTGATTCTCACGTTGTCCCACAGCTGGGTTGCACCGAAGGCAATATGCCTCCACGTCGAACACACTCGGCTGATATATAATGGCCCGACAGTGGTGTCGTAGTCGCGCCGGCCAGAGCTCTGCCAAAAGTCTGCGCCAATAACAGTATAATAGTCTTCATGTTGTGAATCCCTTTTTGGATAACATGCGAATTCGAAGATCATAGCAAGGATTTCGGGGGTGAGATTGACCGCTGGCAGTAGTGCGTTTCGTCTTCGATTGAGGGGGGCGCAGAGTGTGAGTAGCGCGTAAATGGCGTCGTCCTGTGCCCGCATAACTTCACCGTCAATATGGGCGCTTTGGTCTGCTGTCTCCGTTGAGATGTCGGGCAAGTGCGAGGAATCAGGAGGCAGGCCTTTTTTGCAACGCCAGCAGATACATCGAATGGAAGACATTGCGAACTAGGGTGACCAATGAAGATTAATGAAGAGTTGTAGAGGATCCTAGACGTCAACGTTTCAACCCTGGACCGTTCGGCATATGCCGCGAGCACAATGTTGCTATTTGTAGGGTGATCATTACGTGTTGAACGTTGAACGTTGAACGTTGAACTTTAGCACGTATACCTGGGGGCCGGGCGTGATAAAGGACGTCGAAGTGACGACTTCAAGTGAATATGCGAAGGAATCCGAATAAAAATTGAATCTGATGCCCAATGATGAGTAAATACAAGTGATGAAGATACAATAAAATAGAATACGAAAGCAATGGAAGAGAAACTACGATCTGGCAACATATTTCTTCTTGAGATCTCGAGTGAGTGCCCGCAACATCGCCACAGTGACAACAGGGCGCTCCTCCTCTGTGGGTGCCGCAGAAACTGTGCTTCCGGTGGGGGATGGGGTCTGCATTTGACGATTGCCGTTCATCTTTGGCGTTGCAGGTATGGTGCCGATGCTATATGTATCATCGACATCGCCACCATTGGTAGAGGTCACAGAGGCGGAAAGGCGGGGTCGTTTGGCTTCAGGGCTATAACGAAACATATATGCATTAGCGACACAGAGAGAGATGATAAGATAGACTACAGACCTGCCCCCGGGTTCACTCGTGGTAACCGAGTATGCCCGCCGCTTCGGTGATCTCCGAACACTGAAATTATACGCCTGACTTAACTTCAATTGATAGGGTCGAAGGGCCTCTTTGAACGAGTCAAGGGAAGTAGCGATGCTGGTGATCAAGACAGCGCTGTCGCTATCGACGGCCTTCGAGTAGATTCGCTCAAATCCCATTTGAGCCAGTTCGAAGAGGTGATTGATGAATATTTTTGCAGGGAAGTCTACGGAGTGAAGATAAGCGAGAGTGGAAGTTAAAATGAATGATATGAGCAAACCTTGTCCAATGTTCCGATGGGACTGCATATCCATCGCGATGAGCCTAGCATCATCCCGCGAACTGAGGGTGGAGAGCCAGTCGTTGGCACTATCGTAGCAGGACCTGAAATTGGACCATGAATACAGAAGAAGATGCTCAATAAGCATAATTGAAACATACTCTGAATCACTAAGCTGACTGTGATCGAAGGGGGGGAGCAATTCCAGTGGCCCAGAAAGTTCCAATAACGATTGAACAGATTTCAGAATGATATTGAACAGGGCAATAGATGTCTGAACGAGCTGGCCATAAAGATTCCAATTGACTAGGTAGCAGTTAGTACACGTTGTTCAAAATAATGTAATTACTTACATCTCTCATTGACGGTACAATTCTCAATCCATTCCATCAGGTATGCATCGAATGTGGGCTTGAATATTTCGAATATGTCGTCCACGGACAAGAATCTGACCAGTTGTCCTTTGGTATCGAGAGTGAGCGAACTCAATGCGGTGTCCAACTTATTGTCTAGATCCTTTGTGGCCGAGGTGACGCCAAAAACTTGATAGCTCTGGAGAACAGAATCCGCAACTAATTTTTCAATCTAAGCAGACAGGTTTTAATAATTGACACTTCAAGATAAAGCAGAAGTAGCTAACCATAGTGACGAAATCAGAGGTTTTGGAAACCTCATCTTGTTCGCCCCATGAAATGACCAATAAAGAAGGAATGAAATGACGTTTGGGTGATAACGATTTGATAATATCTCGCAACCGTGAGCAATCATCCAGAATACGATATTTCCTGTGCAAAAAAATTATCAATACACGCAGAATCAAAGCAAAATCACAACACTTACTTTTCTAGTTCATCGGTTACATCACCCACCGGCGTACACTCAAAAACTATTAAACCCGGGTACCCCGTCGAGCCTGGGGCGCCAGCAGAGGAGAGAGGTATCGAGAAGACGGTCTCTGATGCCCAAGCACCTGAAGCTGGCACGTCGAACTTGCGCTCTAGCCATATCGCAGTAGCGTCGCTGTCGGGATTCATTGAGAGCCAAATTTTCCAGGGTAACTTGAGGGTGGTGGAATCTAATTTGGTGACGTTCTTTCGGATGGCTTGCAGGAAGGATCCTTTTGCCCAGCGTTGCTCATGCTCTTCGTGGTTCTGAAAAAATATAAAATCCAAAGTACGAGATGAGGGCGGTGGAGAAGAGAGGTGGAGAAGATAAAAATGGAGTCAGATTCAGGACGGACAAAGCACAAAAGCAATAAAGGAACACATTGCACCTCTTTCAATCGTTTGACGAGTTCTTCATCCGTTCTTGGTGGTCGATATTCACCTGATGCACGCTTTCTCGCTCGTTTCTTCATCGGCGATATTTCCCCAAGACCATTCACTGAAGACGGCATTCTGCGTTTCTTATCTATTGTCAACGTAGTTCCGTTTGGTTGCCCATCCCGCGATGCCCTCAAGGCATTTTGTGTCGTAAAGCGCTTGTTGGCTGAGTTGCGCAGCTTCGCACGATACTCCTCATCGCGTCGCCTCGCTTCTAGGTATGCCGCACGATCCATTGTGCGCTCCATCCAGCGTCCAAAACACTCTTTCACAAGAAGGCTCTTTCTCGAGAATGCGAGTGCCTTTTCCTCCATCTCCTTCTCCTCGTCTTCGTCTCCTGACCAGCTTGGTGCCTTGCCCTTCCCATTCGTCAATCCAAAAATCCCTGTAGACGTGCCGGCCGTTTTTAGGAGAGGCGAAGAAGGTAGAGGCGGTGACGAGCCTGTACGGAAGCGTTTTGCAGTCTTAGGCGTCGACAACGGCGTAAAATTGTTGAACGGCCGAGATTCTCCAGTTACAGGTGACCCCATTAAAAGTGGACTCAACACTTCCTGGCTCGTTCCCGTGGCCGAACTCCAGCTCAAGTCTAAACCAGATCCAGATGATACGCCGGATGCAGACCGCTCTAATGTGCTCCTAAGGTAGCCCAAATGCGCGCTTGGAGGTTGGAGGACCGTCGTCGGTGTCGTAGGAAGTGAGATGGGTTGTTTCTTCGGCATTGGTGGCGGGACGCGAGGGGATGCTGCTTCCGCGGGCGTTGTCTCAGGCGGAAGGGCTGGAGAAACATTCGAGGACGAAGACTTCGATGAAACAGAGGGGGTAGTGTCGATTTTGAGGACAGGCACTGTAGGCCGTACGAGCGGGGGTGTGACGGATTTTGATGGTGGTGGGCTAGGTTTGTTGAAAAATGTTGGGGGTGTAGTCGCGGGTGACAAGCTGAAAAAAGTGGCTTCCTTAGCTTTGGGTTCTGCAGGTGCAGCAGGAGGGGGCGGAAGAAAGCTGGGTATTGTGGTAGTCGATGTAGGCTTGGGTGTTCCATTGGTTGCAGCAGAGGGGAAAGAAAGAGAGAGAGGCTGAGAAAAAATCGACGTTGGCGCCTGCGGGGGTGTAAACGCAGGTGCCGCGGGATTCAAAGATGATGACGGGGTAGATAGGCTTGGTCCTGCCGGTGTGGTGGTTGCGGTGAATAGATTCGAGAATGGGGTTCCCTTGACGGCACCCCCGAAAATGGATGGGGGTTGGGTAGTGGAAGGTTGCGGTGTTGCGGTAGCGGGTTTGATGTCTAGAAATTAATGTTTACTGATTTAATCATTCAATCATTTATCGACAAAGCAAGAGACACCCACTAAAGAAATTGGGTGTTGTACTCGCACCAGCGATACTTGTTGCGAAAGGTGATGGCACAGGGGCCTGTGGCGCAGAAAACGGTGTAGAGGGCGGCGCGAGTGCCGGAGTTGGTGCTGCTGTAGGAATGGGAGCAGGAGCGCCGAAACCACTCCCGAATACCGAAGGTGCTTGGGCGCTGAACGTGCCAAACACCGAGGTGGTGGCAAGTGCTGGCGCCCCAAATGCGGACGAGCCAAAAACAGACTGTGCACCGAATACGTTGGGGGTGGCGACCAAGCTGGCAAACGCTGAAGCAGCAGCAGGGATAGGTGGGGGAGGTAGGGAGGTAGGGACCGGAATTGCTGGTGCCACTGGTTGAGATGGTTGTGAGGGTTGTGGTTGTGGCGGGTAAATACCACCATCCATTTCTTCGTCGTAGTCTTCCTCATCCTCGTAGATATCCTCGGCATCGCCTTGGTCCTCTTCGTCTGCTTCGGCATTCTGTTCTGTCTCTTCCTGCACCTCTTCAACCCGGCCATGTGAAGACACCCCGTCGATGATTTCCGAAATACTCAGATCACCTCTGATTGCCTCGATATCATCGATGGTGTCCTTCCCAAATAAGCGCTCAAGGAGGCATGCCACTAGGTATACCATTACCGTACTCCCCTGCTCATTCAGAACCCTTGCCAACTGACCGAAAATTTGCATCCCCTCATCCGCAACAACCAGCTTCGAAGTCTTGCTGATCGGAGCGCTTTTCGCCTGAACGTGCAAGCGGAATGCAGTTGTAAGCTTGAAGACAGGATGTTGTGTAATATAATCAGGTATGTCTTCGTGGCGTTCTTTTTGATCACGTATGTGAATGAGACGGTGGTAGACACGCATTTCAAGCTCTGTTGGAGACTCATAACGACCTCGTTGGTCCTCGTAAAATTCCTTGAGACTTTGAAGGGCTTAAAGTTTCCAATTAAAACCTGCGAGAACAAGAAAAGATATCGACCTACTGTTCATGAGCTGCTGCTCCTCCAATGGGATTGAAAAACCCTTTCGGTCGCGTTCGAAGTGCAGTGCTAGGATATGGAACCGAGCACATCGATCATGGCACTCGATGGCAAGAGGGCCGGTGATGTGTTGCATGGTGAAGTCATTGCGGACGGCACGCGAACGATCACGAATGAAATTGAATGTGGCAGAAAAGCCGCCTCTAGGGAGGAGATCGTGGAAGAGATAATCGAGTGTGCGCTAAGAGGAAGTTAGCACACGAATATACAAAGAAAGTATCGTCAGACCTTGAGAACGAGAGGTGGTCGCAAATCCGATGGCAGCGTCTTGTCACCTGCAGCGCGTTCGTACATTTTGACCGCGCGATTATGGTCCACTCGTTTGGTTCCAGGAATCTTGATGCTAGTCAGGTCCAATCCCGGCATACGGAGAACAAACTCACTGTTTCCCATTCGAAGAGGTTGTTTTCGCGTTCGCGCCGATACCTCTCAAACCTTGGACACATGTCCATACATGTCCCCACAATAGAGATAGCATCCTCTAGACGTTTAGGAACTAAGGGATCGTCCATCTTCCCCTCTGCAATTGCGGTCTTTCTCTCTTGTTCTCGTGCTTTCACCAACTGTGAGTGAAGATTGAGAAGAATTCTACAGTCAACGACAAGTGTCCGTACCTCTTGATAGAACCTTTCGCGTTCCTCAGGCGATTCCAGCTCTGGCTCATGAATTGGCAGGAGGACTTCTTGTTCGTTATCTTCCTCAACGTAAGGTTCATCCTCGTCATCGTCATCCTCTTGAAAACCGTCATCAACGTTGACAAAATCGGCAGGATCCATCTTCTGCGGCGCACGGCTTGTACGTGGAGGAGATTGTGATGGCGACGGCACATTGAGGCGAAGAGAAACATTTGGGAATATCTTTCCAGCGCCATGAGAAGGTCCCCGTCCTCGTCCTCCACCGCGATGACCTCCTCGCTCCCAACGCTCGCTGTCCGAATGGTTTGGCGTGCCACTTCGCGTGCTGCCACCATCTGCCGACCAGTGCTTGTTCCTCGAGCGTCCTCGAAGCGCGCCCGCGTCGTTGTTGAGTCCGCCGCGCCCTCGAGAACCTCTGGTATAGGAGGATGGGTCCATGGCCACCGTCGACGGCGACGGTCAAAGGCAAGAAGTTGAGTCAACAACAACAAACAACAGCGAGCTCAAGATTGCCGAAGGCGAGTCACGGCCTCCGGGCTTCAACTCAACCACCACCACTATGGCCGATATCTGTGGCGTGGTTGTAACGACATGCCTCGACATTTGTGCAGGCATCTGCCTCGATTTCGCCTCACTTCGTACGTGTAATCACAGACAGCGGCGATGATGCTTGCGAGGCGTCTGATACAAAATTTGGGGTTGGAAACAGGCCACGGCTGTACAGAGAATCTCTGTTGCTGTCTAACATGCTGCGGGGACCGTGGTGCAATACGACTGGAGGATACTATTCCTGAAGAATCGACCCCACGGCGACTTCCTCTCGACAATCAACCTGGTATCCAGGACGCAATGTCAGTTCCGAAGCCTTGACGGCGTTGCGCCGTCGTCTCTGTAATATAGGTACGCCTTCATTCTCTGAGATCTAATATCTCTGAAATTTGGACGAAGGTAGTCCCCACTCGAATTGGACAATGTACTCGAGCGCTATACCACGCAGCGGCTGTATGTATTATTATTGAAATATGCTAATCCAAACCCGTGCTATATATCTGGCCGAGCTGAAACGCCACGCCGAGTTGCTTGGAATTTTGCGAGAACCAGAACCAATCTCAACAGGATACAAGCTCCTTGGGCCGATTTGTTTTTGCTTTCATTGAAATGAATGGCCAACATGCAGCATCCAATCTTCCATTCAAAGATCCGCCAATACAGGCTCGTTGACTTGCAAGACGTACCAATTCAAGGGCTATATGCATTCTGAGCGCAATTCTCTTTCTTTCATGTCGCTGTGAGTTAACCTCTGACCGGCATTAATATATGCGCTGAATCTGGTACAAGGAATCCAAATCTTTCAATCAAACAAAAACCTGCAATGATGGCAAATCCCTGTAGACCCTTATCATGGAACATATTCAACTTCCCCCGCCACAAGTTCACATTGTCGTGGATCAAGCTGCGCTATGTTGCTTGACGCATCGAGGGACAGGGACATAGTTGATGGGCGTTCTGGGGTGGTCAATCAAGCTTAATCAAGACCGGTCTGTCTCTTTATTCTGCGCTTCTGAATGGAAGCAATTCAGGAGACCACCGAGAAATCAGTTCCGTGTGCTCCTGATTCTATGTCTTTCCAGGGACCACGTTATTCTCATGCCCGAATCACGAAACCTTCAATGGCTAGGCAGTAAGTACTCCCTATATTCTCTCTAGCCTTTTCCCCTCGTGTCAACGCCACTTAATGAAGAGACCTCAGAAGCACTACGCTTATACTTGAAGCGCATTGTCGAAGGAGAAGCAACAGGCCCCAGAGCTCACTATCCTAAATCGACAAATACGCCACATCGACACAAACACGCAAACAACCTACTCCAGACTAGCAGCACAAAAGCAAAGCAAAAATTCAATACACGACTGCATCTCATCCTGGAGCAATCCCAACTTCAAAACCCTAGATGCAACGTCTTCATCTTTCCGAAGTCAAGAAGCCCAATAGAATTTTACATAGGATTCAAAATCCCACCTCCAGCACCTCCGAACGATTCGCACTGCCCTTTGCAGCATTAAAATTCTTACCGCGAATGGTTCAGAACCATGCGTCAAATTCCTTCACAGTCGGGCCTTCTGTGAATCAGGACGCTGTGGCGCATATATCATATTATATCGCCTGAGTCGCGAGTCGGGACTCGGAGTTCCATCATTGGCCACTCATTGCGGAGTCTTCGCTCATTTACTCCCTTATTCAACCATTCCATGACGTTACAGCTATGATCAAGCCGGTACAAGCGCACCTCCGAAATTGAAGTTTGTGTTGCTGAACTTTGAGCTTGGCTCCCCGCGGGGCGTCGGGCAGCGTCGGCGTACATCCGAGACCGCTCCGCGACGTTAGAGATTCAAGAGAAGTCATCTGCCAGAAGTACTACGAGGACGAAGGTCGCTTTCTCTTAGTATTGTCTGCCGTCGTCGACCCTCGGTGCTAGTGCATCTTTCGATAACAATAATGGTTCTCAAATAGTGCTTTGAGGATCTCATCTCGGATTGCAATCTCAGGTTCACTGAAATTTGGAGTGTTGGTGCATGCTGAATGGAAGATCTTACTATGATACATGAGATGGTTTAATCCTAAGCTTGTTTGTCGGAATACAACGATTCCACTATCAGCGCGTGGCTGATCCAGGCATTGAGTTCAATACTTTCATCGCTATTATCTCAGTGAAATGAAATCGAAATCTGGAAATTCTTCAATTTTTGTTCGGGCGTTCAAATCCTTCAGGCTATCCCTCTTCCAGAGTCCAATCTCTGAAGTTCAACATTCAGACCCATTAAGTGTATTGGGGGTAAGATATATAATGATATCATGACTACAAAAAACTAGCTTATACAATAGGAAGTCATGAAGCTGCACCGTCAGTATAGAAGGCAGCAGCGCAAGAGCTGGGGAGGGTAAAGAAAGGATGCCTATAAATGATGATGGCATGTGATGAACAAAAGAGTGAAACAAGAAATGTCCGAAACTATCCCTTGAGCCTGCGTCTATAAAGAGAAGTGTACATTTACCGTACGTGCATGTGAGCAAGTCAGAGGTGTCCTACCATCTGACATTGACTGTCCAAATGAAGTAAATTTATATGCGGTTTGCATGGGCATTGGGGGGACAAGAAGGGGGTGAAAGAAGGGAGGGTGTACGGCCAAGTACCATTTCCTTCGACGCAAAAGCAACCTCAGTACCGCAAATTAATGTGAACTTCCCGATCGACGATCACGATTTGTAACAAGACAAAGAAAACGCCTCCTCAGCACTTTTGCCACATCTTGATAGAATCACTGCAAAGAAATGAACGGCCCCATTCAGCACCGTCGAAAGGCCTGGACTTCATCATAATCAGCACTTACATGACAAGAGAGCGGGACTCAGGGTCGGACATTGACCAGCTCGGTAGCCACTTGTTTCGGGCCTCCCAGAAGTCGCGCATGGCAGCTGGAGAAAATTCGCGATATTCAGTCAATGTTCATGTGCGGAGGGAACGTCGATCGCTCGACTGCAGTCACCCAAAAGACTTACTATTTGATCCGTCCAGCCAAGGCTTCTCGCTCCCATCAGGGAACCATCCATTCGTGCCTCCTACTGCAATGTTTAGGATGAGGTAGAAAGCTAGTAAAAACAGTGGTGAGCATCAGAAAGGAGCAAGAGATACAACAAGACCGACATTGGTCGAACGGCGCTGCGTTCGATCCATCCGCCCAAGGATTCGTCAGGATGACAGCCTCTGACCCGTTCTGTACAACAGACGGGAAATCTCCGCGCTGGAAGAAATCTTGGTTGAACTTCAGTTCGAGCGTGTGGTGCAGACGGGTGTCAACGTATATCCGCCTACGAAGAAAAAGAATCATGAATCATCAGTATTCAACACAATCGAAAGAGAAAGATGGACTAGAAAAAGAATTAAGAAGCCAAAAAAAATAATGAGACTATAAAAGGTTAAGGCGTTGCCGAGGATTGAGGGAATAAAAACCACGTCTCGATGCTTACATGAATTTTTCGTCCCACTCCAACGCGTACGTGTGGAAGTCTTGGTCCCAGCTGCCACGGCGCAAAAGCCACCACCCATACGTCTTCGAGACAGCATTGAGCCATGTGACTGGACCCCAATTCAGTGAGCCTCGGACATAGTTTGTCCCCCTGTTATAAGATAGCCAAGAATGAGTATTTCCGTTTACAGCTCGAGAGAAATGGATCGCTGAACGGCGCCCATAAAAAGACAGACGCACTGCTTAGGATAGCTCGGTCCGTTTCCACGCGCTTCCATGATATCTATTTCGCCTGGAGAAGGAGTGGGGAATGTACATCAGCAATCTCAAAGAGGATCCGGAGGAAAAGTAAGAAGAGCGGACGGAAGAGAAGGTCAATGACTTGATGACATCAACCGCATGCACACCGCAGAGTATAGCAAATGAAACTATATGCTCACCACTGATAGGCCACGGTCCGTACTTGTTGTCGACAGGCAGCATCCATATCGCAGGCCAAAGCTACATAAGTATACCCAATGAATTAAAATCATCCTTCACGATAGCGAGCACGGAATAATTTGCTTACCCAGTCCCTGCAAGAAATGATTGCTAAATGAATATGATGGATACCGGGACATGGTGCTCGAGACTTACCCGGTTGGAATCTTGGCTCGCACTTCGATTCGACCGTACCGGATACTCGCCGTCTTGCGAGTACTGATACGAGCACTTTGGATGGGATTGATGATCGCACCGGTGGTGGCGTTACTAACCGCCGAACACGCTCTGGTGTACGCGTCAATGTCGAAACTTTGATCAGTCCCGATGGCGCTGGCGTTCAAAGGCTGAGTGGGATGCGCAGAGGTATACGAGATGCCCTGGGTGATGTTGTACGTGCAGTCTGTGATATTGAACACAGAGCCGTTCAGAATAGCGTTCTCCCCGATGATATCAGAAGTAAGCGTTGGTGTTATATATAGGAAGCCGTCTTTGACATAGGAATTGCTTTCTGACGATGTCGTCATCTCGAATTCACCGTTTCTATGTAATGGTTAATGTTGAAGCACGGAAAATGCAAAGAAAAATGGAAGACGCACCCGAAGCCGCTCATATCGACCTCTCGGAAGAACTTTCCGTTGTCGCCGAAAATTCCTTCCTCAGAATTGAAATCCTCGTCCATGACCGGGCACAGATTTCCGGAGAGCAGCGCGACGTCTTTCCAGCCCAAAAAGCATCGGACAACTCCAGCGCCAATGCCTACGAGCATCGCTCCGTAAGTGATGAAGTACGCCAACCGGTTATATGGATCACGTGTAGCAATCCACGGCTTTTGCAGACTCGTCGTTGACATGAGCATCGTTGACTTGGGCCGCTCGCGCTCAATTTTCAGCTCAGACGGCTGCACGGAGCTGTACATCGTAAGCGGGCGCATGCGCGGCGACGCGAATGTCTCGCGCGAGCGACTGGAAAGGGGTCTGCCCGAGTGCGTGTTCGAGTTGCCGTAGAAGGAAGTCCTATGCCGCGTGAGGTCGGCGTCGCTCGTTGAGACTGAAGTGACTCCGCTGCGGGGCGTGCTGCTGTTGCCGGCACCAACGTCTGGAAATGGATATCCCTGGCCGTTGTTCCCGCCGAGAGGGATTGGCGATGTCCCGGGCGTCTGGTCGGGCGTATAGAAGCCATGGTTGTTCAAGGTCGTGAACGGGTTATTGGCGGGTATGGAGAAGGTGAGGTTGCGGGGTGTTATGGGTGGGGAATCATGCCAGGAAATGTTGCCCGACGCCGTTCTGGAGTGCTGGGAAAGACCGTTGGTATCATTATCATGATCAGATGGGGCGTCGCCGCCACCGATGGCGAATTTGGGGTGGGGTGGGGCGAGCTTCTCCTCCTTAACGATGTCCGGGGGTGGAGGCATAGTCGAACCTGGCCGTATTCGATGCGCAGAACAAGCGAGCCTTGTAAAGCCGGAATCAGAGATGCTTGATTATAAGAGGGTCTTCAGCCGCTGTGATACCATCACCGAGCGTACCACCCCCGGGCTGTCCAAATCCTTCTGGTACCTGGACGCCTGCATTCAGCCCCAGAAGGGAGAAGCGATCTGTGCATCCATCTAATGGCTTCTCTCCCTAGAGTTCATTAGGATTCCGTCCAGATTGCCGCACCTGTGTATCCGTGAGACATGTACAGCTCATCCATCCAGATTCCCATCGGAAGGCGCAACTAAAATGTCAATTATCCTGCAACGGAACAGAACCTGCAGCAAATTTCACACTGCCCCGGTCTGCGCTTGAACAGTATGGCCAGACATCGGCTTTGCCTGTACAGCGATCCCTTTAGCCGAAGGAAATGAACGATAAGCAAACATACTAAGTTAGATCATTAGTTTCGACATATCTTGGGAAGATTGTTCACCAACCTTTTTTCTCCATTCGTAGAACATGTTATTCGCGTTATGCACGGAGGTATCGACTCGTCCTGGCGTAAAATCACAACAACTGATCGACACATGCCCATTCACGCGCACGGTTGAGCTGTACGATATCAAGCTAAGAATCCAATCTTCAGCATCAGACAACCATCGCAACTATTATTGCAATGATATCCCATTTTGAGCTCACAATTTTTCCAGTTGCCTGCAAGATGAGATGATTCAACAAGTCCGCAGGAAAGCACGCCCATTGTCCGAGGGAGGAGCAGAAGGACCGCACTAGCTGCTTCATTGAATCTCTTCATGAAGCCCGATAGGCACGTTTGTAGTCCTTCTGCCACCTACGACACCTGTTCTGGGCTTTCATCTGCACTGTCGTAGAATGAAGAGCATGTGTCGAACGAAAATATGTCCTCAGCCACGGCCTTTTCGCAGTGCCTCATGCGCCAGGGCCGGGAAGAAGTTTGCAGAGCAGGAGACATCAAAGGTGTACGGCCTTCAAACGCACGACATAACTGTAATTCAGAGCCTGGCCAGGCAAAGAATACATAGATCCCAGCAATCGGAAAACGCCTCACATCCAACGCAGCCAGCTGGCGTTGTCAGCGCTTGACGTTCCATCTCCATCTCTGGGCATGTTTTCCATCCGACCCGCGAAAGACTTGGTCATGGATTTGATGGGGATTTAGGAAGGCGTCCGCGGATTCTGTGCAAGGATTCGGGTGAGCCTGGAAGTCTACAGTGCGTTGGATCAGCCTATGGGAATGCCAGGCGGTGATAGAAGAGCCTCTCGACTGGAAATAGATTGATGCGAGTATGCTCTGATAGCCTGTCCTGGGAAGCCGAAAAAGTCACTGCGTCCTTTTCAAGTCAACATGTGCGTAATGGTCCCCGACATGAAGTGTTCGAGTACGACATCGTTCGCTCTGGGGGTGGGTTGCGATGAAAGGCGCCGTATAAGAGGCTACGTGGTTCGGGAAAGAAAACGGAAAACATGTGCGCCACGCGTTACTGCCTTTGGCATACACGTGCAAATACCTGTCTCTCGGCACATTTCAAGCTCAGCTCGCACACAAAACGTGTGATGAAAATAAGCAACTGTCATCTACACGCCCATTCCTTCGTTTGTGTTTGCTTTAAGTTGGCTGTGATTGTGTTGATGCTTAAGTCAGATATGTGCGCAACATGTGTGACACACAAATGGTCTTATGAGTGGGGCTTATAATCTCAAACACATTGTCGTTATGTATTCGTTATAAGTTCGGCCATTTGTGCTGTGATAATTTCTCATTTGTGTCGAACTCGATATTATTATAGTTTGAACACAATGAGAGTTGCGGTTCTTTTACCGGGCCGAACCACGTGTCGGCCAAAATCCGACGCTTTGACCAAGGCCGACTCGGACACTGTCCAGTGTCTGCGACGACGGGATCAGCCATCCTCAACGCCTAACTTATTTCCCTCCTGCCCATGGTCCATTTCCTCTGCCAACCATCCGTGATATGCCCCGAAACCACACCCGGCTGCATCGACCCTCAGAAATTGCAACCGCAAACAGAACACGCCTTAAGATCGTCAGGGCTCTTTCGACGCTGATGCTGTCCTCATACCTGATGAAGATGAAGAGAAACGCGCCTTAAGATCGTCCAGGGCTCTCTCGACGCTGATGCTGTCCTCATACCTGATGAAGATGAAGAGAAACATCGCCTCACCATCTCTGCGCGGTCGCTGGAGTCGACGCCGAGGACTGACACATGCTGATACAATCTTTTCCCATGCCCAAATTCGGCCTCCATGACTTCTCGCAAGTCCGCCGAATCGCTATCCTGACGATATCCCTTGTCTGCTGTACTCTATCGTTCGAGATTACACTGTCAATTTATGTCTCAAAGTCAGCCAAAGACATTCGAGAATCCGGCGGGTGCGTTAATTTGATGATTTGCGATTGATTACTGATCAGTACAATCTAATCTACTTCAGTCTGGAAACCTGGCGAAGCGGCTTCTGGACAAGATGGTCTATGGACGTGTCTTGCCTGTAACGATGGGAAGTGGAAGAACTTCTCCAGCAGCCTCCGACACGAGAAAGGCGACAACCACCGAAGGCATATTCTCGACTGGATTCGGAAGCAACGTCGGTCAGATTTTTCGGCGACACCACAGAATTTTCCATCGCCTTCTATCCAGGCAGCAAGTAGCGTCGTGGGTCCCTTGGCAACTCTTCTTAATGAGCTCAGTGGACATGCACAACAAAACAGAGTCTTAGTTAGCCCTCAAGACGAAAGCATTCCAAATGATTGTGATTCTTCGAGTCAGCCCACCTATACTGCCGGATCAGATTCTCCACCATTGCCCATCTTCAATAACGATGTCGTTGAGAACCTTGAGGGTGTGCTGGACTCATCTCCGAATGAAATATCCCTCAGTCACATTGCTCGCAGCCTCACCGAATATTTGATTAGTGGGCCCGTTTTTGATGTTGATCAATACTCGGATGAAGCGTCCGTGGAGCAGGGCGCAGAGCAAACATCTGAGGACACTGCTTCAGAAGGTATGGATTCTTTGGCTTTGTTTAACGATCCCATGAACTCAAGCTGTTTATCATTTCTATAGATGAGGTTCAATCAATAGGATCATCTAATCACCGTTGGCGACCTGGAGAACTGGAGGAAGAGAATCCTACCTGGTTTCCGTGGCCAAATAAAATTGTATACCATCTAGAATCTGTCATTTAGTTTGAGTGATTACTGAATTCAAATACAATGTTTTAGACATGTATACTTGATGTTTTACACCACATACCGCGGACTGCATTCTCGGAGAAGCAGATCAGCATTATTACATGGGCGATGAAATATATGGGAATAAATAATATTCCTGAGAGACGAAGTCTAAAAGCAGCGGATCGACTTCAAAAACTTTGCGGAATAAGGACTATACGTTATCAGGGGGCTTTAGGACATGTTTATTATGTGAATGATTTTCAATCAATAATCGCTCAGGTTTGCATTCCTTGCGGTTCAAGTGATTCATTTATTGAAGCGAATGCCTTTCAAATCTCTGAACAGGAAATGGCCAATCCTCTTGTTCGCCCGCACTTAAAGTTTATACCAGAAGAATCGCCTGGAAATCTGCGAAATGCGAATCAGTTTGCCCGATGGCGTCATGAGTTGGATGCTGATCTCACAAGTCCAATGATGCGCTTTCAGGACAAGGACTTTTATCTCTTTGAGCCTGCTCTCCTGCAAGATGATACATTTTGCATTCCAATCCGGTGGTTTTTCGTGGAAGCGACACTTACGCAGACGCATGGCATATCAGACCTGATCGAGATGAACAGGGTCTTTCGGGTTGGGTAGTCAATGCGTATGAAGTTCAAACCAAACCATTAGAGTCCTTTCGTGTGCCATTTCCATACCTTTGCCAAACCTACAAGCAACGGACAATCCCAGACCCGAGAAATATAATTGGTGAGAGCATTCATCTCAATATTTGTGAGGGTTTAGTACTTATAAGTTATAAGTTATGATTATGATCGGAAGGAATACAACGAACCCGTGAACAAATGACTTTGGGTCAATATGAGCCGTGGACATTCACAAACCCAGCAGAAGGTAATCGATGGAGAAAAGAGGCAAAAGGAAAAAAGGTCCATGCATTTCCAATTTGGCTATACTGTGACGACACTTCTGGAAATATGTCGAAGCGGTGGAATAAGCATAACAGCTTTCTTTTCACTGCCGCAGGCCTCCCCCAAAAATACGCACATCTCGAATATCATGTGCATTTTCTTTCGACATCCAATATAGCTCCACCCCTTGAGATGCTTGATGGTATTGCTGATCAGGTGAGTACGTTTAGCTTAGAGAATGTTGGACACTTTGTCTAATACGAACAAAAGATTATTGATGGCCAAAAGCATGGAATTTGGGCATGGGACTGTGTAGAAAATGAAGCAGTGCTGCTAATTCCATCGGTGCTTGCAATCCTTGGTGATAATCCAATGCAGAGCGAGCTTTCATGTCACATTGGGTTGCATGGAAAGTTTTTCTGCCGTGCATGTTTCGCCAAAGGACAGGATACAGAAGACATCCCGCCAGCCGCTTCGACCACAAGTGGCGGCATCGATGATCCAATCTTGTCAGATCAAACAAGAAGTCAAGATTCAGCAAGTGACTCAGATGCATCGACGGCAAGTCTGCGCAAAAGGAAAGGGTCAAAGAGCCTTGAAACAGCGTCAAATATGATTAGCAGAATCAAACGTTTCGTCCAGGTGGGCCCCTTGAAAATTTAGTTGCTCAATTTATTGATCATAACACCATGCAATGCACAAAAGATTGGGGACCTTCGAACCAAGAAACAAACGTCTGAACGCCTCAAATCTATTTTTACTACCGCATCAGAGATTGGGGGAAAGACACGCGCCAAAAAGCTAAAGACGATGTGGGGAATAAAAGATCCATACCAGGATCACTTCACAGATAAAATACAGATATTCATAAAGGGACTTCATGGCAGCGCTCAAGAAAAACAAAGGGAGCTCGATGATTACTTGAAATCTTTGCCAGAGAATGTTGTCAATCCAATGTGGCATATCCAAGATGGTAAGTTTCGCTACTTCACTTATAGAAATAATCTACCTATTAAAATTGAAATTTATATAGATTTAGATCCCCATTCTGATACACCTGTCGAGATTCTGCACGTCATTCTATTAGGCTTTGTTAAATACTTCTGGAGAGATGCAGTCGCAAGGGTCTCTGACGATAAAAAAGAGACCCTAATCACAAGACTTGATTCAATTGATACACAAGGCCTTGGAATTTCGCCGCTTGCAGGTCGAACCCTTGTGAAGTACGCTGGATCTCTGACTGGGCGCGACTTTCGAGCAATTGCTCAGGTGGCACCATTTGTTCTATATGATCTGGTGCCACCCCCGTGTTATGCAACTTGGCTTTCATTGAGCCGTTTGATACCGCTTGTATGGCAGCCTGTAATTACGGACGTTGATCAGCATGTTGTGCGTATACTTTCGTCAATCATCAAGTTTTCTTCCGAATGTAATCTAACTTAGATCCTCAATGGATTCTAGGAAAATATCAAAGTTGCTATCGACAATTTTTTAATCTGCACAACTCGATGGACTCCTCGTTGGTTTAACAAACCAAAATTCCATATTCTTCTTCACCTCCCTGAACACATTCGTCGATTCGGACCTGCAATACTATTTGCAACGGAAACATTTGAATCGTTTAATGCGCTCATCCGCTCTCTGAGTGTATTGAGCAACCGCCAAGCTCCATCGAGAGATATTGCCTTAGGATTTGCATCTGCAAATCGTACTCGCCACCTCTTAAGTGGGGGCCTTTTTGTCAAGAGAATTACTGGTGGAAAGTCATCGCAGTGGTGCAGTTAATATAGATCAGACGCCACACAAACCTCCATATCTCACAATCGATCCAAGTAGCATAAGGTCGATCGGCGATGGTCCTCGTCAAATGATACAAGATCAGTCTGAAATCCGAGATGCTCTCAACTTCCCGAAGGATAAAGGAAAGAGTAAGTAATCTCTCATGCTTGTGTCTGTTTTCTATAGTACCGCGTACATTTATGATTTGGTTATCATCAGCTTTACAGGTCTCATTTCTTCCAGACGAACGACATGCAATCAGCTGGAAAAACACGCAAGCAGCTTCTTTCATTCCAATGGAACATGCTCAACAATTTGGGCTGTTGAACTATATGTACCGGAAATGCGCCTCAAGCATTCTTCAGAATGAGGAAAAATGTACAATCGGTTCATTTGTGATTGGAAAAGTTGGTACGCACTCGAAAGTCTGCAAAGTGCTTGAAATATTACAGATTCCTTCATCAACTGCGTCCCTTCACGGAGAGCCTGATCTCATCCTTGTCGAGTTATACACCGCAGAGACTTTGGCGCCCACATATGAAATGCCTCAACTAAAATTCGACGATACTAATTTACAAGGAAATCGGACTCATGCAATATTGCATTATAAAGTACGTGCATTCCCTAGATAATAAATAGAATCCTTCCTAGTACTAACCGCATGCAATAGGACATTCTATGCACTGTCAATGTCCAACACAACTGCGTGCAATGGCATTGTTCAATCGTAAATGCCCGCATTCGTCGACAAGAGCGGGAGCAAATTGCAGAACGAGGACCCACCATTATGCACATACATCCAACTGACATTATCTTGAATACAGCGCAAATGCATGATTCATTGAACATGCAGACATTCCGCTTCTACCCTCCTGCACCATCGATACATGAACGTGAGGCCGCAATTGAAGAAGGCGTCGCGTTGGAGATTCACGCTCGGAAAGAAAAACAGCCAGCAACACGAACAGGCTCTCGCTCCACTTCGTTAACACAGAGAGCAACTGCACAAAGTCGATCCCGGCGAACGATCCAAAATTTATCCGCACCCACTCATCCTCAGCATGGCGGAGGTTCTGTCAGTGGGACACATGCCGCAGACATGCCGCAATGAATTTTCAGATCCAGCCCGCCATGTTCTGTTACTTTTTAAAGTCCGATGTCAACCAAGTTCAACCAAGTTCAACCAACCGTTTCACCACATTTTCACAACCAACAGCAACCGACGCCGCTTTCCCTGCATCTCATTCAAGCTCACAACCCCAAAACGCAATAAATTTCCTTGTCGTTGCCGTTCGCAACCCCCGAAATGCAATTTAACTGCTGATATCTCCTGCTTGCACCCTGGGCGCCCGACACAACCCTTGGAGCACCCCTCTTCACCACGTTTCACCGCGTTCAACAAAGTCACATGCAGACTATGCCTGTGCGCCATAAAAGCGGATTGTTCTTTCTGGAGGGTCCGTCAAACTTGGTCGAGAGACGACTGACCTGCTATGTCGTTTTCTCATTTTTCCGATACGTCGCAAACTCACAGCCATCGTAGCTCCGTTGACCTGGAATCACTTCCCAATCCCTCTCAGTTCGCAGATGGCCTTGTCTCTCAATATCATCTATCACCTGAACAGAGCAGTGATCTGCATACAATTCGTCAGGCATGCTACATTTTGTACTCCCATTTTCTGTATCTCTGTTCTGACTTTCCCTTGTGCAGCTTGGCGCGAAACTCGATCCTCATGACCTGTTATGTCGCCTTCTCATGCAAGCCCAGTTGTACGAGATTCGGAACACTCTAAGTTTACTGGTCAGAAAGGATGAAAGTGCGATGCCTGTTCTAAACGACATCAAGGCTATCCTTGATTTGAAATGGGACATGACAGCGATACAGAAGGTCAATTTTTTTCCATCCATCATTGCTATTGCAACTGAACTGATTCCTTTATAATTTTATATAGTCAAATCTGTTGGCAGCAACAAAGGATGCCATCTGTAGCCCAACTATAACAAGTTATGTTGCGCTGAATGCTGCTGTGAAGGTTTGTAACATATTATGCCTCATACCCGGTCTACAAGCTGACTTTCATGCCTGTCAGAGGGACCTCAAGCGCAATGCAAGTCAGTACGGCTTCGAGTCTGTTTTCGACAAGGTGGAACGGAGGAAAGTTGTTGATCAAGCAGTGACCATACAATGCCGCAACACGAAAAATCAATTTCGTATGCATGTATGTACCTTTTTACTGCCTTTTTTTTCTTTCCCCTCCGTACTTCATTGATTATCAGATTTTGGACTCCCTTGAAAAAAAACCCCTGAACCTCGAGGAAACGACGCATTTCCTTTGGCAGAAATTCAAGATGGGCGGAAATAGTGGTGCAGCACCAGCGGCCTTCACAGCTCGTGTTGCAATTCTGGTACGTTCATTTTGCTGTTGACTGTATTTCATTTATCCTTGGTCATGGTTCACACAGCGCCGCTTTGCTCGAGAACGCCTCAATGACCTTCGCGACGATCAGGACGACTCAAGTGATTCCGCAGAAAATCCACGGAAGCGACCCCGGGCGGATGCCTCCCAGACAGCTCACCATGGCCGCGTCCCAAAGGAGTCCAGTTTCTGGCATTGTTTTGATGATTTTCTGTCGAAGAAGATAGAAGAATTCGGTGAGGACTTGAGTTCGGCACAGTGGAGAAGGTGCAGTTCATACCATTTACTCGATTCTATAGAACTGACATACTTTCAGCTATGTGAAAGAGACCCTCGATCTGGAATCGTCGCCTTCAAACTCTTATCTTGCCCTCAATACATCTGTTTTTGGTGTTTGGAAGAATCAGCACCCATCCTCATCTCGTTCTTCCCCTCTGCCACAGACCAACACAAATGCACGCCGGCTGCAGGCAACGCAAGGCTCCTTGCAAGGTTCATTTGATTCACCGTCAGCATCCATCCTTGATCCATCCCGGCCAGCCCCTTCGCCTCCTCAACAGGAGACATCACCACCTCCCGGGCAAAGACACCATCAACCTCTGTCGCCACTGCCACGTATTCAGTCCGAGTCGTCATTTTTGTCTAACCGAACGGTATCGCCGCCGACGCCTGCTCAACGCCAGCGAAGGTCACGGTCTCCAACACCTCGTAGTCGACGCCTGCCAGCCTCATCCTCCCTGGATTTTTCCTTCAGTCAACCTCATTCGTCGCCGCCTTCTGCTTTTCCGATGATGATGCGGGATCCATCTTCGCAGCCGTACCACTCTGCTTCTATGCCCTTTGCATCATCCTCAAGACTTGATACCCGTTCACCAGCTTATCATTCAGCAGGACCTTCATCCTTTCCCCCAGGTTCTTTATTCCTCCCCACCCCCTCGGAAGCTGGTTTGTCTCAATCATATGGCCATTCCCGAGAAAACGGGTACCGTTTTCCGACGTCTGACTAACAATACTGACCTTTTAAATTCTATTCTTTAATCATTAATGTATATACACCTTCCATCTATACTCTATAACATCTTGTAGTTGCGTAAATTGTCAGCCATACGATACTTTCAAATTTAATTGGTTTTCTGCTATGCCTGGACTAGCTAAGCTACTAAATATGGTATCAATCTCGGAGCGCAGGACCAGTTAAATATAGCTGGCGTTGTGTTTCAATGTGCTGCCGTATGTGCTAAATACAACCGAGCAGTTGTGTTGAACACAACCCCCGCGTATATGATGAACACCGCTCAACAAATTTAGGAATTGTTATGATTCACACATGCTCAACATATATAAGCCCGAACATATGAAATACATATGTTCAGCGGCTGGGCGTGTAGATTTTATTATCTACGGTAAGCAGTAAGGGTTGAGCCTACAGCAGAAAATGACGAATAATATGGACAAAGTATGTATGTAATTGTCATAATGGAACTGTGCGATTATAACGCTCTGGATGCGAATAACCGAGTCACTTCAGGCTGACACAAGTGGCAGAGGATTTCTTGGGATAATGCTGTCAATTGTCGTCCATCACTGGCATGTCGGTCGAGAGGGTAGCGTGATGGAATATTTTGTGTGGAATCCTACAGAACATTTCCAGAGAATACCATCTCAGAAAAGGTGCTTGGCAGATAAGCAGTGACTCCTCCTGCTATTTTTTAAAAGCGCTTAGGTGGTAATGAAACATTCCGCCCGCTAGTCAAGTCAACGGGATGCCTTCCTGCATCCACAGTGGCTTCGCTGGTGTATGGAGCATGGCTTCCTGTGAGTACAAAGGCCGCCGCGAGGTGAGATAAGGCGCACACCGAAGCTCACTACTATCTCATTTCAAAACTCATAGCGCCTTGTGGCAAGCTTCTGAACTTATTGGATTGAAAAAATAGTGGATTTAACGCCCATATGCATCAACTCATCGAAAATGATCAATGGAAGTGTTACTTCAATCCCTTTAAATTTTATCCTATCGAAACAGGGTCGGAGGTATAGGCCTATCTGCTGCAAGGATACTGTCAATGTACGATATGCTCCTAGCAGTTCTTGCTACTTTGAATTCGAAGGCGTTCAAGAGGCTCATTGACTCGCCAAAAACTGATCCTCCAGAGCCATAGAGTCGACTCCACCACCACCCACGCGCGTACGCCAAGATAGCTTCCCTCTATCCGACTGACTAACGACTAGTCCATCCGAGTCCACGTCGTGGAAGTAATTACGCTCCGAAACCGCCTGACAGTCTCTAATCAACTGCTGATTCGGATAAATACGGGCAACAACCCTTGCGCAGCGCCTCGTTTATCACTTACAAAGTGAAAGAAAAACAATTTAAAACGATTAAGAACACAGCGGGACGCGGGTGAAGAAGCCGCTGATCATCCCATCTCGCAAATCCTTTTTAGGGCCTGTTCCGCCTTTTTATTACTCATTTACATTCAAATTCTATACATACAAACGCACCATGCGCACACCTGCACTGCAGAGCGTGGCGGAAAATAATGAAATGAACATGATTCATGAAAGCGATCTACAATCCCATGGGCATAATTGAATGCAGCATCAAAAATACACCAGATGCAGTGTTGCTTGCTTCCTAGTCGCCCAATGACAGATATTAATGAAGTCGCATAAGTTTCATTACTATTCCATTCCGAGCCCCCGACTCCCTCCCTCCGAATGTGTCTCCGTGGCTGTGCGTCATTCCTCACCTATCATGCGAGTTGCCTGGTCTAAATACGACGACGTGCCTCAGACTCGGAGGCAGAGCCAGAAAAAGCCAGAACCTAAAGAGCTAGGTACTACAGGCTGCGCCAGCCTAACCATTCCGAGCAATAGATAAAAAAAAGTGCAGCGAGCTTCCCGCGAAGGACTCATGCGTGCCTCGAAGGCTCGTCACGCACCCACGCATGCGCTCTACGGCGATTCTGCCCAGGCTATTCTAGTAACAACTTCTGCATACTATCATTAGGTTACATACTATGTACTGTTCCTGAGACAGCCAGAGATGGAGAACACTTATTACTTACTTATAGCGAAGAAGTTTTGAGCAAGGTCGCCAGAAATACATTGGGATTCACTGAGGGTCATAGGGAGGCCCGGGCGCGGGGCTCTGTATGCTCATTGACAGTGGTGCTTCTGTCATCCCAACCAACTTGCGTGATGTTTTCTACATCCCACATCATGATGGACTATGTAGTACACGGCGGCCGGGGTGCGCGCTATTATTAATGGGCTGTCGTCTACTATTCGCTACGCTAAGAAATGCATCTTGTAAACCCACGGTTGTAGATATGTCTATAGTTCTAAACTTGAAGGCACGCAGTGGCAGTTCGCCAAAATAATTGTGCTCTACGCATAGTACTTTGATAAATACAAGGCATGGATAAGAGATAGCACTCGGAAGAAACACGCGCAAGCCGCGTGCTTCACTGACGCGTATCGCTACTTCATGCCCACGCACTTCCACAGCTGGGAGCGTCGGTACTGCTTCTCAGATAAACAAAAAGCGTCAAGTTGACAGTTCATCTGCGCAGCGCGTCTACCCAATCCATCACGAACGTTCAGGGGGACAGAGTCGCCTTTGAACCTTGAAAGAACGCAACAACTTGAAAACAGACGACAAGTCAAAAAAGATAACGCCGCCCCTTCCCGGGGTTACGGATTTCGAGTTGACGTTCTCTGCGAATATTCTGAATCGTCGATATGCCAGGGAAGAAAGTAAACAACCTGGCGTGTCTTCTCAATCGATGAGTGGCATGTATGCATAATAAGAACAAACCCGTATGTTTGCGTCCGGTACTTTCGCGCTTCGGCGGCTCCGATGGACCTCGCTTCTGGCAGCGACGAGCATCGCTATGGCCCTTAGCAGCGTTCTCGGGCACCGCGCCTCTGCTAGTACTGCATTGTGAAATTAGCGTCTCCCAACGATCCGCAGCTCATGCAAATCCAAGAAGTGTATCTGAGAGATGAAAAGATAAGATAACGCTATTGAATGCATTGCGCGTTGTAAGGATAACATATTAGGATAGTGGAGAAGGGCGCCCCCGTGGATGTGGATAGGAAGCGCCGCGCCCCAACCCTACTAGAAGCCGCCCTATTTTGATTTTTGTGGAACGGCGACGAGAACAATGGACTTGGTGGAAGTACTTGATCAAGGTGACAAGTGCACTTGCGCCGCGGCGCTGGCGCCATCCATCTATCCGGGTACTCCGACGGCGCGAAGTCCCCGCCTAGAGCCCGAATGGGCACACGCATACGCATTCAGCCAGTGTAGGTGCTTCTGCTTCTTGCGTGCCCAAAATAAGCGCCTGGTGTCGTCATACTTTGGCCTGGCTGCCGTCGCACGCTGCCGCGTGTCGCAGAACCTTCGTCTCTGGGAATTCGTCATGAGGAACGAAAGCATAAGAGAGGATCTGCGCTGCGTCGTTTTTGGAAAGCGGCGGGGCGCAGTCTACGAAGCTCAGAGTTTGCGACGCGCCTTCGGATTCCAGGGATTGCGAGCTGAACCATAAACCGCCAGAGAGAGACTACAATCAGTCGAACTGACGATAGACACGATTCAGATCCTGAAAGTGCGGAAATAGTCGTAAACACATCGAGGGCCATAGTCGGTGCACCCTTATTTGCGGCGCCCACTTACAAAAGGTGTGTTCACTATCATTATGGAATTCGAAGACGAGTTCAAGTTGGGCGTTGTTCGTCAGAATGACGCGTCGAATGCATGGAAGGAATCGAGCGCGACAGATGCGCATCTGCGTACTTATAATAGTTATCAGAACGAATAGATTGCACACACACAGAGCATTGACCGCCGTCTGTACGTCTTCGGAATTGACGATTGCCCGAGATGGCCAACTTAGCACCGCACCACTCGAGCAAAATAGCTGATTTATCCTTCATTGCGTAGTCATACATCATGAAGACGAGATGCTCGGAAAATGACCTCGTAGAACCCAGAGAATTAATAGCGTTTATGTGATACATCCCAGGCCTGGCAAATAGGGTTCGGCGTACTAGTCACTTGTGCGCGATAAGCCCAGTTCGCCTTGTTATCCGCGTTATCCCTGAGACTAGTGGCAGCACCAGAAGAAGTACTGTATAACGTAGCACACCCGCCCTTCCGCGTGCAGGATACACATGGTGCGCGCGCAAGACCACAGTAGATATAGATATCGGTGCCATCACGGCAAAGAGCAGGATTGAATGCGGTGGACATTGCCCATTTCAGCATTACCGCTTGCGCATACTTAGGACGATCATGATCATCTGAGTCCTGTTCCGGCACTGTGTGCGTGTACAACAGACAGGCGATGGGCGCTTGGAGATCTCCAGCGCCGTCGGCAGATGTCATCCACAGTTCCAAGCAAAGCCCTGCATGCCAGCTCAGAGATTACACGGCCGCTGTCGAGCAAGGTTGGGCAGTGGTACGTGAATGCGTAAAAGCGAGTCAAAACGCGTCAAGCGAGTATAAAGGCCTTTTTCCAAGAGAGTAGCGCGCGGGGTAGGCATCCTGCTAGCTGCGGAGGAAGAGCGTCGAGCGCGTCGCCG
This sequence comes from Pholiota adiposa, assembly GCA_009935795.1. Classification (NCBI taxonomy): domain Eukaryota; kingdom Fungi; phylum Basidiomycota; class Agaricomycetes; order Agaricales; family Strophariaceae; genus Pholiota; species Pholiota adiposa. The sequence continues at coordinate 63,842 of QEYC01000032.1, forward strand.
CCGCCGTGCATTATGATTGAGAACAAGCTGGAGGTTTGACACGAACACCCACGACGTCGGATCGAGGAGATCTTCAAAAGGCGATGGCAAACAGGACCAAACACGGTACTGCTGTTGAGATTTTCGATTCATCCCACGTCGTTCATGTCAAATCAGCCTTGCGACGAACTGCCCACTTGGTGGCCTCTGTTCCGAAATCCAGCTTTGCCGGCAGAAATCTCGGTCCGCGAGGGACAAATCCCAACTCTGGGCTGCTTATTGGCGAGACATGGTCGTTCCTAGTCTTGTCGATGCTTTGTTTATGCGATGCGATGAAATCATGATCATCGCAACGCACGCAGGATTTGATCCAGAACCGTCGCTTCTGGCAGAGGTGGTGGGCATCGCATCCTTATGGCTGGAGGATTTACCTGCTGGCGAAGGCCGATTCGAGCGAGCCCTCCTGTGTGGCAATTCATGATATGGTGCATGGACGAAGATCCCAAGCTTATACAATACTCTCCAACATTACGCTTTCGCAGACTATTGAAGCAGCTGCTTCGATGCTTCGCCCAGACTGGGGTTTCTACATGGTATCTCACGGATTGCAGGGGAGCTTCTCCGGATGATCCCCCTGCCTGCGAACATGTATTTTTGCAGCGTGGACGGGTCATTTTATAATCCGATCATATGCGTGGACGGAATGCGGGTGAGGAACTTATATGTTGGGTCTGGTCGCCGAGGGAATATTCTTCCTTTCAATACCTTAATCCGACAGGCTAGTTCCTCCTTTCATATCCCTCGACGTGGACAGCCTCTTGCGGGTCCTCCGGGATCTCTCCACGAAATCTGCCCCCATCCCAAAAGGCACATCTATCGGGCTCGGAATTACTAAGTTTGATAACGTCTGATTCAATTCGCCACTGCAGCTTTCTCTTTTATACTCCCTTCATACTGCGTCCGTCCCCTTGGGATTTGCAGGTGACCGACTGTACTCTACGCTCCGGCTTTCGTTTCTCTCTTTTCATCGAGAGCCGCAATAATTAGACAGCCCCAATGGACTACGACTCCTTTGACGCAGTCCTACACTGGATTTTCCGCTCGGTGAGCCTCGTTTTCTACCGCCTTGCGTAGCTGTCTGCTCATCTTTTTACAGACCCTGGGCGATGCCTGGTTCAAGCCTACCGAGGAAAACATCTCTGCTGGTGTTTGCTTGCGAGTAGAGCCAGGTCAATTCAGAGTGTTCCCGTACGAAAATCCGTATTTGGCACCTTTCGAGGCTGCTGTACGAACGCTCAACCCGCTCGTTGCTGTTAAAGTGCGCACAGCAGCCGTTCACTCAGCTCTTGGCACTATGTGAGTCGCGTCCGCATTTTTCCGGCATCGTAACGCGCTTCTCAGGCTATATATTTTTATTTGCGCCGCGCAGCCCAGAAGACTCTGCCGCCATCTACATCGATCTGAACACGCGCATTCAGATTCTAGACACCATCGGCCACCTGCCGAAGGCGGACAAGGAGCAATGCGGGGCTTTCATAGTAAGTTTTTCTTCGGTATGCCGTACACTGGGGTACTCACCGCACTATTTGGCGTTTAGCGTGATGAGCGTGTCATGATCGTATGGTCGGACGACCTCGACCAGATCGTGCCGTTATGTCATGAATTCGAGGAGAAGATGATGAAACTCGTATGGCGGTCGCGCAACCAGGGCACCTCGTCGTCCATCATCACCTCCGTGTCCAACTCGTCCGTGCCGTCGACCACCGCCTCGAATGTCAACCTTAACGAAAAAGCTTCGACGCGCGCATCAGTCACTGTCGCCGAAGCCGCCGCCGCAACAGCGGCACTAGTCGATCAGGAAAAGGACAAAGAGGCCGCCGAAGTACCTGCTACGGCTACGGCGCCCGCGAAGAAATCGAAGAGCTGGGGATGGGGATGGAAGCTTTCGAAAAAGACCGCCCCAGCACCGTCGGATCCAGAGAAAGGCTCTGTCCGCCAAGCGCGGCCGATTCGTCTCTTCGCACCACTGTACAATGGATTGGGCGTTGGGCTCTCCCTTTGTACGTTGACCTGTCATTGATTGCGCAGCGGATGGATCGGTGCTGACTTATTGCTTGCCTCGCTTGCCTTCGCGTAGATTTCCTCGCCTCTGGTCTGACCACTCTCCTCCAAGAATGGCGGTTGGATCACGGCTACACTCGTTTCGCCCTTGTGGCTGCAGCCCCCTTCCTCATCTGCGTTGCCCTCGTGAGTCGTCGCGTCGCACTATCTCCTGGCCGGTGTATGAACAAATCAAATTAACGGGCACACCTGACCCTCCTCCTCTAGTTCTTCACGTTACAAATCATTACAACTCTAGCCATGATGTACGTCTTCTGATTCTTGCCTGTCAGTGCAGGAAACGCTCTACATCTTAACTGACTCGTTACGTTTTCAACCTTGCAGGATTGGGCCTATTGCTCAATACCACGAGAACTCCCGGTACTACTCTGCGATCCGCCCCGAGCCCAACCCCGACGTCGACCACACCCTGCCCCACATAACGATAGAGATGCCGGTGTACAAAGAAAGCCTCGAGGAGACCATGTAAGCGTTCGTTCCTTCTGATCTTCCCCTCCACGCGCGGTTCCGCGAAGAAGTGCCCACGTGACCGCCTTCCTCCCCTCCCCGCATTTCTATTTTATTTTATTCTATTCTATTCCCAAATTCTTTTCAAGAGCCTTTTCAAAGCCTTTTAGGCTTCAATTTGCCTTCATACATTCATGCTTCCCACGTTTTCGCTTTGCCTTCTCTTACTCTTCTTGCTCGCTGGATTATGCTTAATATGAACACTTCATTTGCTACAGAACCCCATCCGTGTTCTCCCTCAAGAAGGCGATGCAAACGTATGCGCGCCAGGGAGGGACATCAGCCATCTTGGTCCACGACGATGGGTTGCAGAGCTTGAGCGAGGAGGATAGGAATAAGCGCATTGCATTCTATTCCGACCATAACATCGGTTGGATTGCACGCCCGCCGCACTCGAACGACCCCGATGGCTACAAACGTGCGGGACGCTTCAAGAAGGCATCGAATATGAATTATGGGCTTCTGGTTCGTCTAAATTGCTTCATGCTGCTCTTTCAGTGCTTTCGTAGCTAATCAGAGTCTTTAACTTCAATTTTAGCTCTCGCTGCGCATGGAGAAACATATCCTCGCGCTCGAAGCCTCAGGTTACTCCGGAGAACTCTCACTTGAAGATCAGGCGCTCGAGCTCGCGATTGAGGAGACGTACGAGGAGAATGGAAAGCGATGGAAGCCCTGGGCCAAGAACGCGCGATCGCTGCGCGTTGGAGATATCATCTTGATCGTCGACTCTGACACCATCGTCCCCGAGGTGAGTCATATCTCGCGATGCTGTCTGCTTTAACGCGTAACTCATGCATGCTTTTCATTTTCCTTTCTTTCTATCGCTTCTCTATCGCCTGCCTCCATCCCTCCTGCCTACACACACGCTATCGAACTGTAATTGATGTGGGGTTTGGGTGATGTAGGATTGCTTTAGAGATGCTGCGCGCGAACTGTCCGAATGCCCCGACGTTGCTATCATCCAGCATGAATCGGGTATGTGCATTGTTTACCTTGCATTTCAAGCTCATTTTACTGACTATGTATTGGCGGTCATAGATGTTATGCAGGTCGCGCATCACTTTTTCGAGAACGGCATCTCCCATTTCACACGCCGGATCAACAAGTGCATCTCGCTTGCGTGCGCAAATGGGGAAGTCGCTCCGTTCGTTGGCCACAATGCCTTCCTCCGCTGGTCTGCTATCCAAGATGCTGCCTTCATCGACCCCGCCGACAATGTCAAGAAGATCTGGTCCGAGTCCAACGTGTCCGAAGACTTCGATATGGCCCTTCGCCTCCAACTCAAGGGTTACATAATCCGTTGGGCCAACTACTCCGAGGGTGGATTCAAAGAGGGTGTCTCCCTCACCGTCGATGACGAGTTAAATCGATGGCAAAAATACTCGTATGGTACGCGTTGTGCAGCTTGTATCCTCTTCGTGTTATTGACAAAATTGACCAGGTTGCAACGAATTAATTTTCCACCCTTTGAAGGATTGGTGGCGGTATGGTCCCATCACCAAACAACTTCGCACTTTCATTTGGTCGAATGCCCCCGTACACTACAAGATCAGCATGATGTCTTATATGTTCAGCTATTACGGCTTAGCAGGGTCTGCTTTCCTCTCCCTCCTCAACTATCTTCTTCTTGGATGGGCTTTCGACGTCGATGGTTTCTTCATGCACAGTTTGGAAATTCTTCTTGCTTGTACGGTCGTCTTTCCTGGCGCGGGAAACGTCTCCTTTACTATTCTTGAATATCGTCTTGGACAACGCGACATCTTCTCCGCCGCACTGGAGAACTTCACCTATATTCCATTTTTGTGCGTATTTGATTCTGAAGTTGACTTTGATTCTGTAGGAACTAACTGGCATTTCCGCAGCTGGTTTTTCTTCGGAGGACTCAGCATGCACCTCTCGACTGCGCTTCTAGCGCATCTATTCTCGTACAACATCACCTGGGGTGCAACTAAGAAGGTGAATATCATTCGATTCGATACCTGTAAATTATATTCATGCCATAAACAGGAAGTGGAAAAGTCCAATTTCTGGCTGGAGGGCCCAAGAATTTTCAAACGTTATTGGCTGGTCTTTTTACTCTCGGCTCTCTCTCTTGCAGCTATCGTCGTCTTGTCAAGCACTCTCGTTTCTCCGGATTGGCGCATACCGTCAACATCTTGGGCTGTCTTCTTGCCACTCATGTAAGCGTCACGGCATCTTCCAATCTCTCAAGTCTAGACTCTGATTTCCACCTATTTCTTCTTTTCACAGCACTGTCGCGGCCGGACACATCTTGTTCCCAGTCAGTATTCTGTCGTTATTTTCAAGTATTGCCATTGACTGATTGTTCGTTTTTGTCTTAGTTCGTTCTTAACCCCTGGTTAATGATATTCTCCTTCTGATGGAAAGTCAATCTTAACCTGGTCCTTGTGTCTATCGCTGCCACCACCATCTGGGATTCCCATTGTCTTTTTTACCCTCGTTATTCTTGCGGACCGCCTCATTGCCTCACATTCATTTTTATGGACACCGTCACTACGAACACTGAACCGACTAACATTTCCACTGTTGTACACACGCGATGGGACTTTCCACTCTTCGGAGATTCTTCTTGCTGCTAAACTTGAGCCCCCAACTTACGATATCCATTCAGTAACTTATTATTAGACTTTTGTAAGTTATCTATAATCACCTTTACGCACCCTTGTACACTGTATGTATCATCTTCACTCTTTATTCATCCCGAGTGATAATGCATTTGGTTCTCACTGTAATCGCTGATCGTCTTACCTTTGCGCCGAAATGTTCGACTTATCATCCTTCCTTGACATATGGTAAACGGCTTCTTTTCGTCCATGGACATGGACGGGTACCTTAGACAGGTGATAGACATGGATATCACAGATAAAATAACGCAGGGAGACCATGAGCTGACAAGGCACTCATTCATTGACAGTTCACATGAGTCTCGCTCGACATGGTATCTCCGGGGAATGATACGGGTGTCCCAAGCTAATGCTGAACTGTCTTCAAAGCGCGGATGTCGGAATGAACGTCCTGATTGAAAGTCGAAGATAAGTATAGAAAACGGAATGTAGCCCACCAATTGGGACCATGGGACCGACGTCCCCATACGCCGGCTTCCATTTACACGCCAGGATCGTCGACATTTCGCCGTGTACATTGTTTCGAGCCACAGAACTGCCAACGTTCGAGGCCGCTCTGGTTTGAAGGCAGAGTTGATCAGCCGGTGGGTAATGATTGAAGAGAAATAATTGGGAATCGTGTACCTCCAAATTGGCGTTCATCTGTCTTCTACACGCCAAGTGACAGTATAGTTATTCGATAACATTGGATATAATCAAATACTAGTTGACCATTGCGAATTCCGTAAATAAAGAGTAATAATCCACAGAAAAAATGCTAAGCAGAAACAGATAGCAAATAATAAAAAAGAGAGGAATAGTCCAGGTTTGAGTCCATCGTGTCAGTCAATGTTTCTCGCTTTTAAACTCCGGGAACGGTAAATCCAGGCAAATTAGGCCAGTTGCCTAGTTTGGATGGATCACCGCCAATGCGTACCCAAACAGAGTGGGATGGGGTGGGGCCGTCGAGGACGAACAGTTGATGCCATCCTGGAGGCGAGATACCAGCGTTCGGAGGTGCCGTGACGCTACAAGTAGTTCCTGAGCACGTAAATGCGGGGAATAAGGTCCTAGCGCCCATCGTGTTTCCGTGGGTACTTGATGTAGCTAAATCCATGGTGAGCTGAATATTTGTATGAAGCTACTAGGAAATAACATACCAGCGACAAGGGAGATGCGAACTGTGCTTGTGGTACCTTGGAAGAGCTTCAAGTTTGTAATTTGGACAACTTGGCCGTAAGACCAGTCGGTGTTGGTCAGAGTGAACGTGGGCTGCTTGAAGCCTTGGTTGAGGTAAGGTGGAATGTAGACCTAATAAGAATGAGGTACGGTGAGATAAACTTCGTCTTTACGCGTTGTCGAATACTGACCTCAATACGGAACTCTTCGGGGTACTTGACGGTACCATCGGGGTTGTCAGTTTGCGGGTCAGATCCAGAAACGAGGACACGAGCATCGGGCAACAACACGGCCTCAGAGTGATACATACGAGCAACGATAGTGGTATTAAGGAGTGAGATACGCGATCCGAGCGGCTGAGTAGGATCGTAGAGCAAGGCTTGCAATTGGGGGTTGTTGGCCAGACCGAAACCAGCAACACCATCGTGGGCACCGTTCAAGATCATGAAAGTGCCGTCAGGGAGAGAAACCATGTTAGGCATAACACGCCTAGAGGGCTGTGGTACAACATTGAGTTTGAATCCAAACAGCGAATGGTCAACCAGAGCTCTTACCATACGCTCAAGAGTCCATTGGGCGCCTGCGACTTCCGGTGTGATAGTAACACAGTTGTCGATGGGGACACCGGCACCGTTTGCTCCACCACCACAGATGAGAACCCTAAGTGGATCAGTGTACGGGGCCTTCATCGGGAAAGGCACAGCGGCCCCTAGAACCAATGTTCAGTGATTGGATCCCAGTCGATCGCGACATGGGAATTTACCTTGCAAGGGGTATGTACGACCCGCGAGGACTATCATAAAGGTCAGGTCCTCTTAAGGTACAGACGTAGAAGCAAGGAAAACCCACAGTTATTCACCGAACCAGGAATGTTGGGCAGCTCTAAGATCGTGTTGAAGTTGACGGGTTCCAAGATTCGCGCCTCATTGTAATATCCTATCGGTTATAGCTATGTTCCAGTGTATTCTGCTAATAAATAAGAGATCAACGCACCGATGAACAAATTCTTGCTAGGGAGGACAATAATGAAGGGATACAAGTTGTTAGGATCTGTGCGCGCAAGCCAATCCAGGTCGATGATGGTGCTTCCTCCAACAGGCTTGGGAAGAATCTCCATGTTGGGCTGAGGAGCTGCGTTACTTCCAGTTTCACCGCCCATAACGAGGATGGAGCCGTTGGAAAGAACGGCAGCGGTAGGGTACCATCGACCAACCTATATCGGATATTATTACTTTCAGCAAAGGAGAAGATGTAATTGAATTACCTGCAGGGACAACTCATCCGCGTTTTCTTCCCAATCAGTTGTACCGTTGACTCCGAGCGATCCACTAGGCGTATAGAGCCGCACACCGAACGTCGAAATCTCAGACCAACCACCGACGTTAATCACACGACCAGCCTTGTCAGGCATGATAACACTTCCCGAGCAGAAAACGTCGGTCTTGATATGCATCTCACGCCAGGTCTGCCCAAAGTTATTGACCAAACTAGGATCCAACTCATACGCTCCAGTAGCATTGGGAATTCTAACGGCGGAATCAAAGTGGCGGGTAAATGTCAGCTCCCAAAATAATATTATAGGCACGATTTTCCTGACGTACCCGGTGCCTCCCTTCTCGAGGAAAGTAACCTTGTTGTTGATCCCAACGGTGGCAATCAGAGGAACAACGAGCCTGGGAGGGATAATGAGGGAATGTGTCGTGGATCGGAAGGGGGATGACGTACCCAGGGACTAGTAGCGGCGCGGAAGTGAGAAACAGACGGAAACTGTCAAAAAGGGCTCCCAATACACCAGCAGGCTATCCGTGCTTACCAAAGAACTAGAAGCAGGCAAGACGGACGTGGATAATGAGCATCGAGGAACGAGGAACGGAAAAAGGGACGCGTATTTCTCACCTCGTAACGACCAATGTTGGCGGGGGTGTGCCAGTCGTTCACCGTCCCGTTCCAGAAATACGTCGTCAGCCGGTTCCCGTCACCGCAGATGTGGATGGGGTCGCCGGGGCAGGGGGTAGTGCACTCCGCGTCCGTTCCGAAGACCCCATTTCCAGCAGCGACGTCGGTGATATCGCCACAGTCTAATCCGTACATCTTATGAGTCCCACATCCATGGCGATCTCCGAAGGCGAACATTACTCACAGCACTCTTGCCCAAACTACAACGGTGAATTCGACGGCAATCAGGAACACGTTCGACACTTACTGCCAAAGAACGAATGCACTAACCTCGGTTCCTGAGGCGGGGTATCCGAACGCCGCACATTGGTTCATGCACGCTGTTGCGGTGTTGTTGCCGATCCAGATGATCTGGTTAGGGAAGATACGCGTAGTTGTGTTTTCCCTGAGCAGAACACCCATGAGTACAAACAGTCGATAATAGATAACGTTGTGAAGATATGTACCTCAGGCATCCAGCATAGGTCCAGCTGCCGGGAAGGTTGGTTTTTTGCGCGGTAGGCACTGGGAGGGCTACGATCGGCTTGGAGGCGTATACGGAGAGACGATTAGGTCCACCGCATGCTTGACTAAATTTGATGAATATTAACGCCACTCCAACAGTGAGTTAGGACGACAAGACTAACGTGGTATTTGCAGCGCAGCCCATGTTGCAGGTAGTCTGATCAGTAGCAATGGCAGCACCGGCAACGAGGTCATTTCCACAGTCTGGGTTGCTCGAGGCTTAATAAAGAAGAGAAAGTAGAGCAACAAAATATCACGTACTGCACTCATCTATAAAGATAAATCGAAGATGAGTTCGAAGAGTTACGGCAGGATATAATGACAACGTACCGGCAAATTCCATTCCAGCAACAGTGAAATTTTGGGCGATGCACTGAGAGATGCAAGATTGGACGGTGGTAGTCGGGCTCCCACCCAACTGCACGGGGAAGATGCGTCCGAAGGCGTTGTCACTATGAAAGTAGAGGGTCAATGAACAGTTCCGCCCTAGCAAAGTCAACGACATTTACACCCAGCACGAGTTGTACGCCCATCCCGTGGGGAGCCCCGAAAGCACAGGGACAACACCCGTAACCGGCTGTCCAGTGCCTCCACCTCCACCTCCGTTGTTCCCTCCCCCGCCAACAACAGGCAAATCCGTCCCGGTATAGTTGTACACGTTCAGTCTATTCGGGCCCCCGCAGAACTCGGTGCTGTTCCCCTGGCAGACCATGTTGCAGTCGCTCGGCGCCGCGGACGCGCCTCCATTGATGATTGACGAGCCGCAGACTACAGGTGGGAGGGAGGGATCAGAAAAGGAGAGGAAAGTCGAATCAGCGTAGGCGCAGAGGTTTCAAGGGGATAGACTACTTACAGCATTGCCTGTATCATGCAATTTCGAAGAGAACGGAGGAATATAGGGTGGAGGTGAGATAAGAGTAAGAAGGTAAAGGGAATGAATGAAGAGATGGATGAAAGAGGTTAGTATTTTTAGTCTTTTCTCTCGAGACTGAGCTTGAACGCACGTTGCGAATTCTGTGCCAGCGAGGCCAAAGCCCGCGTTAAAGCAGGCGGTGGTGCACGACTCGATGGACACGTCGCCCACGGTGTTCACGCCGTTGGGGAGCGCACGCCCATTGACGTTATCACTGATGACGAGCGCCAGCGCACAGAGCGAGCAAACGCACAATCGGCCCAAAAGAACACCGCACAAGATCCAGAATCATGATGCGAACACAGAGATAGAAACGGCAGATTATGAATTAGGAAGGAGAAGCAGCAAAGCCAAAGGCAATCAGTCAGTTTTTGTGTTCGTTAGGGGGATGGAGAGAAGGGGCCCACGCACGAAAAGCATCCGAGGGAGACCCAGTTGCCCACCTTCGGCACGATTGCGGGCGGGGGCGGCGGGGTCACGCCGCTCCAGAAGACATCAAGCCGGTTGCCGGCACCACACGCTTCCTGCGCGTTCCCCGCGCACGGCACGTTGCAGTCCGCCAGCGAGACATTCGTAAAGCCCGGCGTCAGGCCGTTTCCACACCCTGCTCAACCGCAATCGACGTCCGGTGAGAGCGAACGCGCATCGCGATAGTGTGTGCGTTCGAGTCGAGTCGAGTCGTCGGTGGCGGTTAGTGGGCGCGAAATTGAGGTGAGTGATTGGCGTTGACGTCGTCGTTGCATTTGAGAGGCGATGAGCAGGATTAACGATTAATAGTGCAAGTGAAGCAGAAGGAATGCGAAAACAGCGCATATAGTCAACCAAGGGGCGAGCAAAACAACGAAAAAGCGTGAGTGGCGTTTGATCTGCGGTCAAGAACTGGAAGCTAGCACTCACAGCATTCATCCTAACAGATGAAAAGGAAAAGTGGAGCCCATTCATCAGTAAGGGAACATGTCAGAAAATGGTAAGCTGTGAGCGCGCGCGGGGACAAGAGGGCGACGGGGCCTGCTCCTGACGGGCGATCGACGCGTTTATCGGCGCGGGTTTAGCGCGTTCCCCGTCCGCGTCGTTGGTGGTAAAGATCAGGGGGGCGACGGGAATAGGAAAAGTACGTACCCCAAACTCAGTCCCTGCAAAGACCCACCCGTTCGCTGTGCAGAAGGTGATGCAGGACACGGTGGTCATGCCCGTCCCGTCAGCGAACGTATCGCCGTTGAGCGTTCGCGTGCCGGGGTTGTCGCTGCAGATGGCATATGTCGTCCACGATCAGGATCATGATAGATGGATACAATGTCAATGAGAGGTGTGAGCAAAACGGTCGACGCGTCCGCGAGGGTGCAAGCTGCACTTACGTGACGCATCCTTGGAACTGCCACTTCCCAGGCAACTTCGTGGGGACCGAGACGCGCCGCTCGAGAGCGGGCACGTACTCGGACGCGGAGGATATCTGTAGGCCGTTTCAGGGACAATGCGGATCGAGGAAAGCAAAAGCGCACTGACAGGAACTGCCGCGAGGGCGAGCAGCAGAACATGGACAACGCCCATGGTGTAGTTGTGGAAAACGCAAGGGCAGACGCAGGCGGCTCTTTATAGGACGAAAAAGCATAGCACGCCGAGATCTGGATTCAAGACTCGGAACCTGCGCACAACGTTAACTGGTAGGTAGCTGTTTGCGCCTTCGTGCCTGGCAGGTCTTCTTTTTGCTTGTCAAACGGACGGCCAAACGCGCGAACGGATTAATATTAATTCACTGGGCACCTGCTAATGATCCCCTCTCTAATTATATCCTATATGCCATCTCGCCAGCTCGTCTGGAGGATTATAAAAAACTCGACAGCCCTCTATGTATACTTGTGCGTTCCACAATTTGATTTTCGATCACGCTGCCTCGCTGGCTTCGAGATGTTAAAACCCACCCAATTATACCTCCCCCGAATCTAAATCTGGGAGATGAGCACCCGGACTGAACCTAGAATTCCTATGGATCGCGAATAGTCGGCGCGAACACGGTCGAAGCACCCTGGCATCGTCGTATGTGTCGGTCAACACGGCTTCGACGTGTTATATCTGTTTTTCTACTGCAATTTCTCGAAAGAAAAATCATCGCAGTAGGCTTGTCGCCATGTTATCAAAGCAAATTAATGATGCGGTAACATTACAGATGCCCGCGGCAGACACGGTGTATGAGCTGAGCGAAATTTAAAAGCATCGATGAAAAGTTATGCAAACCATATCCACCGACCTGTCCAACTACATATCCCTAAACGTACGTACTTCGCGATGCGGCGCCGTGGCCCTGCCACCTGACCATCCAGCTCCGCCTGGGCAGGCAGGGATAGTAGGCAAAAAGGCAAAGTAAAAACAGCACAACAAGCCGGGGGGAGTACTCAAAGACAGGAGAAATCTATCACCATCAGCCTTTCATCATCATCATCAACCACCAGCATCCCCACTGGACAGATACGTACCGCTACTCGACAAATGGAGAAGATTCAATCACGAAAAGAAAACCCATAGGTAAATGAAGTGTCTCGGGTTGTCGTCGGTTTGATAATATCTAACCTTACTTCATTGGCGCGGCTGCGCATGCATTCTACCGACAGAAGCGAGGGGCTCGGATTCGGATTCCATTACGAAGCGCGAGCGCGAGTCGAAAAACACGAAAACAGAAGAAGGGATGGAAAGGAAGGCGGGACGATGAGATCGTACGTACACCACCACGCCAGGACGAGAATCATAATAAATTAGCGTTATCAGCGCGAATGACGAACCCGTTCGCACATCCACTCCCCTGCATGCACGCATGCGCTGGGAGAGAGGGAGAGCACTTCCGCATCGGGTTCCCAGCGCACAGCGCGTGAAAGAAGTCCTTCTTTTCCTTTCTTTCCTTTCCTCCGTTAATTTTATCCGTGACAAGAGGAGAAAAAAAGTAAACATATCCCGTCGACCGCTCGACCGACCGAACCGCATCTGGGCTTATCCCATCCGATTCAGAAGAGGAGCGCGTTTAGCGCGCTCCCAGCCCTGGGGGCCTAGTTCGACATTCTTCTGAACCCCCCTGCTCGACCTGACTATTACTCCAGGCTGATGCTCCACTTCCACTATGCCACCGAGGAGCAGGAAAATGGAACACCGCGACGATCGTTTGACAGTACGCCCTCCGAGGCGGGGCCCATGTGTCTCGACTTTCCGTCTAAATCTTCCCAATAACTGCTCACACTGAATATCAATGATCATCTCCACCCAAATCGAACTTATTGACATTTCAGAAACTGGACGGGACTGTCACATCATGGAACCCTTGCAGCTGCCTCGCCGATTTTCCAGTTCTATCCTTCCTATGCTGTGCTGCGGTGGAAAATCAACCCAACGCGCAGCACCCTAAGCGCTTTAAATACCCCGCGTGTCAACTTGAAATTCAAAAGCGTGTCGGCGATACTGCCGGATTCACTTACTTACCCACTCGAGCACGATACGACTGATCACCCTAAGTAATCTCGAACGCCCAAAAAAGGCGCGTTCGCGCCGTCTTGTCTTCGGCGTTTTTGCTGTCTATCAGTGTTGTAATTGTTTTGATGTTGTAATTGTGTTGAGTGAATCTTTCCTTGGGGTTTTTTTAATAATACAGAGGGGAACGACAGAGTGACTGACTTACTTACACATCCCTCCGATCCGATGCGCGTAGAGAAAACCACGGAATTCCAAAGCCTAAATATACTCGGCTGGCTTGTGTGTGTGCACACGCGCGCGCCGTTATCTAGGCATTTTCGTGCTCCGGCCCAGAATACGCAGGGGAAGACATAAGTTTAATTGATCAATAGCAGCGTTAAGCGCGCCACCAGAACCAGACCCCTCGCGAAGGCGGGGCCAACGCAGACAGACGGTCTCTGCAGCATATGCGCGTCTCATATGTGTAAATGTGCACCGAATCGAGGCTAGGTTGACGTCGGCAAGCGCTGATAAGTTCTGTGTTCTGACTGAAACGATTAAGAAGAGTGGTACTGTTAGTTGCAAGGGGCGAGCAGGTTGAAGACAGACAGGAAGACCAGACACAAATCGACAGCTAGAGACAGAAGAACCAGGCTTCGAGGAGGTGCGTTCCCAGGGCTGTTCGATTGTATGATGCATTTGGGCGATCCACGCCATTAATTCGCCTCGTAGACTTGCTGGGCAGCTCGACAATCACCCGTTTCTAATTGATAGACTCTGATATCGACGACCTGTTTCGATGATCCACCTTCAAATTTCAAATTCGAACATTCCTCCCGACGGAAAGGCCCAAGGATGCGCCTCCTCTCCGTCTCAAATTGATAATCGATATTTCCATGCGGCCGCCATCAGCAACACAATAGCTAAGCCTACACGTCCAGGAAAAGGGTGTGTCAGGCTTCGAGATAGAACCAGGAAAATCAGTCAGATGGGCTGGCTGATAGTCGATAGCACCTCACCCCTCTTGACGGCTCGCTGATGGCGAAGCCGCGTCGCATGTCAAGACGTGCGTGCGTTGACACTGACAGCTAGATGGACTGTGACAGATAAACAGACCAGTATTCCCATCGGTTCTGGTACGATGATCGCTGGGACGGGAGAGGTTAATTTAAGGAGGTGCGTGCATTGCATTACTCGCTGGCTTGAACCAGTGTGCTGCGGAGTTCACAAACCCTGTCTGTCGTGCAGTTTTTCTCCCAGCGTACGAGCCTCTTTGCCTTCGGCTTCCCAGCATCAGAGTACCTGTGCTCGAAGCTGCTCGTCGGCGAACACTGGCATAGGCACACAGAGGCGTTCTTTTATTCGACGAGCATGGCTCCGAACAAGAAGATGCGGTCGGCCACGCACAGGCTGGCGTGCCGAACCGACTGTGGTGATTCGTGAAGTGGTGGGCATAGAACGGACGCCGGGGAGCGGTGGCCCTGCCTCTTCCCGGGAGTTTTGACATTGGGAGCGCTTCTTCTGTGGTGCCGGCTTGGGTTCGTGTGGACGGAGGGCATCAGGAAGCATCAGAAGAATGTGTTGAGAACAGGCAGGGGCACTGCTTGCGGCGGCTCGCGGATGCTTGTTTGCTGGCATTTGCGCGCGAGATGCCGTCGGCATTGAAAGAATTACTTACACTGTTTCTTCCCATGATACTCTATCGATCTCGTCGGAGGAAGGGTATTTTAATCCGAGGAATGTATCCCCTTGTCATATGGCTTTTCTCCGTGAGCGCAACTCCCAGCGTGTGTGTGCATTTATGGGATCGGATTTAGGCGCCCACTGGCAGCGAAATTAGTTTCTTAGAGCTATCAGCGCATTGTGTACACCTTCCAGCGCTCTCGACGCGAACTCCCACTAGTACTCAAGGAGTAAATAAGGTCGCCTAGTCTTGTACTACTGTGATAAATGGCTTAATGACATTTTTTTAATTTAGCTACTATTACATACCGTATCTCAGAATAGTACCTTCAACATTAACTCCAGGCCTCTACTTACATATTCTATATTATAGGGTATGTATCACTAGGCGGGGTCAAGTGTTCCAAAATATCGCCTTACGCAGGTCAAACAAGCACCCTTCCAAACCAAGAATTTGAAGAACAATAAAACGAAATGACTTTGGGACATAACCCAAATCCAAAGACCGCGAACCCCACATCAAATTCAAAACGCCTCCAAAGGAAACTCTAAAACCGTGATGATGTCCTGCAATCTCGGAATTAAATGTTTAGAGCATTTGTCGGCGCTGGAACCTTCTGGCATCTTTCCAAAAAATGTCATGAATGAGGAGGAATTCCAGAAGGCGCGGACTGAAGGCGCGTAGGGCGGACGTACGGACAAATGCGGCATCTGGGCGCGCTCTAGAGACTAGAGTACATACGCGCTCTAGTTAACAAAGCATATCTGGCAAAAAGCGATGTCGACTAGGATGTCAACTTTTTCCTCAAGGTACAAACACTCAGCCTGCTCATCTCCAAATCCCTTTCTCCTTTTGAGCAGAATCCAGCCACTGTTATTTGCATTCTACACTGGCACTGTGGTCTCCTGCCCGCTCGTTGTAGAGACAAGTCCGGAACCGCATTGAAATGAACCTGACATCAAGGCTGTCAGTTATCTAGCCATCCTACTGGTGTTTTCCCAAGAGGCAGAAAAGGCGTTTCAACGTCGACCTCAGGTGGATCGCCGGATCACTGCCGTCTGTCTGTAGAGTCTGGAATGTGTCACGTATGAGATAGGAAGTAGACGGGTCTTCGACGTTCGCAGAAGTGCTTGGGCTGTCGGGCATATGCATCTGATCTGCGTCGCGACCATGTGCGTATGGCGTGCGCTTCTTGATCGACTTAATAGAGGAAGCGTTGGGTGTCTATTCAGATCATATGCGATGCCCCCGGATTGTGCTTGGCCTCAAGAGTGAATATATAGTGCGATGTCGGTGAGCGCATGCACTGTCGGGAAAGATTCGGGATTTATTTCGACAGTATCGATGTCGAGCTGGGATGGAGGTTTGGTCGATTACAAGGGGATGGGTTTGAACCAATATTTATAACAGAGCCTTCTTTGAACGACTATCTCTGATTTCTGTTCGAATAAAGTAGACCGCATTACATATCCCTATGAACGCTTCAGGATGTCAGATCTCAGGCGTCTATTGTTCGTCACGCAAAAATGGTATCCACATTGAGCGACTCGGAACTGTTCATCTCCAGGCAAATAGTAGAATAGAGTGGTTACAAATGAACTCTGTGTCGAGGAAAAAGAAGTTGCCGTGCGAAAGCTCCTCCGAGTTATGGATTGATATTGATCGACTGAGGCGAGTTACGGGCGCCTATTTTTATGTAGTTAGCAGTACGCTCAGGAAATGTGCAGACCACTCAATTCAGAAATTACTTAGCATTAGTGTTTGTATCCAGTTTATAGCGCATTTTAGAGACTGAAATTAAATTTAAGAGCTTGATCGCACATATGGACATCCTTAAGCTATCAACGTCGTTGTCAATGACAAGAAGACATTCCGGAACGTATACCTTTTTGACAAACTCGAAAGCGCGTGGTATGTAGGAGGGTCATGGTGTACTATACTCGTCCACATAAATGTAGAAATACATTCTCAGCGGACAACAGTAAATCAACGACAGTTTAGACGTCATGAGCATGCTTTTAAATTCAATGCTAGGAAATACCTAAATAAATCAACCCGCTCATCTCCAATCCCTTGCCTTCCAATGCAGATCCTTCATATAATCATCTAGCAATCCTGAATCAGTCCGACCGCCATGGCATTCGCATGTACCTTAAGCATGTAAAGAGCTTCTCGTCGTACCGGAAGCGAATTAAAGTATCGAAGTAGAGGATTTGAAGTCAGCTCGAAGGGTGTCAGATTCAGATATGTCCGACTTGCTGGTTTTTCTCTTTCGAATCCCGAGGGGGAGAATAGTGGGTGATGAGCTGAATGTGGTTCTTGGACAGCTCACTGTGTATTCTCAGTGCACAGCGTGTCGTGAACAACTATGTACTGTACTATGAGAAAGGGAGTTGAAATATGGTTGTCTCGCCCCTCACTTTCATGCACTCTGTGTGTACCGCTTTTCCATTGCGCGAAGTCAGTCTCCCATTGACACGTTACTCACACTGCTGATGTCGGCGACTCATCATCATGTCTGGCGCATAGAATCGGCTTGAAATAGTGTCAGATGGTTGTGTTATACTCGTATGAAGGCATTAAAATTGTTTGAATAACATAATCTCGTCTGGAGGACAACTTCAAGTTGTACAAGTACCTACGCGCTTCTTAATTTCAATAGACGTTAGACTTGGGTAGTTGTCGGTTGCAATTTCTCCAAATTTTTCTTTGAAGTGATACACTTTGGAAGTGAATGGTCACAAAAGAGGGCCTGACGCGATGCTTTCGCGGTTCATGGGAGTATTTATGGTCTACTACGGTGAGTTATGCATACATATATGCGCTGTATTCTTTGTGTATTCTGCCAATTTGATCATGAAAATAATGACTTCAGATGATATCCTATCTATCCATCTCCGTTGAGTAGAATGTTCTGCAGGTAGGATGTGATCTGACACGCCTTTTTCAGGGTTCTGCATCGTGGCCTATCCCATTCGCGACACGGCGCGTTATTTGGAGGTAGTGCTGGCCATGGCGAGGACGGGCGTATTTTCTCAGACTGCTTCATTCGTGCGTACTCTGATTTATTTTATTTTTCTTTCACTCTTTACTCAATCTCGCATGCTTGTGTGGGCCCTCTTTCGCTCTGTCCAGCTCCCAGTACTGTCCCAACATCTGGGATTCGGAAGCGAAACTTGGTGAGCTTTTTTTGTTGTTGTCTACGAATGCTATTCAATCATATCATCCGCCTGAAAATTTTCAATCCTGTTCGATGTGAGCTTCAGTGACATGGTCATCATCCCATCGGTCTGCAAGTCTTCAAACAGTATGCGCTGTTTGAATGTAGTTAAATGACTACCCGCGAAGATCAAGTACAAGACATTGCCACATTGCCCGCTATCCCTTGGCTACCCCTCTCGTCTACCCTCATTCTAACATTTTCGTTGGCACATTTCCTTAGGTCTAAGGTCTGCCATGAAAGCATCCCATTGTGCAAAGCACTTTCGAAAGTCAGAAGTTCTAGGCTTCTAGCCGTTCCGTAGCCCAGGTAGCGCTTGTAAGTAGAGAAAATGGCGTTGTTTCCATATGTATCAAGACGAAGTAAGTCTACCAAACAGCGTCATGGTGTGAAGATAATGTAGACAAGGCGCTCAATTTTGAACGCAGCATTATTCCGAACGATCAATTCGAGAGTTCATGTCCACGCACAAGGTTCAGCGCCGAACTCGGCGACTCCGGTCCTGTCGCAGACTTCACCCAGCCTCTGAATATTTCGCAGGTACAATCGTTGGGATACATGCAGCCTCACGAGCACATACAGGACACTTGCTTAATCAGCCAATTGGCCTCTTTCTTGCGATAAGAGAACCGAGGAAAGCCCGTTTGGTTGGGCGGAGATTGAGTGGATAGGGAAGTTGGTCTCCGACCAAACAAAGGCTGGCGGGGTCCCAAACGGTGCGAGGCAAATTTCTCCTCCGCACCAAAGACACAGACGGTGAGCCAACTTTAAAGTGCGCTGATAAACTCTAATACTCATCCCATGGCGCTCAAGCCGAAGCATGTCCGCCGCCCAGCAGGCCCAGTCCGCCTCAACATGGACAGAGCCCCCTTGGTCGGGCTGGATAGAGACCACCGGAGATGCCCTCCTCATCCTCGAGGCCGCCAGGCAAGGCCTCATCCCCCGCGTCACCCGCCGCCTCGTCGACTCCGAGCGCAAGATGATCACATCCGGCTCTGTCTTTGTCTTTGACGAGGAAGAGAGTGGAATCAAGCGCTGGACAGACGGATTCTACTGGAGTCCCAGTCGCATTCTCGGCAACTTCCTCCTCTATCGCGAGACGGACAAGCGCGGTGCTGGCCACAGGACTGCCCGCGGAGAACAAGATGCGCAAGATGCCCCAGCTGCAGCCACCAGTTTCGCCGCCGACGGCGCACAGACCCTCAGTCGCCCGAAGACGGATAACACGGGTCTCAGTGTCGATAAGCAGAGGGAGCGCACACTGATGGGCAGCCTAACCAACAGTTACAAGTTCAAGCCCGATGGGCTCATGAAGAAGGTGTGTGTCTTGTTCTCCTTCGTATTCCTTCTTGTTTGTTGGTTTTGTCTTTCTGTTACCCGTTTTGCCTGCGACGTGGGGCCTTTTTGGCGTCTATCTATTCTATCATTTTGTCTTCGCCCTACTTCCCCCCGAGCGGAACCTTCGCAATCCATCCTCGATCATGGGAGCACCAAAATCCATATGTTCCTGTGGGCACCCGTATTTATCGCCGCAACCTCGAGGCTTTCTATTTTTTGTTCCCTATCTACCCCGTTCTGTCATTCATTTCTTCTCTCTGGTGTTGTGTTTTGGTTTTATCTTTCCGCGATCCATTTCACGTGCAACGTGGTGCTCTTTCTGTGTCGGGCGTCTATCTGTTCAGATGAGCAAACTCTGGGATTTCAGACACACAAACGACGCCGTATGCTGCTATGTAGTGCTACATAGCGCCAGCTAGCCGCCCGTAGGGCACTAGCATGGATGTTTATGTTTATAGCGTTCGCAGCGCTATGCAGTGTTCCCAGAGCTTGCTGATCTGAGTTCTCTCATCGTATCTTTCTCTTCAACGCTAGCCAAACTTGCCTCTGTTGTCCTGGAATGTTGGAGCATCAAGTTCTCCACATGTTCCTGTGGACAGCCATGTCTGATATCTGTATTTTTATCATCGTAACCTCGAGGCATTTTCTATTTTTCGTACCCTAACTACCCCTTTCTATCATTCGTTTCCATCCGGCGTCCTATATCGACATTTGGGGCCTGCGACTGCCAGACATCCGTCTGCTAGAGGCGCCTACGCCCCTTTTTCTTTGCCATATATCCTTTCCATTCGACATCGTGCTCATCTCCCCTTCCAGACCTTCTCCGTCACGATCGGCGGAGTCGCCCAACACCTCATTTCCTACTACAAGATCGAAGACGTCGAAAATGGGCGCCTACGCTCTCCATCCTCCCTCCCAGAGCTCGCCTCCCTCGACATAAGCCCCGAATACCTCGACAAGACCCACTTTCGCAACCCACCCAAAGTAGAGATAGGCGTCGATGGTGTACCGCGCTACCGCGGGGAGGCAGACGACATTGAGAACTCGCCGTCCATCCTCACCGCCCCACTGTCCTCGGGCATGCCGCTGCTCACCGAAGGCCGCCTCACCGACCCTTCTCTGGCGAACAGGCGCGGGAAACGCTACGAGCCGTATGGTTCCCCGCCTGCCACAAAGCGCCCGCGCAGGAACACAGGTGTGGACAACGGCGCGTCGACCAGCACGGCGCATCAAGATGGCGGAAGCAGCAGCAGCGAGGGCACGCCGACCGCGGACCCGGTGACCCCGCAGGAGAGCACGAGTTCATCCACGCCACAGCCTGTCGCCGCGTCCATCCCGCCCATGACGTCTGTCCCAGCCCCGCCTCCCCCTGGCGCGTACCCGCCGCCGTACGGGATGCATGCGTTCTACCCCATGCCCGGCTACCCGCCGACGCACCCCCCTGGCGCACCTCCGCCGGGGATGTACGGCTCCCCCGCGCCGCCTGTGGGCTATGGAGGCACGTCTGCGCCAGTCTCTGCCGGCGGGCCAGGCATGCACTACGCGTATGCGCCGTACCCACCTGGCGCTGGCCCTCCGCTGCCTGCCTCTGTGCAGGCGACTGGCGCGGGGTCGCCCCAGCAGCAGCAGGCGGTCGCACACTACCCAGCAGCAGCCACACAACAAGCTCAAGCAGCACCCGCACCCGCGCAGTCCATGCAGCAGGTGCATCGCACTGATCCATCGCAATCCGCTCCGGCGCCGCCTCAGGTCCCTGGGCAGCCAGCGCCGCCCCCGGGCCAGGCGCAGGTCCCGCAGCCTTACTACGGGTACTACCATCATCCCCATGGACCCCCACCCCCGCCTGGCGTCGGCGTCCCGCACCATCACAGTGCGATGGGCGTCTCACCGATGATGCAAGGGATCCAGTATACGGGGTACCAGCCGTGGCCGATGTATTCGGGCTTCCCGCCCCAGCAGCCGCCGCATTATGCGCCCCAGCCGCCCATGGTGCAGGTGCAGACACCCGTAGCGCAGCAGCCAGCTGTGCAGGCATCGGTCCAGCCGATCCCGCAGAAGCGCGAGGATTCCGGCGTTGAGGCTGGTGGTGGCAAGGCCTAGACGTTGCTGTCGTGTTCGTCGCCGTCACCATCATCATCGTTGTCCTGGTTCTGGTTTTCAGTGCTGTTTGCTTTGTTGTCCCTCCTTCGCCGCTCCTTTAGCTGTGTGCTGTGCTTGTTGTACCATACATGTCCTGCTCTTGCTGTCCTTGCTTTGTACCACCTCATGTTGTTCGCCCTTTTGTATTGTCTGATGTTACCTTTGCCTTCCCTTTTCCTCTTTCCTCTTTCCAACTCCCTTCTTCTTACTTACATTGATTTAGTTTGAATCATGCCTGATTTTCACATTCCCTCCTGATCTTACCTTCGTGTCACCCTCCTCTTTTTTTGTGTCATTTTTTCTTTCGCTGTAGTCTACTTTTCTCTTTGTCCAAGATCATGCTCATTTGTCTTTTTCACCTTTGTATTGTGCTCCTAGTTGAAATTTTGTTTGTCATTGGTACTACTTACAAACTATTGTCTGTGTCTCCTTGTTGCTTCTCCTCGCACTCATTAGTACACCTCCTGGATGGAATTCCACTTCGTTATGGTCCATTCATGTTACATATTGCATCACTTTCCCTAAACCATGTCTGTTGGACTTCCTTATGATTGAAGTCTCTGTATGGCCACCATACATTATATCCTTGTGTATACCCCACCTTTTCACCTTCTTTTATCACAGCTGTGTTTTCCTTACCTTTGTAGCCTTTTCACCTTGTTGTCTGCGTTGTCTGAGATCTGTTCCCTTGTTTGAATTCTCCTTCGCCCTCCGTGGATTGGTCCAGTTGTGGTCCTCTTCATGGAACGTACCTTCGACCCTCTTTGATTCTCCGTGTATTCTTAATATCATGTCACTACTCCAA
This sequence comes from Pholiota adiposa, assembly GCA_009935795.1. Lineage (NCBI taxonomy): Eukaryota > Fungi > Basidiomycota > Agaricomycetes > Agaricales > Strophariaceae > Pholiota > Pholiota adiposa. The sequence continues at coordinate 86,243 of QEYC01000032.1, forward strand.
CCTTTCGATCCTACATATCTTACCTTGGCAGATCGAGATATCACCCTCCTTTCAGTAACTGATTTGAATTCAATAAACCTTGTTAATTTTTTTTTTGCTAGTGCTGAATGGCATCTTTGCAAGCTTAACTACCCTGGTCTTCTGCTTCATTGACTTGTACTTCAAGACAATTTCAACAACTCCTCAGGCCTCGGGGCAGTTGCATGATGCGGCACTTCTGGAGACTCATCATGGCATCATGTGTGATGATGGACGCGTGACCATTGACACATTCGAACTTCTTGCCGCACATCAGTCTCTTGATTCAAACATTCACTACGAAATACATACTGAGTGAGTAGCTTTCAACTACCAGGCCTTCCAGCTTCAAGGTTCACATTAGAGCGTTGAGCTCTTGTTATGATATCTGGTCTTCGGTTCTTCCAGCTAATACTTCGCTCCAGTCATATTTGAGACATTCGCTGACTGAAAATTTGCAATGCCTTCCTCGATCCAGCGGTCAGTTTATCATTCACTGCATTCTGTTTAAAACATTAAAACAGAAGCTTATCGTCTTTCTCATGTTTCATCAGTCTTCCAACAGATTGGAAGATGGACAGAATATCACATATTGACTCCGCTGCTAGGCACATAAACGACAACATTATCGCGCTTTTTGAAAGACGTGCCGCCCTTTACCGCGAACGAAACGCGTTATCACCAGCAGTCAACCTTCCCACAGAAATTCTTGAGATCATCTTCGAATTTGCATGCTGGCCCAATGATAAGCCCAGTTTCTTCAACACCATCATGGATGAGATCTTTGACTTTGGGCTAACTGCCTCGAGTCAACAAAATATCGGAGATCCAGTGACGCCCCATTTTATCGGCAAGGTGTGTTCGATGTGGAGAAACATCGCACAGGGAGCGCCTCAACTTTGGAGCCGCATCGAAGTAGACCTCGACTGGCAGTCGACAAACGCGCAAGTGCAGAGGCTCCGCTCCTATCTCGCTAGATCCGGTCAGCGTCCTCTCGACGTAAGGCTTTTCCACGACTGGACAGGCACTAGAGACATTACGACCAGCACAGTCATTGATGCCCTCGTCCCACACGCGAACCGATTGCAGACTTTAGAGCTCAGTGTACCGGCAGTCTGGGACAACGCTCTAGCGCGCATTGCACAGGGCGCCAGCCAGCTTGAGTGCTTAACACTGCGATTCACGCCTGTCAACGTCTCTCTTGACCGCGTCGACTTCTTTGCCAGCGCTCCAAAGCTTCGCGAGGTCTCACTTCTTGGTTACTCTCTTTCACGCGTCTCGTCTCCATGGGCACAGATCGAACGTCTTGAAGCAAACTGCGCAAGCATAGAGGATTGTTTAGAGATGCTTCAGCGGTGTCCACGCCTGCGAACCTGCATATTACTTATGAAGTTCGGTGATTTCTCACTATCTGCATTCACTCCAATTATACACACCTCTCTGGAAGTGCTGGAAGTGGTTGTTGAGTCACAGGAAGCTCTCCAGCAGTTCCTCGAGCTATTGACGTTGCCGGCGCTACGCTCTTTCTCGTCCGGGATCAACTCGAAGGAATCCTCGGCCCCATCGCTGCTGCCACTCATCGCGCGTTCAGCATGCAAATTAGAATCACTCCGCTTAATCGGCTCGACAACGTCAAGTGAGGTAGCGGAGTGTCTGCAGGCGTTGCCCGGTCTGCGTAAGCTGCTGCTATTCTTTCCGGGATCAGAAAGTGGGCCGCTGTTCACGCGGAGATTGCTAGACCTAATGAATCCAAAGAAATGTGCCGGGTTGGGATGCATCACCTCCATGAAGGAAGAAAGGCTTTTCACGTTCGAAGAAGATGAAGAGGACGATGAATATATGTTATTGATGCACGATCTAGAGGGGGTCTATCAAAAGGGCAGCGAGAAGTTTCTAGGTCCGAACTTGGAGACGCTCGTCATCGACGGGGAGGTCCTTTTCGACGGGCATGACTTCGTTGAATTCATCGCAGACCGATGGAACAGCCCAGCTGCTAGCGTGGAAGATCGTCGCCCTCCAGTACCAGCAGTTCAAACAGCCGATGCACAACAATCATTCCCCATCACTGCGCCGGGCGCGAAGCTGTGCTCAGTATTTTTCAAGCCATATTTTTTGACGATGGATCAGGAAGACGCTGCTGTGGTGCGCAAGCTGCGATCGGAGGGTATGCATGTGCAAATTCAGCAACGTCGTCAATGGTAGCAGTCACGGTACCATCATCTGTTTCCCTTAGCGCGTCGCGAATTTACAGTCACCTCAGACAGAATATGGCCTGCAGAGGCATGCAGAATTGATATATTATTTCAGGTAGGCCGCGGCAGCCACTAGTAAATCGACCGATAGTTTTTGTCTGTCTGGCCGATTTTGTTGTCAACTACAAATTCTGATTATTCAAACTATCTACTGCTAGGGATCTTGAAACGCTACGATTTCTGCGCAACTTGCGTCTTCGACTGGCCTCGTGAACAGATTAAATTATCGGCGTACAAAGTGAATGTATTGTAGGCTGATGATCGAGAAGATTTTAATGATACAGCGGTCAAACCGGAGAACTCCGTCCATAATGGTGGGTAATTGAAGTATTTCTTATCTATGCCCTTCACCCTCCGGCTCCGATTACTATCATCCTGCCCCCATGTACAGATCTGTCCCCAGGCCATCATAGAAAAACACAATAAGGTCATACGACGTCATCGTCTTTTTCAAGCAGTCTGCCTCGGAGGAACGTTGACGTAGGTGCGATTGAGTGCCAACTTTAACGGCATTATCCTGGGGGATGACATTGTGAAAAGATATTTGGCTGAAGATCGGGCTTGGAATGCTATTTACAAGGATAGATGAAAACACGCTGCAATATGCATTCCTTGGAAAAGAAGGGATCAATCATACAGGATAAGTCGATGACTGTCTGTGAAGGGACTAATCTCGGCAAGGTTTTACGCTGGACTCCATCGCCACATTGGAAGCCTAATAGGCAGGCCACGACTTCGATTAATTACATTATAAACCTGCCTTCTGTGGCCTGAGGCGGCCGCGTGCGCATTTTTCGACCACCCCCGGCCTACCGTCATGACGCCCAAGCTCTATTCCCAAGTCGCAAAGTTAACCTTGTTTGCCGCTCTCATTATCGTCTTGACTTTGGCTGTACATCAATGGGTCCATAGGAAGAAACAGTCATTGCCTTATCCTCCTGGTCCGACACCTAACCTATTCATCGGGAACGTCAAAGATTTCCCAGCAGTACGACCATGGGTTATCTTTACAGAGTGGAGGAAGACCTACGGTACATTTCAATATTAACTCAACTTCATGCTGTCAACTGACCGTCTCGAATTAACTCTATAGGCGATGTCATTCATCTCGAACTCTTGGGACAGCATTACATCGTGCTAAATTCCCTGGAGGCTGCGAAAGATCTTCTCGAAAAGCGATCTTCCATATATTCAGACAGGCCTCGTTACATCCTGGCAGAAATGTAAGCTTCAATACCCTTAAATATAAGACGTTAGCTTATTTTTCAACAGCATGAATTTTCATACACACACTGGTCTCTTGCCGTATGGGCCAACCTGGCGCAAACATCGAAGTATGTTCCAACATACAATCGTCAGAGCTAACGGACTACATTCTCTACGGCCCATCCACGTCAATAAAGTAAAGTACCTTTTAGCCAATCTCTTAACTGCCCCAGACGAGTTTCTGGAACATACCAAGACGTGAGTACAGAATCTCTACTCATTTATGTGCTAGGCGCTTATACGATCGCTTAGATATGCAGCAGCCATCATCTTGGCAGCCGTCTACGGGCACGATATCGCGCCACAGAACGACACTTTCGTAGAGATATCTGAGTTAGTAATGAATAAAGCCACCGAGATCCTCGTATCTAAGCCGTCGTTCATATTCAACGCCTTTCCCCTCCTTCGCTTCATTCCCTCCTGGTTTCCTGGTGCTGGTGCGAAACGCATGGCACTTCGAGGAAGGGCAGAAGTTGAAAAAATGCACGGGCTGCCATTCGAAATGGTTCAGAATAAAATGGTATAATATTTTTTGTCTCCAAGCTATCACACTCATTCTGACGCTGCATTCTAGAAAGCAGGTGTCGCCCCTCCATCCATTGTCTCCAACCTTCTGCAGAATTGCACTTCGGAAAAAGATGCCAATATAATTAAAGATATGGCAGCTGGAGCTTATGGCGGTGAGTCACCATATCCGATTATTCGCTCACCTATGCTGATCAACATTATGAACTTCAACGCAGCCGCAACCGAAACGGTATCTGTTCCTAGTCATATCCGTAAAATCACCTGCACTCAAGAGCTACCAGACAGCGTCTACCCTAGGCATATTCTTCTACCTTATGCTAACTTATCCAGCCGTCCAAAAGAAAGCTCAACGAGAACTTGATGAAATTGTAGGACCAGATCGTCAGCCGGGTTTCGAGCATCGCGAATCTCTCCCTTATATTAGCGCCGTCTTGAAAGAAGTCCTGCGCTACCTACCTGTAGGGCCTCTTGGAGTTTTACATGGACTAAGTGAAGACGACGTATATAAATCTTATCATATGCCCAAAGGTGCGCAGACACAGATCATGGATTTGCAGACTTTGACGTCGACTTGCAATTGTCAGGAGCAATTGTGATATCCAACATCTGGTATAGTAGCCTCGCTATAACCATAGAATTTTGAGCTTATCCTTTGACAGGGCCATAAACCGGGATCCAATCATTTTCCCCGAGCCAGAAAAATTTGACCCGGAGCGATTCCTGAACGAAGATGGTTCCATCCGAGATGACCTCGAGATATGGACCTTTGGTTTCGGAAGACGGTTTGGATCATTTATTTGGTGGATATTTGACATCTAATGGCTTCTGTTAGTGTATGCGTTGGCCAGTATATGGCTTCCGACGTTGTGAGTAGAGTACATCCCAATCGCAGTACACAACGTCTAAGTCAACTGACCGTATTTGCAGTTGTGGCTAGCTATGGCAAGCATACTCCACGCATTCGACATCAAGCCTCGAAAGGACGCTTCAGGTAGCGACATTATCCCGGAAGCCACATACGATGAAAGCGCGGTCATGTACGTCAAATTATCCCAAACCGCGGTGCTTCCAAACTCATTATTAGCCCTCCTAGCCACATCCATCCTTTTGACTGCTCTATTACACCTCGGTCAAAGGTATACAACGACCTCATCGAGTCCACTTGCCTAAGGAAAGTTGGAGATGTCAGCGTTTGAAGTACGAAACGACGGTGATGGATCAATTTTTTCGCGCCTGTAAATTCGAATCCTTGTGTATACTATACCAACTTCAATTGTATTCGAAGATAAATTACATACATCTGCAATACTACCCCAGAGTACCTACAGAAAGAGATCTGAAATTTTTATAACTACGTCCAGCAAGGATTTTTGTGGAGTCGGGGGTGAAGACTATTTAAACAACACGAAAATAAGGGGGTGAATTTGAGACATACAAAGGAAAGGAAAGGAATGTGGGGGAGAAATCATACACCGAAGGAGACAAAACTAGAAAAGAAAAGCAAAAAGGACGTCCATAGTAATACATATAGTACACGTGCATGCAGCATATCACACTTGTTTCTCACTCTTTCAATATTCCGACAATTGCACAAGCTTCACCTTAATCAAAGCTTCACAATGCCCGCCAGTTATCACGTCATAATAACGCGGTTGGCGTTCTTGTTCATTCGTGGCCATGGATAGCATCTAGCTGAACGCAAGGGCGGTCCAAGTCACCGCAGCGCCAACGCCCACAGCAGTCGCCGTGCGCGCCATGAGCCCCACAATTCTTCGCGCACGCTTACGCGGGGGTGGAAGCGCATCACTGCGCTCATAACTGGGGAGAGATACCATGGGGGTTGACGCCGCAGCGCTTGCGCAGGAATCGATTCCGGAGGTGGACGTGGCGAGCGGAAGTGAATGCGCGTCCATCACCACGTCTGTGTCCTTCTCATCCTCGGTCGCGTCCGCCGCCTTCTTAGGAGGAACCGGTGCGTTTTCTGAACCGTGTGCCGCCTCGTCTGCGTCCGCGGTCGCGTCCTCGTCGCTGTCATCGCGTTTCCGCTTCAACGACGGTGGTACCACCGGCGGCTGAGGGGCACCGTCATCGGCGTCTGATCCGGCCGCACTTGCATGAACTGCACGACGTACCTGATGTTGTTCCTGCTCCTTCTGCCGTGCAGCGAAGGCCTCTGCCTCGGCACGGAGTGCCTTCAAAGCACGCAGCTCGTCGTGAGCCTCTGTAAATTTCGTAGTCAGTTCATCTTTCAAAAGCATGATGGGTTGAAAAAAATACGAACCAGCTATCAACGCTCGAACAGCATCTACACTCTCCTGTCTCGCTTCCTCGCTCGCGAGCTCCTTCTCGGCTTCAGCCTCGAGCGCATTGAAGCTCGCCTCAGTATTTGAAGCTACATCGAGCTCCACAACACCGACTCGTTCACCCAGCGTCTCTACCCGAACACACAGTACACCGCACTCTGCATCGACCTCACGAATACGTCCATCAAACACTTCCATCTGGTTCATGTGCTTCGCAAGCGTTGCCTTAGTTTGGCCACGGTGAACCATAAGGTCGGCCTACAGAAACAACAAAGTATGATCAGTATCGATAGATGAAAACTTCACCTAACAATTGCATACCTGGAGTATTGCCACAGCATCTTCGATGCGACGAAGGGCCGACTGACTGGACCTTTCTACACAACTGCTGATACGCTTACGCACGACATCCAGATCTGTCGGGGAATCGTTCTCGATGTCCATGTCTTTCTCGCCACCCTCGTCCGCATCGGTGTCGAACATGAGTATCGCTTTGCTCTTGCCTTTATCCACGGAGCGTATAACAGGGACAGGGGTGGAGCCTCGGCTCGAGAGGTCCATAGGCTCACTGCTTTCCCCCTCCATATCTTTCTCGATGCTCCGCTGCCTCTCCCTCCGTTCCCTCTCGGAATTCCTCGATGACGATGAAGAGAAGTCCGACGCGCTGTCAGACTCTAGGTCCGACAAGGGCGACCCACGCAGGCTATGCGCGGGTGAATCATAGTCGATGGGTGGGAACGACGATTCGGTGATATGCACCTTCACGTTGTCCGTGAAGTGCTCATAAGGCCCTTTCCAGTCATAAGAGCTCGACTGCGGAGACGGGGAAACCTCTACAGGAGGTGCTAGTGCATCTGTATTTGCATCTATACACGCAGAGAGGCCCGCGTTAGGCTCAGAAGCATTCTCCACATTGACATGGAGATCTGTATTAGCTGCTGGGGCATGGCTCATATCGACTGTATTGGAAGTCTCTCCTGCACCACGAACATTGAGGAAGAATTGCGAAAGGTGCGAGAGCTGTGCAAGTGGTCGTTCGACGAAAGCCGGTACAGGAGGCGGCAGTCGGACGATTGGCAATTTTCTGCTAGCAGATGGAGCCACTGGTGGCGGAGGAAGTACCGCGGCCGGAGACGGGGGATGTAGAGACTGCTCGTAAGGTTGGAAATCAGGGAACATAGGCGGATGGCTATGATGGTTATGATTATGGATATGCCATGGAGCCTGCGGGACTACGCTCATGGGAGGAAGGAATCGTCTTAGAGCATTGAGCTGCCCAAATTTGAATGACGGGTAGGGACTGCAAGATGTCTGAGATGCTTGATTTGGAGGTTCGGTTTGTGATTGGGATGGTTGATTGGCACCAGGCGCTTGTTGCACAGGCGGCGGGATCTCTTCGATGTCTGAGTATCCATCGTTTTCCGCGGACTCGTCAGACGAGGATGATGAAGTCGTGCGAATACCGTAACGGCCCGAGTGTGTCTTCGGCGAGGAAGGCGGTGACGGTGGCAAGGAGAGCGTCTGGAACGTCGTCGATGTATTAAGATCATGGAGGAGTTCGACTCGGACGACAATGGGTCGAACGCATTCGTCACCTTTGCCGACAGCTTTGCCAAATGTGATGACATCGCCATCCACGAGGAGTGTGGGCGTTTCTGGCTTGAGCGCCCGTGCGAGTCTGTCCCCTTGGCCGCGGACATGAGTGCCGTGGTGAGAACCTAGATCAATAAGATATGCCTGAGGAAAGGCCAAGTCAGTAAAAAGTAGAAGAAAGATAATAGATACATACATGACCACTGTCGGAGAACGCAATCTTGGCATGGCGGCGACTCACAACAGCACAGCGGAAACTTGCTGCGGTCGTATTACTGGTATCATCGATGACGGGATCCATGGCTGGACGGCGACCTATGTGTACGACAGCGACGTCCGCCCGTTGAAAAGACAAAATATGAGCGTCGATGGATCCGTTCCTGTCGACATGCAGCGAGACACCTGAAAAGCGATCAGCGCCGATGGATGAAGATGGATAGATGTGAGACTTACCAGTAACAGGGCGTTGTGCAGGGCGGTTGTTGGGCAGTGTATGTGTCGGTGGAGAGCTGCCTAGAAAGACGATATCGTCGTCCATGATGGGCAGCAGGTGAGGGGGAGGGAAAGAGGGCAGCTGGGTTTATCTACTACGGCACCGGCTGCACAAATATTTGGTCGATGACTCGCACTGTGCCTGCATCTTATCTTATCTACCCTTGACGGCGAAATGTAGTCGACAATTTCTCTGGAAATGGTGTGCATAATAGCTTGACTAGAAGGCCTGTAATATTTACGGAATGAGGAAAGAAGGATAAAGTAAGAGCCTTTCAGGTGGACGGAGAATTTACCTGTACATGGACGAACAATTGGAAGGATTCAGATGGAAACCCCTTGTTTGCATGATAGATGTCAGAAAATAGATCGACCATACTTTCTGTGAGAATCTGAGAGTATGAGAAATGAGATATATATCTAGAATCAGAATGAGTCAAAAGACACGTACTCTAGATCGATAATGGGATACGGAAGTTGATCAGGATTCATGCATCGCCTGAGTATATGCGTCCCAACAGGTCAGGGGGCCTTATTTATGGTCTTAATCTTGAACAGCATCACAATCGATAATATTTCTGTCGAAAGGACATCAGTCTGTGCTAAATGATTTGAGAGTAGAGAGATTGACAACTTCAGTGCACCTGTGACCTGAATATATGCGTTGTATTCTAGTATGTGCACTCCTCCGTTCAATATAGATCTCCTCCATCTGGATGGCGTATACGTCGTCCACGTCATCGTCGTCGATGTCTGCCCACTACCAACTACATCTCCGAAGGCGGGGGTATGGAAGGCGGGGTGGTGCTGTGGGGAAGGTGGTGGTTAGATATACGTCAACAGGAGCAATTTAATAATGAGTGTTGCACCAAAAATTTCCCTGTAAAACATGGTTTGTGCACACATCGCCTTCAGGAGTGCTAATCTCGACATAATCTCGACAGAGAAACACCAATAAGAAAGAAATGGGACCAGCGCGACTTACGTCTCATTGACAACCTCGAGAAGTCGAAAAACAGCGTGCTTGATATCGGAAATTCAACTATACAGATAATGCTACATGTTCTTACGGGGTGTGGAAGAGACAAGAGAAGAAAGGAGCGAAGAGAGTTTTGAGAGAGGTGAAGAACCCCGTGAAAATTCAAACGCCGACGAGCATCTAAAAAGGAAAGTATTTCCAAATCGGAAAACAACATGCACAGTCGACTCAAACTCTAAATAAATAAATGCGGCGACCGGGCATGTCTTTGCAATTCCAAATTCAAATAGGTTCTCTTTTATTCCTTGCAAGCTAATAGAAGCTATGCTATTTAACAAGCTATGTAGATAAAACCACAGAGCATAAATACAGCATTCAAATCATTCGTCAGAAACCGACGAGCTTCCCCAAATACCTCCCATCGCAAAGCCCCCACAATCAAAAATTAAAAGCCCACTATTTCTCACCCTCATCCTCGTCCTGCGTCACAGCCGCCGCATATCTTAGCGCTTGCCACGTCAGCACAATCGCATACATCAGGTTGACAATATTATACACCGATACTCCATTCGCGCTCGGGAGGTTCCCAACCACATGCGGGAGAACCATGGCTGTAATGCACAGATGGAGAAGCATCCCCAAGAATGCAGTTATACGGTACATTCCAGAAAAGGTCTTTCCGTGGTAGTTGAGTGCAATTTGGAGGCCGCGTCCGAGGATGAGGGATGGAGCGACAAGAAGCGTTCCAGCCTTAGAGCTCCAATCATTGACGATCTTGGTGCCCCCTATCCGCGCCGTATTTCTCGAGGCTAAGAAACGCAGGTCGGGATAGTACGTATACACAAATGCTATCACTGCAAACAGCTATGCACAAGAAAAAATGAATAAATAAACTGTTGGTCCGTATCAGCATGAAAGTTCTTACGGTCACTTTATACATCCACGATATCTTCGACTCAAGCCTTGCGCTCGTCCTCTCCAAATGTGTCGCTTTGGCAATGCGCAATCCAGGGATCCACCGCGCATACCAATGCAGCTCCGCGCGCAGAGCCGCTTTGTACATGAAGAAAACAGTAAGCGCCGTCATCATCCGAGGCATGATTACCTGGAGAACCCAGCCCACTCCGAAACTGGTGTGCGATTTGCTGTCCTTCACGACTTGGATAACGAAGTCAAGAAGCGTAGCGCTGGCAAACAGGATAGTGCCGGGTACGGAAATGCCTACGGTTGATGCTTGCGAGAACCAGTAGTATAGATCGAGGAAGTTTGCAATAGTGGATATGACAAGACTAGAAATAGTAGAGGTGTTATGGCTACCTTCTCTTTATACGACGAGGATTGACTTACCTTATTCCGGCTAGTGACAGATGTCTTCTAATGTGAACGTCCTCCTTCGTTCGATGCCCAGTGAGGCCGTCTACATATCCATAAGTCAGGGGTCATGAACGGAACGTCTTAGGGAAAAAAGGAGCCTACTGATGAAATCGAGGTTAGTTTGAGCCTTTACCCTCTCTTCATTTGTGTCTGCTTTGGCATTATAAACAGACGTGGCGAGCCCCAATCGATCTTCCAGTTCTACCTTGCCAGCGGTATTTCCAGAAAAGGCGATATTCCACATGATGTATACAAATTCTCGCTCCCCTACAAAAGATAAATGTTGGTCAAAAAAAATAGAAGGATGCATTAAAAAAAATTGACGCACTCATGCCCGTACCATTTCCAAGGGCCTTTTCTTGGCCCGGGCATATTTCGCGATTGACCGGAACTTTCACGCGGTCCTGCAGAGCCAATGGTGTTGAAATTTCATATATAATCGGAGCATAGACACTGCATGAAAACAAGACTTACAAAGGGACCCCATGCAGCTTCGGATAATGACAGATACGGGGAATACGCCCACTCCGTCGTGTTCTTACCCGTCACCGGGTCTTTCTTCCTCAACTTGATGCGAGATTCAATGATTGGGTTCGTATCCAAATGCCTCCAGCAAAGGCGCCAATCTATAATCCCGCTCACGTTCATTCCACACTGTAGAAAATTAGAAATCGGTTTGATTCCTAATTCCAATTAAGTAGTAGGAGGAAAGAGAACATACTGATGTTGAGCGAAGCTTGTTATGCCTGCTCTCATATTCCGTGCGGTTGAAAATACGTGTCATGTCAACTACCCTAAGATAAGATCTAAACAGAAGTCAACGAGTTAAATATCAAGATATCAGTCACACATAGGACGTTGCGCACCTTGTAATAATATATGGGTGTACATCGAGAACTGGCTTCTTACGTGTGGTCGTATACCGCATGAATTGATGCTTGGCGCTTCTGATTTTCACCTGGCTTGCGTTTTTGAGGTCATATATTTCATCTGATTCGTCGTTAATATCGTCCGACTGCTTCAAGTTGGAATCAGGTGGAGATGCGCAGCTGGACTCGATAGCATCAAAAGTAAGGAGAGGTATGAATGTGCCGTATGAGTCGATGATTCGGTCAGCCATGGAGGGAGGAGACCCTTCGCTAATTTCGAAGGTCAATGAAAACGGGAACAACGAGATTTGTTATGATTACGCACGGATACGACCTCATGGGTGGGAGATTAATTTCATTTGGGATCCAACTCGAATAGTTCACTGCGTAGTCCAAAGGAGAAGGAGAGGTTGGGACGAGCACAAACGAAGCTCGCAGGTCATAATTCCATAGTTCAGGACTCTTGCTAGCTCAAAGGTCAGGCCGTATGTGTTGAATGGTGCAATTTCTGACTCACAAGACTTGGGTCGAAATCCGCAGCTGCACTGCCGTCTTCAGATTCTTATCTTCCAGACGCACACCGCGAAATATAGTATTCGAATAAATGGCCTTTTCAGACAATATCGGTCCTCCTTCAATCATCGCTTTGGACTCATTCTGCCGCTGCCATACTGTCACCACAATGTCGAACGTTTGGTTGGTATCTACCAACGGCCGCACGACCTGGCTAGGACTGTACGGTACAGTCAAATCTTGGAATATCTGCGCCTGTGTTCCAACGTCTTCAGGCATCAAGGCGATTCGGACGATCTTGAACACAAGAAACGCGACCAGCAGCACGGTGATGCCAATGAAAGACAAGGAGATGCATTTCCAGTTAAGACTTGATCTTCTTCGTGGTTTGGGTCCAGGATCGAGTCGGAGTTCGACAGACGGGATGCCGGAAGACGCCATGATTCAGAGTTGTGAGTTCTGCTGGTTTTTGGCACGCAGCCAGTCGTACCGTTGGCGCGACCTTCAATGGTGGGTGGCCCTAGCAAGTCGTAGTAGAGAAAAGAGTGCGTAAATATTCACAGCCGGTGAGTCATGGCCATCAGTAACTTGGTAGATGAACCCGCGGCGAGTCGTCTATTTATATAATTTGGACATTTCCACAATATTTCCACGTCAAAGTTAGCCTCTTTTTATTACTTACTTTGCTTGGGACAACGATGGAGCTTAGCGGGGTCGGGGTGAATTGCTCTGAGGATATACACGAGAGTAATAGAAAACTATCTAGCAATCGTCACTGGTACTAAAGTGGACAGCCTCACATCGCCTAGATTCGTACACTGAAAACGGAAATGATCATTACCATATGATCCTGGGCTCTAGGACGACGACAGGTGTGAATTGCAACGTGATGTAGGTGGAATTAGATGGTAAGAGATTGCAGTGATTCTGAGCCTCCGATGGGATCCTGTAGACCTGTTGTCACTGGCCTTTGGGGCATTTCTCCATCTCGATTATGAGCCAAGATAACAGCAATACTATGACACGGGTTCTGGGCGAACCATACGCCCATTATCGATATCACTCTCTGATTTCTACATGCATGCCCTCCTGGCGTAACCTATGCAAGATTACAATGTCGTCTTCTTCTAAATGTATGCGCGTGTGTTCGAACGTAGCTGAGCGCAATCTCGCCACTGATGTGTTTTTTTTAAATGGGACTTGCTCGTCTATTAAGCCGTCGGTATTCTGCTGATTTCCCCATCGACCCGCAAGGAATTTAAGCAATGCATGAGAGTCTGGTGTGATTCTCCCGAGGTAAGAAAATATTTCCAAGTTCGGGAGAAGACATTGTTCATTGCCCTTCTCATCGACTCCTAAGCCTGTGGCCTCACCGCCTTGACTTCCCCTGCCGAATTTCTTTGGGCACATTAGGTCCAAAAACTTTGGATAAAATTTGTTGTCCCACTGATGAAATTTCAGAAGAAGATCGCGCAGCCCAGGAAGCGTTTGCAGAAACTCGATAAGGTCATCCTCTGGAATTATCACGCCGGACAGATGGAGCTTCTCCAGAGCACATGCAGAACGGGTGAACAGCGACTGGATTGAGAAGATTGATGAATCCTCGTCGATGTCTACTTCGAAGGTGCGGAGCATAGGCAATGTCAATACATCAAGTAGACCTTCGAGATCATTTTCGGTGTTGATGATTAAATTGAGTGACTGAAGCGTACCGTGAAGTAATGGACGTGGCGTGGACAGATCAAAGGGAATGCCATATGACTGTGTATCCAGAGTACAATGCCGCAGTTTGGGGCACATACGCAGAGCTTCGACAGGATTGAAGGTCTCGACAATGATCTTGGTGAACAAACGCTCAATCTGCGGCAATGGAAGCACCACACTGTCATTGTCCATAATATTGTAACCCAGAACCGTGACGTCGCAAAGGAGTGGCGTCTTGAGATTGACGCGCTGGATAGAATGGCTTTCATTCGGCTTATTCAGGGTAAGGGAGGCGAGCAAGGATGCGCATTTCCCGATGTGGATCAAAGCAGGCTCCCATTTATCGGTCATTACTAGCTCGGCTGTGTGTAATCGGTGCGCGTAGGGGACGAGGACATCAATCACTGTAGTGGGCATGTCATACACCTGGAATTCCGAATCAATGGCATGATAGTTCAAAGGTTCCATGAGTCCAACGGCGAGGGGAAGCTGACCGGAGTGGGAGAGCCAGTATTGAAGAATAGAAGCTTGCTCTTCAGCATGCTTGTTGTCGACTAAAAGTTTGATAGAGTTCCATAGCTGCGGGGTATTGTGCGCGACCTGCCTCCACGCTGAGCACACTTGGGCAATAAATAAAGGCCCAGGGATGAATACGCGGGTGGGGTCCGGATAACCGGACAAGGTTTTATGCCAAAAATCTGCGCCAATGACAGTAGAAAAGCGTCCCTCGTCATCACTCGGGATACATGCGATCTCAAAGATCATGGCAAGAATTTCAAAGGGAAGGTTGACTGCTGGTAAGAGTTCATTTCGTTTGCGATTGAGAGGGGCACATTGTTCGAGAAGAGCGGTGATGGTATCGTGCTGGGTGCGCTCAACTTCGGCGTCAATCTCGGCAATTTGAGCTGCTTTCTCTTGCGAGATACCGTGCAGGTGGGAGACAGTAGGAGATATATTTTCGCAACGACAGCACCTGCATCGAATGGAATAAGGCATCGTCAAGATTTAGTCTGGTTTCTGTTCAGAGGCTGAGCGCTGAGCCTTAGATTCATCGAACAAGTCAAATCGAGGAAGATCCAAGGGGACAATGATAACGAAACACTCACGTTCTGTGTTGTATCGATTGGGTTAATGCCAGAGTTCGCTGTTCAAACGTTCAAAATGAAAATTTCCTCGTCACTCAATGTGGTCGTATTTGGCCACCGCGGGAAAGGGCGCCCTACGCAGTCTGCCATACTTTTTCGGAAAATCTGGCAACTTGCTTCTCTAGGTTTAGATAGATATTCTAGACATACAGTCCATTCAATCTCTATGAATTAAGTGCGAAGAGAAAGTATTTAGTAGTGGTCTACAGCCGCTTCACAATCTACAAGCGAGTCAATCGCGCATGTCCTCATCCTTCTCGACCTTGATACCGAAGTAAGGCCAGATGGCCGCCGCCTGCAAGTCAGGCTCTCCGTCCGTCTTCTTTCCAATGGCTCCACCGACTTGGTATACAGCATCAGTCTACGAAGAAAGAGAGAAATAAGAAGGTTGCACTCGAACCGAAAATTAGGAAATGAAAAACGCACAAGTCCAAGAGACACCTTAATCGCCGGCTCCCTCGGTGCATACTGCTCCAGCTCCTTCTTCTCCTCCCCATCCGTTCCGTTCTTGATCAGAGTGGCGATATTCCTCGCCGCTACCTCTCCCTGCGCATACGCGTTGTGTCCTGCAGGGATAGCCCCAAACGCATCCGCCGCATCTCCGATGGCGAAGATATGTGGGTAGGTCACTCGGACTTTCGTTGCTTCCGCAGGCTTTCCTTTGGAGGCCTCATCTACTGTGAGTTTTGCTAGAGCGTCGCTTACGGCCGCGGTGGAGGGGAGCGCGGTGTCGATCTGTAGCGTGTGGAGCACGCGGACAAGACGGCTGTCTGTGTTGACGGTCGCGGGATCCATGGTTGCGAGGAGCTCTGTATTGGGCGCTTGACCTGTGCATAGGAGCTTTGAATAGACAGCAGGTTAGAAAGATTTGATGGAAAAAAATGTTTTTGAGGTACTTACGAGCAAATCAGCAGCGATTTCGCGTCCGGTAACAGTACGGACAATCTTCTGGCCTGCGGCATTGACCTTTGCCTTTCCCCCCTCGACAGAGTCGAGATCGAGGCGTTCACCAAGAATGAGCTTGACGTCAAGCTTCTCGCAGGCATCGCGAACTAGAAAAAAACATATGAAATCGACTGAATTTCTGCCAAGCGCTAAAATACTGACTTTCTTCGTGCATCTTCTCGCTAAACCGGGGTAGGAGACGCAGACGAGAGTGGAGGAGAGTGACCTCCTTCTCGGGGTATATCGATTTGATATCAGTAGCGAACTCTGTGGACGTAAACCAGTATTCAGCCCAAATTGCCAACTAAAAGCACAAAAAAAGACTTACGAATTCCAAGGGCACCGCCTCCAACCACCAACACAGTCGGGGCGTCCTTGATTTCCTGTTGCTTGGCCTTGAACCACTCACATCCCTCTGTCTTCAATCCGTGGTATTCGACCTTTCCAGCAGGCGATCCCCACAGGTTCAACGGTGGAGGGAGATGTGAACCGAGAGCGTAGATGGCGTAGTCGAACGCTAGGGTAGTCGTCGGGATTCCTAGTTCGGGGAACGCTTGAGACAGCGTGAGGCTGTTCGGCCGCAAAGAGAGCACCTCAGCGTGTAAGAAGATGTGGTCTGGCTTGGGCTCATCTTCGAGGAAGACGCGAGTGTATGGGATAACTATGGAAAGAAAAATGAGTAGGTTTATCGATAAATTAGAGCGAATCCACTGACAGGCTTTGTGTTCGTGTCCGGGGAGCACCGCGTATCGGGGCATCACATATACATCTTTGATAATTTATGTCAATTGACTGTTCCCGAAGAACCGAGTTAAACCTACGGTTCGCATGCCTATTAACGGGTATTTTTTCGTCAATATTCCATCGTTCAATCCCACATAGCACACTCACGAATTTCTATCAATCAAAATAACCTTCCACCCCTCTGGCACTTCTTTTGCAGCAATCTGCGCCGCGTGAGCGCCTACAGCTCTAAATTTAGCAAGCGAACCCATGAAAGCAATACAACAAATTGAGGACCGGTAGAGAACCACCGCTACTCACCACCGTAAGCAGCTCCGAGAACGACGACGGTCTTCGTGTTGCCATTATTCGAGGTTCCACCGCCCATATTGGAATGTGAGGATATCTAGGATGGGAATATGAGCAGATGGCGGTGTATAGGGAAGAAGGAGAGAGGAAGAATGCGGACGAAAAGTTATCAGATAAGAGGTCATCTCATCAGCCGACTCACGTGTTTTTTGATGACTGCGCAGCATTAGGTAAGCTCTTTTTTTCGGCCGAATCTAATCTGATTAAAAACTTACGATAATCCGAACTCGAGTACTTAGACGCGCGATGAGCAAGCGGACTACGGAGTGACAATCGCAATAAGCACTCGATACGAAGTGGGGGAAAAGGAAGAACTAACGTACCTCAGACGTGCGGATTGAACAACATTTATCTAGTAATAACGAATCGCGATAAGAAAACTTTTGATCAATAACTCGGAAAGAGTTGTGGAAGGAAGGAAAACTTGAAAGAACCGACTGCAGAGGGAAAAGGAACGTACATATGGCCGGCGTTGAGAAGATGAGGTATTAAGGATCCGTTGAGTGCTCCTGCGGTAGAAAGGCGCGCTGCACCATCCAAGTTTGTGGGCGCAATGATTGAGAATCATTTATTTAAGCTGGACCAAAGCTGGACACTCAATCTGTCCAAACAACATCATCCTCGTCCGGGCCGCGTCGCGATTGGGAAGCAGGTCGGTCCCGATACCGTTCAACAAACAAATCAAGTTAATTATGATACATGAAATACAACATAAGATGCCATAAAAAAGGTTCATTCTTCCATGAAATAAAATAAAATTTCGTAAGTAGCGTGAACTCATTTTCCTCCTCCTTCCTTCCTTCCACCATCCACACAAAGAGATCACTGAAGGCATTATCAAAGTATTATACTACTTCAAGCAAAAGCAGACTCAGCAGAGAAAGCAATTACGATGGGCATGGACAGGCACGTTCATAAATCATGAAATAGCAAAGTGTTTTGCATTTAAATTAGGTCCCCGGTCTTCAGGTCTTGACGCAAAATCGACTCGCGGACGCCGGAGAGGAGCACGGCCATTGATTTGATGTCCTAATCACGGATGTCAGAAAAATCGCCATGGAGAGGGTAAGGGAAGGATGGGGTGACGTACAACAGCCGAAGTTTCGTAGCAGAAAAAGGCTCTCGAGTCCGGAGAGTACTTCTTCTGAATAGAATGATAAGTGTTAGATCAACGGAGGATTATGCGCAGGATACTTACATGGTATGCCCGGAATTTGTCCTTGAAATCTAAAAAGCGGAAAGTGAGTTGCAGGGATAGAAATCAAGCAAAGAGGATGGAAACTAACATTTGGTGACGCTGGCGATATCGTTGGGAAGATCGCCATAGGTTGGCACATATCGTTTGACCAAGACTCCGGACTTCAGCGTGGCCGCCAACACGTCCCGCTGAGAACGAGGATCGTCAGTCAGTGTGAAATTACAAAACGCGACCACGAGGACAATGTCAAAAACATGCCTTATTCAGAAATAGTATGAGGTTCGCGCGCGCTAGAAGCTTGTTCTCGCATATGTCCCTCCATAGGAAGATACTGTCCTCCTACAAATGAAGTGAGCATCTGCGATATCCATTTCAAATTTCCTAATGGGATGCTTGCTTACCAGTCGGTTAATCCGCGAGTCTTCATCGAGCATCTGATTGAACGCAAGAGGGGCCAAGAAAAGAATCACTTGGACTGAACAGGTTCAAAACATTCAGTCAGAGGGTCGGCAAAGATAACGAGGTCCGTACCATCATCGAAAAAGGGTGCCCATGATGCACGCTGTTCATCGTATCAGAATCAGTTCGAACTTCTGTAATGCAGAGAGAACACTCGAACCTGACTCCTCGTTCCTCCAACGTCTGTGATGATGTATTCCATGTTTGCGTCTGGGCCTCCAAAAAAAAAATGATGTGAGTCAGGGAAGGATGGAAGAATCACGTTAGAAATGGCACCATTTTCAATCCTGAACTGATACTCCTCGACACCAAGCGTCCGTATCCGCGCTCGCAGAATATCGTCTGTTGTGAAGCATATATGAGGACGCGTTGAAAGATCAAAAGAATGATGTAAAGAACATACAATCGGTTGGAACGTAGTCGGGGGTCGTGATGCGCTCGATGTCTTCCATAAAACTATTGAGAGCCATTTATGTAATGCATATAATCAGTCGCGTGCACGCCTCAACCACTGAACGCGAAAAATACGTACAAGCCAGGCGAATGCAGGAGCCTGGGGCATCTTCTTTGCAGAATCTCCTGAATTTGGGGCGAGTGCCATGCCGAGATGATATCGGCGCGCTGGGCCACCAGGACGTACGTTGGGTCGTAACCGTTCTGTCCATGCGACGTGGACCCCCAGGGCAGCGGCTGGGACTTTCGGCGTTCGCGACCTTTCTCCGACCGCGGTTGGGACTCCACAACCTTGGAACGTAACGCGGCCTTCCACCCAGTCCCCGCTCGCACGCTCATGTCGCGCGAGTCGGTACATTCCGGTGCGAGGATTTTGAGGAGGTTGGATTCGATGAAGAAGAGTGGGGAGAGGCTGATGCGGAGGCGTCTGAGTATGGCGAGAGGAGAACCTGGAGTCGCGCCGAGAGGTGTTGTTGGCAGCGCGCCATCGGGTTCGAGTTCCTCCTTCAGTGCATCCAAGATGGTCTTGATAGTTCTATGTTGCTGCAATGTTAATAAAAGAGCAGCTTCTCATTCGACCGACTGCGTAGCTTACCCGATGACGTTGAGCTGGATTATCGTTCTCCATACTAACCGCTCGCTTTCAAAGTGATTGGGTGCAAATACGAGCTGGAAATCTTTCGCCAACGATGAGAACAATCCAGAAAGCGGAGATTAATTCGCTTACTTTTGAGAACCGAGCTCTGAACACCACGACAAGTTCGAAAAGAGGTTAGCGTTGGGATTTTTGCAAACGGTAATGGAAGCAACATACCTTTCCAGATTCCGATTGACCTGTTTATAGAGAAGAATTCCCTGAGTCAATCCGGTCAAAGGCGAGAAGAAAAAGCGAGTTCCCGCACCCAGCAAAAGGATCTTCACAGCTTTTCGTCGCCGCTCGAGTTCTCTCTTCCCCTCCAGCAGATACTGGTCGATCTGCCGCGACGTGTTGGCAGCCTGCACACGCTGCTGGGCCTCCTGCTCAGTTTCCTCAGCCGTTGCGCCTGACCATTGGGCTATTTCAAACGGGTTGAGCGCTGCCCTGTCGTCGATCCTGCCCGCGTCCTTGCCACGACCAGACAAAATCTTGGTTTTCTTCATAGAACGACGCGGTGAACGGTGATTTGTACGTCTAAGTTCCGAGGACTAGCGTCTCGCTGGAGACCCAGGGAGCTGGTGAGGAATAGGAGCTGGATAGGATACGCTTGCACATGCTGTGTATATGTATGTTATCAGGGATGATGCAGGGCTTCCTAATGGGTGAATGAGGAGAAACGAGCCTTGCGCACATGCCGTGATCTTTTGATTTGCTCTTGTCTTGATCGCCCCTTCAATTTCGGTCCTCAGGCTCCCATCCACATCCCCCGTCCAGTGCGCATGCCCGTTCCGCCATGGCGTGCGGCGCCGTAGAGGACGGTATTAGGTGGCGCCCATGTCTGGCTATTCCTCTACTTGGTCCTAGGTAGAGCAAGTCACAGCGGGTAAACGTGTACAAGTTTTTCCTTCTTACATATTAATTGGCAACGTTACCAGAGCACACGAGCTGACGGCAATTGTGGGTGATTCGTTAACGCACGAAAAGGCCGGGAAAGGCAGCTGTGTGGTCAGGACCTGGTAAGTGGCCCCTTCCAGCCCCTTCCAACCTCCAAGGGGTCGACGCAATATAATTTATTGGACTCACTACGGACGCTGCGAAGATTTGAGCTTTCCGATCAAAAGAAAAAAATGAGAATATAGTGTCGTGCCCTCGAAACAACGGGAAAACCCATCCCCTGTCTCCGAATATTTCGGTTAGCCAAAATCCTTGAATAAAAACCCTTGAAATTGACTATTCTGGAAATATTTCGTCCTCTCTCCAACTTCGATCCACAATTTAAACAACGAAGCCGGCGGTACTGGCTGGGAATCGGGCACGGAGGCGGGCCAGGAAATAAGTCCGGAGGCCAGAACCCGGATGTAATTTCCCGGATGGAATTGCAACCAGGAACCGCTCTATTCACCAGCTGCCGTTCGCGCCGTGTACCCCTACTGATCAGCGCTCAGCTCCAGTTTCCAGACCCACCTTCATCATTACTTGCCCAGATGGTGCACCCAAGGCGAAGTCGAGCATGACATTCAAGTGTATGATTCGCCACATCGACTGATCTGACAAGCAGAGCCTTTGAATTGTCGCTGATCCTTGAAACGCAGAATCAGTTGAGCATGTCATGCCATTGGCATCTCTCCCGAAAGAATCAAGATCAAGTCGCGAATAGACAGCATGACTCGTCAACTCGAGGAATAATTGCGAATGAAATTGAATTGCACACAGGACAGTCGCAGAGAAAGTCACAGACGGAGAGGGGTAGTAGACAAACCGTCGACCCATGACCGCTGTACACGTCAACGCTCCAATTTGGTTTATCCATTGCCTAAACCGTTGCTTTGGCATTTGAAGGGCCGCGCAATAATGACTTCGGGAGCATGATACCAATCTGTACCCCCAAAGCAAAACATTACTCAAAATGCTCCAACAGTTGACACAAATCATCCAATGAAACGCACCACGTAGTTAGGCATATCCACCTAGCCAAAACGGAATCCGCAAACGCGCAGTCAGCACCCATATATATAACACGGAAACATGAAAAGTGAAGAAACGCACAACTTCGTGCATCCTCAGGTCTCCGGCGACGCTGCAGAGCATATACGCTGCGACACGGTCCATCTGGAACTCGGCCTCCAGGAAATTGATCATGTTTCGCACAGCAGAGCGCGTCGCCTCGCGAATGTCAGCGTCGATGCCTGTGGTACAGTAGTGCTCTTCGTTATTGCTGTTCGGGCGCAGAGTTTGGAAGTGGGGTGTCTTGGTGTACGATCGGTCCTTCCTGACGGTAAGGCGCACCGTCACGTCCATTGGAGTTTCAATCGCGGTACCTAGTTCGGCCTAATCAGTGTTTGAGTTGACGAACAAGCATTTCCGGACTTACCGCAAACCTCTGAGTATAATGTAAACCACTCGTTGATCACTTATGGACGAGGAAATCTGAACTGCTTACCTCCATCGCCTTGAGCAGCGTGTCCGTCCTAAAAGGAAAGCATAAGCCTTCGACGATGGATATCACAAACGCGCACGATACGTACCCCGATAGAAAATAATGCGCCTTCAACTTCCACAGGCAGGAACAACGTAGACCCAACAGTGAGCTGTCTCGTGTCCAGATTACCTCCAGTATGATATGGCGGAATAGTCGAGAAAGCGCCCGGCTTTCCAGGCGCAACCCCCATCTCTCCAGCGAATGGATTCAAAGGGATCTTAATCCCCCTTTCCACATCAAACCACGCGAACCCTCCCTCTCGGTCAAGTTTCCATATCTTCAACGCAGGTTCCGGAAACTCGTCGCTCAGGAGCCCAAATCCAGGTATCAGTCCCGTCCAACCCCACTCAGCTGGCGTGATCGAGAGAACGTCCACTTGCAGCGTATCGCCAGGCAAGGCACCCTCGACGAAGACGGGCCCACTGACTTGGTCGAGCTGCGCGAAGACAAGTGAAGATATGGTCGCTACCGTCGATTCTTTGGTGATCTGCCCATTCGACGCATCCAAGCAAGAAAACGAGACTTCCTCTCCGGATTGGATCCTGATTACTGGTGGGATGCTGCATGAGGAAAGGTCAGTGCTTTAGCGGTGCGCATGGACTATCTGTTGGTGGCGCATCCACCTGTTATCCCAAGCAAGGTGCGTATGGGACCGCTTGACAGAATGAATTGACATCGTTGATGAAAGACAACTTCGTGATAATTGCGAGAGGTAGATGATAGCAAGGAACTCACAAGTGGTGATAAGTAGTATATATCCTCTGTATATAAGGCTAAATCCGCAGTAGACATATAACCAACACTGACATTCAAGCCATATCGAGCTTTATTCAAAGGATGACCAATCGACGTCTGTTTTTGGCGTTGAGCCGCGAGATCTGATATCGAGAAGGTGTCGCATCGTAGGCCGTCCATGAGGGCAATTCCATGGTTGGTCCATCGTTCCCATATGCCGAATCACCTGATGAGATAAGAAAGTTAGTGGGCTAATCGTACTTGAAGGGCGAGAAAGTATGCGCTCACGGTAGTCATCTGGTGCACCTTCAACGGCATGCCGATCATGACACTTTTTCTACAAGCTCTCATGGCGAACATTGCGCGAGCCTTTGAGCATCGTACCATTTGACCTCCAGGTCGGTCGCGCAACAAGTTAATAACTTCCTCTAGATCTACGAAGTTGTTAGCAATGGAGGTGTATATATAGGGTCGTATCATACCTTTCATGTCAAACACAGTGCTTTTGCTGATGGGTTGGGCAGTTAATTTGAGCCTGCTTCCTTGGCCTATGGATGCCTCGGAATCGATTTCAACTTCGAACCCGTTTTGCTGTAAAATATCCATGTTTTCTATAGCGACAAGTTCATCGGATGCCGTCAATTCAAGGGGTCGAGGTCTGATGCGATATGAGAAACGGAGGATGAACGAAAAGATCCACATTACCTGAACAGTTTTTGAGCTGCAATTTTAGTGGTCGCCTGAAGAGTCTCGAAATTATACTTTTCATCAGCAGCGTGTTGATCCACGATGAACAAATCATCGAGCTCTTGCGCCGATGGAGCCTCTGATTCGTCGTCTTGCAGTCGCTGCTGATTATTCCGTCTCCGAACAACGATGAATCCTAGATTGAATTGTCCAACAACGGTCATAGTCTCGAAGTCCTTTTTCTCGATGATGCGTGCAAGCGCGCTGATCGCTCCTTCCTCGTCGTCCGTATTAGAGACATTTGCATCCGAAGGGATGCTCACAACGGGCTGATCTATGTCACCTTCTCGCAAACCCATATTCCGCTGACTGGAAGTCCTCTGTGCCCAAACGTTCTTGATTCGGTCCGAATCAAACCGCAGGCAGACATCGCCGACGTTTTGGTCCCCTTTGATGACTTCTATACGAGGCGTTGCCTTTGACTGTGATGTCGGTGGATTGCTTTCGGCTACACTGCCGCGTATTTCGTCAAGAAGGGTATTTGGATCTTGAGAATTGTCCTCGTCGTCGTCAATAGAATATACTTCACGGCTCGGACGATTTGGCGAGGAAATATCATCAGCACCGTTGTTCGTAAACTCCGCCAAATCGCCAAGAGACTCGGGTGGATGGACTGCGGTTTCTCCACCGCGCCGCACATCCTCAATGGCCCCGCGTTGCTCCTTAGTATGTTCTCCAATGACTTCGATATCATCTTGCTGCTCTTCCTCCAATTCGTCATCCTCCTCCTCCTCCTCCTCTTCATCGACACCAACCACAACCGCTTTCTCAGCCTTCTCAGACGACGCAACTCGACTCCCAGACCTTGCAAAACCAGAGAGCTGACTCCTCAGAACCTGACTAGCCTTCAGCGAAACCTTGTGAACCTTCGGCTTTAAGACCGTGGCCCTTTGCACGCTCGGGTCGCCAATCTGAATTATTCGCGATGATGATGATGACGACGCCCGTTGCCCCCCAGCGGAAAGAAGCTGCGCATTCAAAACCAAAACATCAGTGGGACTTGGACTTGGACTTCGAGGCGTGTCGATGAGCGCGAGCCCTGAGTCGGATTTTCGCTTCTTCCGAGGGCGGGCGGTGATAGAGGCATCGTCGTCAGGATTCAGATCGTCCTCTTCCACCACAACCGCAGAGGGCCTGGACGGGCTGGAGAGAGACTGGGACTGGGACTGGGAAGCAGTGGAGAGCCGTCGACCCCACGACGTTTGTGATGTATCAAGGACGACGTTCGGATGCGTGAGATCATTATCATTCTCATTCTCGTCATCGACGTCCATATGGTCATCTGCTGCCTCCGGATGGTTACCTTCCTGCTCCGAAGGAATTTCGTTCCGGTCGATTTCATTATTGTCCGAAGAAGTCCTTGGCAATGGCGATCCATGAGCAGAACCCAGAGTCTCGCTCTCGTCATCAATCGGCTGTGAGTTGTCCGAGGAGGCGACGCCGTCCCGACGGGAGGCAGCAGCAGCAGTCGATTTGGCTTTCCCCGAATGTTTCACGGTTTGTGACAACAGCGTTTGAGTCAGAGTTTTGGACTGGTTTTGGGTCTGCCCTTCAAGATCATAAGTCGCGCGCGTGGGTGCGAAGTGGGTTTCTAACGCAAACTTTATGGAGATAAGATTAGCTAGACATTAACTACGACAGTCTGTTAGAGCACCTTTAAGGCTGCGATTAGGTTGCCTTCGCTATGGAGTAAGATGGTTCGTTTGTCCGGACTGACGTTTACATCGTATGTCTCTTGAGCAAAGAAGTCAGATAAAAATTATTATATGAGCAGAAATGATACATACCTGTTGGTAAGATAAAATCGGCGACGATGAAAGGTGATTGCGTGGCATTGAAGGAGCGGTACACTTCATTGAAGGTTTTCTGCACCTATGATGGAATTAGATAGACATTGGGGACATGTATGGTGGAAGATAATACCTTGCTCATATTACACGGCCGTCCATTGACATAGAAGAATTGACGATCGGTACCAGTGCGTCCACACCCGACTGCGAACTTGGATACCAGCCCTTTGACTTGCACTGTAAAATCTCCCAGTTGTTGGCTACACAAATATATGAGATATGATCTTTGAAGACTGAGGATTGACTGACCCCTGCATACGTTTGATAGCGATTTTTTCTCGTTCCACTTCGAAAGTAAGATCAATGTCGACGATGTTGTCAAGAGCTTTAGGGCCCCAGATTGCTGTAATGGAATCACGACAGGAAGGAGAGCCTAGTGTCCGAATTTGCACAGATTTTGGGCTAGAGATGTGTCAGTATATGGGTTTGGATTGCGCACGTAAAACAAATAGGTGGTACCCTTTGTCTGGCTGGTTGCTGACGGTAAAGCGAATTCCTGGATCATTTGCACAAGGGCCAAGGGCATACGCGTTCAGAAGAGACAAGGTTTTCCCATATTCGCGTTTGATGTTTCGCTCCAGTTCCTTTCGTCGTACGGCCAACGACGAGAAGATGTTGGTGAGGGTAATCGTAGTGCCTTGCTGAAAATTCGTGAGAAGTCAATGATGAATGGTCAATAGAATACTCACATTCCTCGCCACTGCACTCTTCTTCTTCAGCTTCCCACTATTGTCCAGAATTAAGCAAGCTCCCATTGGTGCTGTTGCTGCAGTTGCCGTGCAAATGGTAACTTGTTCGCAGAGAGCACAGAGAGATGATAGAGCTTCTCCTCTAAAGCCAAATGTTCGCACTGTGGTGAGGTCCGAATACGTTTCGAGCTTTGATGTGTGGTGTTTGAGGCCTGTCAACTGGTAAAAAATGTTCGAATACGCGTGTTTCAACAGACACACCAATGCTTTCATGATCCTCCTCAGAAATACCACATCCATTGTCGATCACTTCTATTGCCGATAGACCATGGTTCTTAAACCGCACCTCTACACGATAAATTAGGCACGAAAACGCGTAAAATTATGGTAGACATACCGATATTCGTAGCCCCTCCATCAAGGCTGTTCTCTATGAGTTCTTTGACCGCTGTTTGAAGGTCGACAACGACCTGGCCTGAAGTGATATGGTGTATGGATGCCTTGTCTATGGCTTTGATTGACATTGCATGACAATGTCTTGTGGCATTCAAGACTTAGGAAGGGTATGTGGGTTGGGGTCAAGCGGAATGCGCAATGTTGGCAGCGGTCCCGCGAAGGCGGAGTGCAGTCGGAGATGGAAATCGTTCAGAATCACATCACGTGCAACGGGCGCCTATTCTGCGGTTACATAAATTAAAACTTTTCGAACTCTATGATAGTCACCATTTTAAATTGTTCGGCCAGGAACGAGACAGGATACACGGTGGACAAAACATAACTCAAAGGGACCGTGGACATAGCTAAACAAAGAAAAATCGGCCAAACTACTTAGAATTTCTTTCCTCAGTGTTCGTACATTCCTTGAACAGTCCAGCCGCAAAATAACCGATAAGTTTGTCATTTCTTATTAGCTTCACTTAGAGATAAAGTCATTTGGTGTAACCATAGAGTAAAATTAGCCAAACCCTGGGACATTTTGACCTCCAGCAAGTCCCTTTGGGATAAGGAACCACCGACTTTCGTCCATTCATCCACTTGCCTCTCGGGGCACGGAACGGTCGAAGTTTTTGAAATGGCGCAGTATAAGTAAGAGTCAGCTTGATTCAAAAAGGGCAGAAAGGAAGGCGCTTTGAAGTGCGTTGAAAGGGGATGTCCGTTACAAGTTTGGATATGGCGGACCGACCCGAGACTGCATCCACATCACATATCTCGGCAGGTCGCAGCTCAGGCGCTTGTATGGAGCATTGATGGAACAAGGGAAAAAAAGATCTGCTGAACAGTCAAGAAGCGCGCACGTTTGGCGTTTGTAGAATTTGAACCCCATTTTTTACTGTGGCGCCCCTCCTATGTCCGGAGGCGTATGGGCGAAGACGGAACGCTGTCAGCTCTTTTTGGCAATCTGCTAAAGTTAGCATAGTCGACAATGAAATAGTAGGGTCGCTTGTCAACAGTAGGCCTTTGTCTGGCCTCTAGGAACTGAATTCCGTTCCTATTATGGTATTGTCTACATATTTATCGCAAAACTTTCGAACGAATCAGAAACGTTTTTCTCAGGCGTTGTAATAAATTGAAGTCATATCTTATGCTACCGATGATGTTAGCTCTTCCTTGAATAACGTCCTCGTGCAACGGAATGCTACTTGCCAAATTAAAGAGTTGTGTGTGCTGCTTAAAGTGTCATATGCTGATGGTCGAAGGTGTGCAGAATGATTGATATGGGTGCTATTTGCGCAGCTGCAGAGCATATTTCTTCTTGGAGATTAATATGCTGCAGAACATGGAAAGTCGGCGAGTTTAGTGGGTCAGCTTTCAGGAATGCATTCCCCAAAACAAAAAAAATGAGGCGCCCAAAAATGGGCCAAAAAGCATGTGTATTCAATCATACACGAGCTCTTGGCTTCCTGTTTCGGAATTACATAGGATGCAAATCCATCAAGAACATATTTTCGCTGTCATTTACCTTTTCTTGCAAATTAGGTTTTGGTTTGTATGTCACGGTAAAGTGCAGCGGACTTCAGAGCATTTCCAAAAATGGTAAGACGGCATCAACCACCACGCGTTGACAACGAGGCCTCAAATTCAAACTTCTATGGAGATATGAAAACATAAAAGACCACAAGAGTCTCGTAGAATCCATTCGAGTGTCACCGAAACTGAGGCATCGAAGACATCGCAGCGCGCTCCAATTCCCAAGGTCTCCGATCCCGGAATTGCCATTCCATCATTGGAAACCACACACGGCGAGCTCAAGGATTGCTGGAGAGGCCTTAATCGCTTAGCGGGGACTCGGGAGGATTGGCGTCTAGATTGGCGGTTCGCACGCCTGCTGGACGTAGGAGCGTGCGAGGTACGTGGTGCGATTCGCCGTCATACTATTCCTTGTTTAAACGGTACGCACAGCCTTTCTTGCCGCCGTCGCAGCTCAGCGCTTTGCAGCCATATCTTTGGCTGTGTGGTTCATTCTATCCTCGACATCGCACAAGAGGGGAGATACGCTGTGGCCGAGCATTGTTTGTTTCCGATATCATCACCGTGCTTCCTGCCACTCGGGACGACTGAAAGATCAAAGCCACCAGTCAGCAGCGATTGCTTTGGTCCAACCTATTTTGTATAAAGCTTGAGCGGATTCCCCCCCATTCTTTGTTTTTTCCGAGGCTTTGACCAGATGGCGACGTTGATTCAAGATCCCCGCCAACCACATGCATGGACGACGCCCAATCCAAATGGGAGTGGATTTCCAGCCGCGACCGCAGCACCCAATCCTAATCAACGATATCAATATGCTCCTCAATCCTCGAGGGCAAGCGCGATCGCTGGCCCCGTCAACGGTGGAGGCGGAGGCTATGACAGTTTCACGTCGCCACTGTCGCCACATAACGACGTCGAGATGACCCGGGAAAAGCTCATGCAAGTTCTCGACTTTTTCTCGTCGCTCCTTCCGAAGTATTTCGATTGGAGCATTATCCAAGCATCGACTGGCGCGTCTGCTCAGGGCATGCGATTTGTTGTGCATGGCGGTGCATGTATGCTGCTGCATCCCGGTCTTTATCAATTATCTCTGCAACAGCAGTCGGCATCGCCCACCATGGCAGGGAGGACGAAGACGAGGGACGTGGATTATATCCATCGCGGGTTCATTGCGGAGTATGGGCAGAGAATTCCGGACGCGGCGGATAGGTTGAAGATGTGCATTCAGGAGACGGCGCGGGCGTTTAATTTGGGCGCAGATTGGATGAACAGCGACGCGGACATCGCATTGCCTATGGCGCATGAGTGAGTTCTACCTACCCTACCATCATCCACCCAGTTAATTTCCATCCATCAGTCCGGCTGGTAAACTCTATGACCCCATCTACACTGCGTCAATCACTCCACAGAACATGGCGCTGCATACTATCTACAAGACTTCCAACGGCTTCCTCACTCTCGTCAGTGTAACACCCTTTTGGGCTGTAGCCCTCAAACTAGTGCGATACACGAAGTGGGATCCCGGCGATATTTGTCTTCTGCTTAGGTGAGCCTTTTTGAGCTTCGGTATGCGTGTTGGCTTTTTTTGCGATGCAATGCTTCTATCGTCATACAATTCCGGAGACGCTATCTTTGTCGTGTCTTCGGTGTGTCTGCGCCAGCAGGACTGCTGAACATGTTTTCTCATGATGTCCTTCCTCTCCGGTGACACACATCCGATGTGGGCGACCGAGAATGTATACAAACCTGGAACTCTTTGGCATGTCACTCTCTCGGCGGCCCGTCCGCGCTATTTTGGACTCAACGAACACAGTTCCAAAGTATCACATCGTTATCTGCTTTTCACTTTGCCTTCTATGCCCTCCTTCGGTCCTATTATTAGTTTCATTCACGATTACTAATTCTTTTTCTTTTCGTTTGAAGAAATGGAACCCTCCTTTCGAAGACGCAATGGACGCCTGAAACTCTGGAAGGCTGGTTGCTCAACGAATGTTGGGCGATGGGCTACATCAACTACGACGCTCGGAAGAAAGCAGAAATGCGGTCGCGCATCGAGCATGCCATCCAGACTCTTGCGGAGTGGAATCACTATGTCGGCTCGGGGTCGTCTCCCCCAGGCAGAGGCCGTAACGGCGGTGGCGGCGACCTCGCTGGCCCTTCAAGACACAGCGGAGAGCGTGGCAGAGACCGAGATCGTGGCCGTACCCGAGACCGCGATAGGGATCATGAGGTTCCACTGAGTGCACTCGATGTCATGGGTGGCGGTGCCGCCGTCGTAGGCGGCGAATTTCCCAGTCAGCACGGCTGGAAATACAGCTTCGGCACACCGCAGGGGCAAACGCAGGGCGTGGCGTTTGCAGCGATGCCTCCGAATGGCGGCGTGCCGCCGGGTATACCCCCGGGCCAACTGCACGTCAGTCAGTGGGGTAGTACTGACCAACGCGCGAAGAGCAAGTCGCGCAGTAAGAGCAAGAGCAGGAACGCGAGCAGGGTCGCGTCGAGGAATAACAGCCCGGAACAGCCGCAGGAGATATTCATTCCGCCGGATATCGATTCGGAGGACGAGGACGGATACGGCGCGTACTATGACCATGGTCAGAGTAATTCTCGCCAACCTACTGGCCCTCAGAGGGCGTACGAGCAGTCAAGCCAGAGCTCTTGGATGCATCCCAACCATGCTGCGCCTTCCCATTCACAATCGAACCAAGCTACTGGTGCGTCGGATCCTGCAGCCGCATGGCGCCCTCAAGCGCCGGCCGGAGCTGGCAATGGGGGAAGTCGAGTTGACCCCTACGCGATGCGCAATCTCGATCAAGCCATAGGCGCTGTCCAATATGGGCCGATATACAGCTCTCCACAGGAATACGGGAATCGCCTTCCTGATTACAATGGATTCCAACCTGTTATTCCGGTCATTCCGCCTGATATGCAAGCGCAGCTCCGGAGGAAGAAGGACAAGCAGCGGCATATCGCCCGTAAGCAGGCGAGGGGTGCGAAGTGGCAACACTCGTCAGAAACGGAGTCTGAGGAGTCTGATGATGACTCGGACGACGACCAACACTATGCGATGAACAGGATGCGCGATCCTAGAGAGCGAAATCACAGAGAGCAGCTTGATCCTCTGGGGAAGAAGATGGCCCAGAGCGGACCGTGGCATAACATATACGCGCCCGCGGTCGGTGGCCGTTCGAACTCTGGCCCACAGTCGCAAGTTTCTGCCATTCAGCAGCAGCAGCAACAGCAACAACACATGCACTCGCAGGATCCCACACGTCAGTTTATGCCGTACGGATCGTCTCAAGACCCATCGTCTTCAATGCTGACAGCCGGACGCAAGTCGCGTCCCGCCTCACGTAACCCGTCGCCTAATCCTGACACTAAACGTCGGCCCCCGCCTTTGGACTTGATGTCGCCGCCTGTGATCCCGGGACTCCCTCCCCAGATGCAAGGCCCCAACGCTCCGGTCATTCCACCGCCATCGAGATCGGATCCTGCGCTCCTCGCACAGTATCAGTTCGAGCAGCAGAAACTTGATTATCAACGAGAGCGGGAGCAGAACCGGTTGATATCAGAGAGGGAGCAGGCGTTCTATCAGCAGAAGCAGTTCAAGCAGGTCCCGGCGCAGCGTCAGCAGCCGCCGGATCAGCGTCAGCAACAGTATATGTATCAGCAGCAACAATACCAGCAGCAGCAGCAGCAGCAGCAACTACAACAGTATCAGTATCAGTATCAGTATCAGCAACAAATGCATCCGCGCGCTTATCACTAGACGAGATGTATCTCGTGCATGCAACCTTCGAGTGAAGGCCTCGAAGATAAACGTCAGTGGCGTTCACATCTATAAACTATCGCCCACACCATCGGTTCGAATTCAGCACTCGCATATATGCACAGTCCAATCAATTTATTCCCTGCCTAATCTATTCTCAACATCGTCTTGTCTTGTCTCTTGCCAACCCGACCAAATTATGTATCTGTATTATTTTCTCCACATTGCTCGTGCTAGACCGTCTACGTTATTTCCCTTTTCCCTTATACCTTAATTTTTTTTTTTTACTCTTTGTCTGACAAACTAAACAACGCATGCGAGCGTTGATCACGGACTAGTTCTTTCGCGTCGCCTCGCCACTTATTTTTTGTACTTTAGGCATTCTGGTTTACAACTACTGTACTATTCGTTGTCCCGCTTTTGTATTATCCTATAGACAGGTTGTACACTTAGCACATGTACAATTAAATATGCTTTCGCAATTCAGCCAGTTATGACTTCCGGGCGTGCCGGCTATTTCCGGGTCGCGGGCGCTTATTTCGTACCCTGGCTTTTGGCGTTGAAAATACATACTTTGCATCGAAAAAGCATATGATAAAATGTGTTTTCAATATATGGGTAGATTCCCCCTTGCTCAGCTGCAGCCCCTGCGCTAGTTCGGTCTATCCCTCGCAGGTGACATTGACTTCATTTGCGCAATGATGTTGCAATGATGAACGGTATTATTCATGCATGTGCACCGCAGTTGACCTCGAGAAAAAATAGTTATATCAACGTGATAGGTCCAGAAAAAATCTAGTGATGATTGAATATCGACCAATCACCAAGTCAGCAAAAAGATTGCTCATAGCACTCCTCCATTCGCGGCTATAAATATAATTACTCGGGGGGAAATTGTAAAGGAGAGCAATGAGTGGACGCTTCGACTGACAACTCGACTGCATGCCAGGGCTTCTGTATAGACGTTTGTGTAGTTCATTCCCAGGACAGAATCCAACAAAGACTTTGACAGAGGTTATTTTCCTCATATCATTTTATCACCTGATGCTGATGGTAAGCGCAAAGAGCTCAGCCCAAGCTCAGCCTCTAAGATCAGTTTTGATTTTTTTATTCGAGTCGATTCCACGTTTATATCAAGCACGTCAGAATAGCTATCCTTCTGCGTAGTCCAACTATTTTCTCATCTGCGTTCAATCCGCGTTACCAAGTCGACGTATTCAATGTTAGTACAAATAGTTGCACGATTAGAGACTCATCATGACCATGAATTCAAATCGATCATCTTTCTTTCGCTTCCCAGTTGATGGTTGTTAAAAGCTTGCATCAGGATTTACTGAGGCCACAGCTATCATGGGTCAGACTGCTCTTGCGCTCATTTACCTTGCCATTGTCGCCGCTAGCAAACCACGGTCATGATTTATCCACTGTCACTAAAGTTTCTACTCCTTTTTCTTGGAATTACGGGAGCGGTAGGGAATGTACAGAGCGCAGAGCGTACAAGTAGCCCGACTAGCCGTACGCTGGAAACCATGCGCAGGCCCAAAGGGGGAACACCATTACCTTCCCCGCATACGGTGTCTTTGGACACTCCCAGTCCTCATGCGAATAAGGACAATACCAAGACTGCGTGAGGTTTTCAATTCTTCGTTAGTGATCAAATTTTACTAACCCGAAACAGCGCAATAACCAGCCATGCCCGAAACCCCTCTTCCCAAGGACCATTTCCTTCCTCGCATGCAGCGTCATTTACTACCCCTAATCCTGGTACAAATAAGGATCATACGAGGACTACGTGAGAATTTATACCCTTCGCTACTGTGATATAATTTGACTGAACTTCGACCTTCAGCACTGCAAGAACTTCTGACAATAATGAGCCTGCAAATTCTTCTAGTGGAAAAATTCTTCCGAGTCCCATACGTACTCACAATCATTCTCTCAATACCCACCATTCTCATTTCGGACATGCTAGTATTCAGAGACCTGCGCCAAATGCTGAGTCCAGCCAGCACGGTGTAACGAGATCGATTTCGGGCTCTATAACCGCCACAGCGTCAAGAACTTCCACCGTCGATCACCATTCGAAGTCTTCCGTGAAACATGTGCATGATCCCTCTGGGACTACACATAAAAAGACTGGAGATACAACGCGGGGAACCGAAACGACGAAACCAATTTCATCTCATAAGCCTGGTCTTATTCCTCCCGTGATATCCGGAATTTCCTCTATATTGAACCATCTTCATCCAACCCATACGAGTCATGACAATAAGCCTTCACGTACCCCAGGCCATCAGCATGAGACTCATACATCCCACGGCACATCCAGCAGCTCAGGGCATCATGCTACTAGGACTACGCCCGTGACTAGCCAGTCTCATAAGCCAGGTCTTCCAAATATCCCATCCATAATCACCAGCGTGGTGTCTTCTCTACTTCACCATTCTCACCCAACCCATTCGAGCCATAGCACGAAGCCATTTTCTATCCCAGGCCATCACTCTGACACTCATACAGACCATAAAACAAAACCTTCATCCGCCCCAGGACATCAAACTTCGGCGAAGCCTGTAAGTACTGACTAATATGGCTATTATTGTGGCGCAGAATTCCAATTTGATTTCGTTCTATTTTCCCAGACTCCACCGCCTAAGACGGCTCACAAACCAAGTTCTCACCCTGACGAGAGTCATCCAGCTACCCACACCACCGGCGGTAGTAATCACAGGCATACCTCGTCATCGAATTCTCCCTCGGTATGCATCAAATACCTTCGAATTCTGGTTCAAAAATTAAGATTTCATATAGCATAAACATAGCACTGCGCCACATACAACGCATTCAGGAAACCGAAAACCGACCCACATTACTACTAAACACCCAGGACATACGGTGACGCGCACTACTACTTTAAGTACGGCTACAGTCATTTTGCCAACGACGACGACTACAACTTTAAGACCACTTTATCCTACGACGACTCACAAGCATGATGGCCGTCCAGGCATAATACGTACTACCACGTCGAAACACCATAAGTCTAGCACGGGTACAAGCGACCCTACCCCGACACTCGGCTCCACAGGAAACAAAAATCTCTTCATTTGGTTTGATCAGTAAGTGGTGGCTTCGTTTTACGGTACTGCGAATTTTATCTCATGATGGTCTAGGGAAGTGCATCCTCAGTCCGTTGGAGGCATCGTCATCTGCCTTGCTGTTGTTATTTATGTCGTGGCATTCGGTATTGTATTCGCGGTTTTGCATAGGAGGTATTACCGCGATGCGCGTCCGCCGCGCACGCGCATTGAAACCTTCGGTCCGAGATGGTTAAATCGTCGTGAAAATTACACAACGATATGAATTTTTTCTGGACTATGTTAGAACTACATGTCGTTTAAATTTACTACGACCTTCTGGAATTTAATATTTTTCTCTTCGACTCGAATGCGGTAAAGTCTCCTCCCAAAAGTTCACCCAAGGTGCTTCGACTTCCGTTCGTCAATTTCTTTTTGTCGACCAGAAGCTGGTAGGCTTGCTCGAATGACGCTTGAACATGTTTTATGCCATAGGCTTTGGCACCCATGTCGATGGTCCCATCCGCGGGGTCAAAGATCTGAAGTAGGTAGTGCTGGGTAAATATGTATCGAGAGTAGGGTCGGGTCTTGATTTGATACGAAGGCCGTGGCTCAATTTTGATAGCTCGTTGCTGATAATCGAATTTATTACCGTAGAAATCAAAAAACTTCATCAAGATTTCTCCGAAATCGACAGAGGGTGTGGTTTGCTTTGCTGGTGCTCTGGTCTTCGGGAACGCAGACGCTCTTGAGGTTATTGGGGGCACTGTTGATCGTTGCATAGGAGATATTTTCTCGAGTTTCTCGCGTAGGGAGTCAAGGTCGTTTACGACGCTCGGCCTGACGATTGTAACATAGTTGTCTTGAGGCATTTTCCATTCAAGATGGACCCAGGCAACCACCATCCAAACGAGAACATACGAGTTGACCCCTCCAGTGTATGTCGTCCCGCACCTTCTAATCGAAAGGAACATCCTGACCACGGTGATCAGCATCCTGATGACCTCGGCATCAGTCGTTATCCATTTCTGCACGGCCTTCGTTGCTTCAACGCCATGAGCATCGGAGCAGGTGAAGTCGATCTCTATTCCGGTGACTTTATCCGTAATCCTGATAAGGGGGACGGTTGCATTCAGAATGTTGTCCACCTTGCTCGCGAAACCGGAACCTCGTATCTTGTCTAGAATTTGGGATAGTTCATATCTCCCCAGAAAACGTGAGAATATGTCGTCAAATGTGAGAACCATATCGATGTCTGAAGTGGGTAGATACAGGCCAGTCACATATGACCCGACTGGACGGACAGTGGCATGCACTTTGAAAGACGCAATGAGATTCGTGAAGCGCTTAACGAGGTCTTCGCGTATTTGTTTCTCGCGAACGGTTGGTTCCATATAATTCATGAACATCTTGATTTCGTCATGCAAACTGCGCGAAAAAATGGACTACGATGTTAGTATTTTCAATAAAGACAAAGACATAACGCACCTGCAAGGAGTCGAGCCCATAAGCGGGGACAACCATGGCAACTTCCTGGAAGGATGAGACGAGCCCGAAGAATTGACAAAGTCTCCACAGGGTGACATTGGCCGACCAACATAATCCCCTTCGCCTTTAGTGCGGGTCGGACGCCCCGCCTTCATATTCTGTTTCAAAGTCAAGCCCAGACCGTATGTCATGGCAATTGTCAAGTACGGTGAAAGGCAGCGTTGGGAGATAGTCGTGTATGCGAAAGAATGACGATAGATAGATGTCCAGTCGCGCGATCCTTTCACGTATTTTTTGCCTTTTCGTCACACGGCGATAGCGCAAGAAGTGGCAGGATTCAATACGTACAAAGTTTCCGAATTCTGGGTGTGTGGATTTTCACATCCGAAACTAAACCGTGGTTCTTTTCACTGCAGTGCAAGAATTCGACTAATGCATTCAGGTGTGTGTGACATTGGTGGGTATAAATCTACGATAATAATGGATAAGATATCAAGACCGAACAGCATAGAACAACAAAAAAGCGACAAAAGCAGACCAACAGAATCATATTCAAATCACAGCGCAGTTTCTTCCTCATCCATCTTAGCCAGTGCATCATTGCCTTCTTCCCGCGGAGCCTCGTACACCGCAAATGTCGCCTTCTGGCCTGCTTCAGCAGGCACAGCAGCGACACCTTCAGCACGCGCTTTCCCAGAAGACCACCCCTTGCCTCGTTCCGCGAATACCTCGGGACTGCGATCCAAAAGCACATTGAGATCTTCGTCGCTCAACACCCTCTGCTTGCCCTCCTTCGTATTCGGCACGACCTCAATTTTCTCCCCCTCAAGGCGAAGGAGGGACGCGGCCAACTCTGCAATCGTCTCGCGTTTCGCAGTGACAGCGCTCGCGGGCATTTTGAATTTGCCTTTCGCGATGACAAGAGCTTCGAGCCGCCGTTTTTCATTCGCGCGTTGCATGATCTTCTCCTCCACTGTGTGGGCGGTGACCAATCTGAAAATCAGCACTGGCTTTGTCTGGCCGATGCGGTGCGCGCGATCCTGAGCCTGCGCATCCATTTGCGGATTCTAGAGAGGAATCAGTATGATGTTCCAGAGGTAAATATACAAGAAGAAATGATTCATACCCAATCTTGGTCGTAAAATATCACGGTATCCGCGGCTGTGAGGTTAATTCCCAAACCGCCCGCACGAGTGCTCAGAATGAAAAGCTTCGGTGCATTGGGGTCGTCACCGCCCATCTGGAATCTGTTCATCTCCTCTCTGCGGTCCAATGGTTTCGTCGAGCCGTCAATGCGGCATAAATTCCAACCCATATGGTCGACTGCCCATGCCTACATCCCAAGGTAAGCCTTGCAATCCATGACAGGAGAAAAATACATAACGTGCCTCAATAATATCCAACATCGTGGTGAACTGACTGAACAACAAAACTTTATGCCCCCTTCTGAACAGCTCTTGTAGAAGTCGATCCAGAACCATCATCTTACCGCTCGCATTGAGCAGCTCTTCGCCCAAGACGGGTTCCATCGTTTTAGGGTCGATGGGCCAGTCAAACAGGAATGGATGCGAACAGACTTTGCGCAGTTGCATGACGGGGTTCTGCAAATGCATATTGTTCACCCGTCGAACTGAAAGATACAAAACGAGCACAAGTCAGTCAGCGTTCCACGGCGAACATCGCGAGGACGAACTTTTTTTCTGCCTCTGAAACTCCCGTCCAATTTCAGCCTCTCGACTCTCGTTCTGAGCCGCCTCTGCCTCTTTCTGTTTCTCTCGCTTGCGCTGTAGCATATCGAAATATTCGTCGTCGTCGTCGTCAGTATCTTCGGCATAGCTCCGCTTGGATCCTTTCTTAGTCAACCTCTTCGACACGCGTGGCTTGCCGTCCACCTCCTCCTCTGACTCTTCATCGTCCATTATAAATTCCAGATTTTCTTTCGAGCCTTTAACCATCTTGCCTCCCGCGCCCTCAATGAGCCACTGGCGGATACTTCCGTTCACAACATAGTCGTACGCCTCTTTCTGGCGCATACTGAGCGGCGCGTAGAGAACGTACTCTTTCTTCGGAGGAAGGTCTTGTTCTACGTCTGCCTTGATTCGGCGAAGGAGGAAAGGCTTGAGGATAGCGTGCAGAGAAGTAATTATCTGAGAGGACTGAGACGTAGGAATGGCGTTTCGTAGTTCGGGGAGGTTAAACCTGTGCGGAGATGTTGAACAACGGAAACAATTATTCAAAAAATTATGCTGACCATTCTTGGAAGGTATCCAGGTCATCAAAAATATCGGGGAGGATAAAGTTAAGGAGCGACCAGAGCTCAGCGAGATTATTCTTGAAAAGACAAAAATTAGCTCGCATGTTTAAAACAGTCGAAACATGGTCTCACATGTAGAGGCGTGCCAGTCAAAATCATCCTTCCAGCGCTCGGGAATTTTTTAATCTCCTGCATTAGCTTGCAATTAAGGTTCTTCAACCTATGTCCTTCGTCAACGACGATATATCCCCAATTGTAGTGTTGCAAATATTTGCGGTCTCGAATGATGATATCGTAGGTCGTAAGCACAACAGGGAACTTGGCCGTGTACCCCACGTCCTCCTCATCATCCTCAATGACCACGGTCGACTTTTTTGGAGATGCCTTCGAGGTCCCTGTACGAGCTTTCTTGGATGTACGTCCATAGTCGCCGTCGTCGTCCGGATTGGACTTGCGTGGCCTACCTCTGCCTCTTTTGGATGCCACTGGGACGACCTTTGGCGCTCGGTGCCTTTTACCTGGCAGGGCCATCACCGTCCGACGCAGTTCAGCGCGTTCTTCTGGGGTTCCGTGATATATGCATGTTGGGATGACTGGTGCGAATTTCTTGTATTCGTCGTCCCAATTGAGCAGCACGCTGAGTGGGCAGACGACAAGGAACGGTTTGAAGTTCCCATGTTCGCGTAAATATGCGCTGAACGCGATCGTCTGTAGAGTCTGATGAAATAATCAGCTTTGAAGGTTGAAAAACAGAGGGAGTGTACCTTTCCCAATCCCATCTCGTCGGCTAAAAAAAAGTTTCAGTTGGCCAGCCCCATTTGGGGAGAAAAAAATCGCGTACCTAAAATGCCAGAGATACCATTTTGGTCGAGCGAAACCATCCATTGAAGACCTTCGAGCTGGTATGGTTTCAACTTGGCCCCAGTAACAAGAGCCGGTTGCAAAAATGTAGGTTGTTCCTCCTCATGTTCAGCCTCCGCCTTTCGCTTCGAAGGGCGTCCTTGTTTCCTAACGTCCTTCCTTTGCGCTTGGATGGCAGCTTGACGAGCCTTTTCCTCATCCATACGAGACTTGAGAATGTTAGAGAATACTGCAGAACGATCGAGGACAGATTGAAGCCTCTTGAGACGCCGCTCGGTTTCCTGCGGGATCAGAATGAGTAAGTGTAATTGAGGATTCTGAAGGTCTCACTTCTTCGTCGAGAGCCAATGCAGCGGCCTTTGCGCGGGTCTCTTCATCATCGGAAGCCTAAAATAGTTCATTAAGACGTGAAGATCTTGAAAGAAATAGGCTCACCTCGACACTTTCTATGGCTTGGCTGGTCGCTCGACTTGAGGCATTTGTAGGTGGTGTAGACGCCGCTGTGCTAGTCGCGCCGGGAGTCTGGCGCCCATCAAGTTCGGAGTGCAGTGGAGACGATGAGGAAGCCCGCGAGCTCATCGTTGAACGTTGGAGAGTATGTGAAGCAAAAAAATAGTGAAGGTTTTTGTTTGAAGAGGTCCGTCGCGTTTGTGCCAACATTACACGCGCTTGTGCCCGCCCTAAAGTTTAAACATGTCACATTACCTTATTTGGTAACAGCGTAATCGCCCGGCTTTCGGCCTCTCCTCCATTGCAACGTATTGAACGCGATTTGTCCTTCTAGGTCAGTATGATGCGTCTTATTCATCTGCGATACTTTCATCTATGATGATATCTTTACAGAACGCCCGAAATTGGCTGAGGCGCTGACCCCAACGCTGTGAATATTCAATAGCGCAACCTTATAACTCTGCAAGCAGGCCAGTGTAACCCGCAATTGATCTACTTATAAAGGGCTTATAATTAGAATTTGAAACACGAACGAAGGCAGTTACAGGCAGTCCATGGGTCCCATCTTTGCGTTCTGATGGTTTCCAACATATGGGGATGTTTGGGCACAGCATGGCTGTGCTGGACAATCCCTATAAGATGCCGCGCGGAGCATTCATTTCCTTTCAGTTCCCCACCACAGGCTGGCCTGTACGAACCCACATTCATATCTCTCTAACGACCGCGCTCTACGATTCTTCACGACTTCTTCATAAAACCTACATTCAATCTCGTTAACTTTACCTTATCGATCATCAGTTCTCGACCGCTCTGCCAAATACAGACCTTCGTTCTTGCTTAAAAACCCGAGCCCCGTCTCTTGAATTCTCATCACAGCACAAACCCACATCCCAGCCAAAACAACAAGATGTACTACCCCAGCACTGCCGGTAGCGTTACGTCGTTCGTGACCCCAGCGTACCCTCAACCCTACTACCCGCCCGCCCCAATGAGCGCTGTGATGCCCGGCCAGCATTACTACCCCGCAATGCACGCCCACCACGCCCATCACCCTGTCATGTACCAGCGACCGGTCACCTACGGCGTCCCGGCGGCGATGCCATACTACGGGCACAGCCCCACTGTCATCGTGTCCTCTCGCAGCGGCAGGCACCACCACAGGCGCTCGCGGTCCCGAGGCTTCCTAGGATTCCTCTAGGCGCATGGGAAGGAAAAGAGGATGAAATTTCTCCAAGATTCAAATGTTTCGGATTCGACAAATTAGGCTTTCGTTGGACGACATGGGCGGGTCAGGACCGAAGGTGTGGATGTCGGTCGGCAGTTGAGGGCCGAAGAAGTACTGCGCTGTATCGATATGTACGAAAGAAGAATATGAAGTGAGAGAAAGGCTGTCGTACGGCCTTTCTCCGTTGTTCATCGTTATTTCGCGTGTGATTTGAGAGCTTCTGGGTTCGTCATTTGAGTGGTAAATCAGCGCGAGGCGGAACTTCTTCATCGATAATCATGAAGTCATGTTGTCGGCAACTCGCTAGAAGAAACAACAAGGGCAACAGCAGCTGCAGGATAAGGCTGTAATACACGCAGCGAAGCTATATGAACGGCATATGAAGTGAGATATTATTCGCCTTCCATTCGATCCCGTGGGGAACCCGCACATAAAGAGGAACTAATGACATACAATGAGCAGCACTTCAAGCAACATTGATTGCTCCTCTTGGGTCGACCTTCTGGCACGCTTGGAGGAGTTGGCTGGGCGTACACCATCTGGGGTTGCGATTGGTATACGGATCCTTGCGATCGAATTGGATACAAATAGTTCGCGCTCGGAGATGGAGCCGGGAATTGCTCAACATCGTAGTGACCTTGTGTTACCGACTCTGTGAACGAGAGCGACAATGAAGATCATCGAGATACTTACCCGTATTTAGTTGGTATGCGTCTTCCGGAGCTTGGATGCAAGGTATATCATACGCGACTGGTGAAACAGGCATCTCGATTTCCGTCCCCTTCCTCGAGGAACGAGAGGAAAAAACAGCCTCTCCGTTCGATTTGCAGTATAGAGGAGGAAGCGTTGTGGCACAACTCTCTCAAAAACAGTGTTTTAATACCGTGCTTAATGAGAAGCTGAGACAGCTCAGCCGAGACAAAATGGCTCGCGTTCAAACAAATTCATCCATGAAGTCCAAATTCTGCAGAACCTCGATAAAATTATGCTCCTTTCTTCATTCTATGTTTCAATTCTTGAAAATGAACGCGGAAACAGCCATCTTTTCCATTGAAAACTTTACAAAACCTATCAGAACCTACGTGAATCCCCCGGTCTAATAATAGAAACGTCTCGGTCCTCGGACGCGTATAAATGAGTATCACGTGCTGCACATTCCCATCCAAATCGACAGAATTGCTTCGAATCCTGGCAAAAGTAATTTGGTCCGATCGCAAACGCCCGTATAAATTTTGCGCCCGCGGAGCTTCCTGAGCCTCTCAACCATCATCGAAGCAGCAAACCGTGCTGCATTCTCAGGTCGCTCTCTATCACGGCTATGGGAGTAACGGAGCGATGAGAGAGTGAAGTGCAGGCCTATCTTAGGTCCTGGGCCTTTTCCTGGCTTGTGGGCAACCACTTTGTCGAGCGCTGTGAATGCTGTAGGTTCGCAGCATCGAGGTCGGGACGAATATTCGTCGATATGTGATCTAATGTCGTTGATTTTTCATCTGCTTCTTGTGTGTTCTCCGTTTGTTGTGTTGGTTCTTCGTGATCTTCCAAGGTATACAAGAGCCATGGTCCGATGAGTGCGTCACATTTGCTTAACTGCCCAATTGCACTGTATTGACAAGCTCACAAAAGGTGTATCTGAGTCCTCAATACGCGTACATACACACACACTAAACGTCCAATGTCCCACCCGAAAGTCCTCCCACTGCCTAACCTGTGGCGCATCACACGAATCCCATCAGAACCGAACCATTCAAACTAACCAACCCGGAGCAAAAAATCAGAATGGCACCACAACGCTGCAATCAAGCCACCCTACGAACCTTGCGTGAACCTCCACGTCTGATGCAGCCCGTTCCATGTCCACCAGAGCGTAATAGGCGTTCCAGGGGTCGGATCTCCGTCCGCATACAGGTCGAGATTTTGGTGCGTGAACGGAACGAAGATTCTATCATCCGAGAAGAATGAAACGAGAGCGTCAGCTGTGTATATGCGCTCAAAACGCTATTGATGGAACGGAGATGGATACCTGAAGGTGTTCGGATCGTCGTCTGCACGCCAGATGTGCCAGTCGAATGGGGCGGCGGAGGCTACGAGAGCAGTGCCATCCGCGGGGGAACCGTTGATGCTCAGATATTCCCCAGTTGCCCCAGATATGAAATTCCAGGAGTGTCCTGTCCAGTTCATCGTCCACTATAAGCTGTGTCAATTTTTCTTTCTGGTTCTCTTATTCATGGACTCTACCTGCTGATTAGGGCCCCCATGTACAGGCCATCCGATCACTAACAGTAAACGAAGTTAACGCTCATCGTTCAATGACGGCATCCAAAACCGCATATGCGTACCCGTGGTGTTATCGCCCGCCGAAAGATCCATGGCAGTGCCCGCCTTCACATTGGTGATAACATACGTCAATCCAGAGTTTACTTCAGCAGTCACTTCAGCAGCCATGATGCTTGACGCCTTGACAAGAGATATGGAAGTCAGATCCCGTACAAGGAACGGTGAACGAAGGACAGGGAAAGGAGAGGAGCCTTCAGGCCTCAGGCTTCGAGTACAGAAGGCTTTATAATGGCGTACGAAAGAGCTTTGATCGAAGCCTTTTCCGCAGGTGACAGGAGTAGCGTTATGAGTCTATCCGCTACAGAGGCGTAATCATAGAAGGTTCTTTTAAGTAAGACGTCAATATCAAGACCGAGGCGCCGTCTCCCAAACGCCATTGTAACGTCTCCGACGAAGCTCGAGTGCCTGCTCTAT
This sequence comes from Pholiota adiposa, assembly GCA_009935795.1. Taxonomy (NCBI): domain Eukaryota; kingdom Fungi; phylum Basidiomycota; class Agaricomycetes; order Agaricales; family Strophariaceae; genus Pholiota; species Pholiota adiposa. Next base: position 130,400 of record QEYC01000032.1, read on the forward strand.
GCAGTCTTTTGGAGCCAGAAAGCAAAATGATACTCGATAGTCATGTTTTCGCGCATGTATCTGAAGACTAAGGAAGTTTCCAATAGCTCTTCCCGGAAAGACGGTAGCTTGCGGTGGATAACGTCAAAATTTAAATCGAGCTGCAAGCATGACTCATGACCTGGACCACAATCCTGATTATTCGAAGAGGATCTAGCTTCATGTGAAGCTTGTAAGTTGTGCATGATTTCATGATTCACAAGGCCGAGGTACTAGAGAAGATGAAGCAAGAAGGCAGAGAAATGAAAGTAGGATTGGCAGTCCAGCCTTGCAGCACATTGGTGTCGCCAGAGACGAGTAAGTGAATATATGCGCCCAAAGCACGAGTAGTCAGATTTGTTCTGGGCCGAATCATAAGATCGGAAGCCATATCACCTGCGTATCACCTGCAGCATATTCCACGTCGTTGACAATGCAAGTTCAAGGTATGCGTTCTTTGAGAATTATATTGGAAGAATACCGCTGACGAGGCGCGGGGGCGGGAAGTCAAAGACCGACCCCAAAGCAAAAGAACAGAGCGCGTCAACGCGCTCAAGCTCAGATCGGCTGCTAAACGGTGAGAATTCTGGGATCAGAAAGCGCAGTTCCGCATGAACCAACTGATTCGTAGGCGGCCTTTGGGCCATTCGTGCATCGCAGCTGCCAGACTCGGCTGGATGCAATAGCGGAAGTTTTCCCTAACAAAAGCTATGCAGGTTAGGAGCCTGCATGAGTATATGACTCTCGTATGTACATACTGTCCATAGAAGATGCTGGTGGTGGTGGCAGGAGAGAAAAGTGGGTAGATGCTTGTCTTCAGAATCGGGATCGGACTTTGCCCTCCTTGCGATCGGTCTCTTTTGATCCGGCCCCGGATCACTCGCAACTTGGAACTTTGGATGGAGATCGAGGTTACCTATCCGCGAACACTCTCGCCTTCATAGCTAGTAATTTACTGGATGGATACATACTCATTAATGCCTGCAGAATAAACTACTTTGGTAGTATCAGGTCTCCCTGACTCCGATGGCCCATAATATTATCGCGAAGCCGCAGTGGATACCCTGACGTGTCATACGGGTACAGGGAAAAAGAATTCGTTGTTGCACTGAACTTAGACATCGCTTCTATCTACTTGTAATTCCTGTGGTCGGATAAAGCACTGTCAGGAGGTCTTGTACTATCAGAGGGACTTTAAATCAATCCAGCACATTTTCTCCGACCTTCTTACTATTAGTATACTGGTTCCGCCAATCCGTTTATCTGTATTATTAGAAATCCCGAGCTCCAATTGTTCGCAGTATATAATTTTCTTACCTTCTACTCAATGCATATACTCTACGGCTACTATGGGAGCCAAGATTATTCCAAGCGAACTGAATACAAAATTTATCGATGCGTCTGCATAAGTGCATACTTGCACACCGACGCGCAGCTCACGGGTGATTAATTCTCACTGGCAGGCGGAAATAAGTAGAACTGCCTAAACTGTTAACTACCCTTCATTAAAAATATGACACTCAAAGAGCGCTCTAGCAGCTCGATAACACTGCTGACGGCGGCCATCAGTCTGTATCCGAGTCGATGCGATTTTGACGGTGTTGGATAGACCTTTTGAAGACCTAGTGCTGCTGCATCGCCCTCTACTGACACAATTCCGGTGATGACTCCCTTCGCCGACGTCTCAAGCGATGATCACACGCTGCCATCCTCCAGCGTCTCACACTTATGGAGACTGGTGCTCATGGGCTGGCCATGCAAAGACTTCTGTAGACTCAGAATTATTGGATACAAAATATGCATCCATTCTACAGGACCTTGACTGAGACTCCTCGAATCCGAGCATTCCAATTTTTTGGAGAGAGTTTCGCTTTGCGTTTTGGCCCCCCAAATCGAATCAGCCTTTTCTGCACCCCCTGATCTCTTCGCGGTTGGCCGTGGTATGAGTGTTACGTAAGTAACAGGCAGGTTGATGGAAAGTGGATTCTCAGGCTTTGACCGTCGCCATCTTTTTCTTTGCCACACTCACCACAGGCGACGACCATTCTCATATATTCGCCAGCAAACTAGACCTTCAAGCCCCCTCACGTCCATAACGCTCGCATAATACCTCAGTGTGGACAAAAACCAGCATAGCCCAGGACTACGATACACCACACTCTTACGAATACCCCCTCTAGCACTTCAGCAGCTAATATATCCATACACACTTCATATACACCTCACCAGCGCGAAAACATGTCTTCTGTACCAAAAATCGGCCCGTCATTCTTCCTGGGGATCGAACTCGGCATCGATCAACTCCGCGCATCCATAGTGGACGAGAGTTTAGACCTTGTGGGCGTGGAATGCATCGACTTTGACTCTGAGCTGTCCGAATACCAGTACGTGCGTGGCAACTTGAGCCAGCGTCTGTGAGCTGATCGAATTCGTCGTTTGGCTGTAGAACGCAGGGTGGGATTTTCACGACTCCAGGAGAGGCATATACGACGCCGATAGAGATGTGGCTCAAAGGCCTTGGTGAGAGTTTTCTCCGCGCCGTTTTCCCCTCCAGCGGAACCAAAACTTTTTCTTGGGCTTCCCGATTTGGGTGTTTTCCTTATGTTCCTGAACGCTAACACGACCACGTGAGATAGATACGCTCTTCGAGAAACTGCGCCTGAGTTACGACTTGACCAAAATAAAAGCTATCGGCGGTGCAGCCCAGCACGCCCTTGTCTGGTGGAAATCAACCACCGTCCCCTCTTTTTCGTCCCTTGATCCACACGCGCCGCTGCATACTCAATTTCCGGCGCAGACATTTTCTCTGCCAAATACCCCCGTGGCACAGGACACTTCATCGCAGCCCCATGGACTCGCTATTGAGGCGCTTCTGGGCGGTCCCGACCATATGGCCGCGCGCGTCGGCATCTGTGCCAATGCGTCCATGGTTGCAGCGCAGCTTCTGCGCGTTCGCGAGACCTGGCAGCAAGAGGTGTGGGCGCGCACCGGCCGTGTCCAGCTAGCGAGTGCATTTCTTGCAAGCATAATTGCTGGTAAATGGACGAGCATGGGCGAGGCAGAGGCATGCGCAACTGGAGCTTGGGTCCATGGTTCCAACCAAAATGCTGCCAATGGCCAAGGCTACTGGGACGAAGGCGTCCTGGATATCGTAGGAGGCAGCAGAGAAGAGGGGAGGAGAGTTAGGGGATGGCTTGGTGATGTGGATGTGTCCGGTGGTTCAAGAAAAGTGGGAAATATTTCTAGGTATCTTGTGGAACGATATGGCTTCGATCCAGGTGCGCCAAATTGTAATGCCGTTTTACATTATTTCTGACCAACACAATTAATTCTGCAGAAACCATTGTTGCTCCCTTTACGACCGACTTTCTCGCCTCTTATCTTTCCATACTTCCCTCCTCAGGGGACGCCGTCTTTTCTTTCGGACCCATGGATACCTTACTTGCACCAGCACAGCATTATATTCCTACGCGTCTTTATAATTTACTTCCTCATCCTGCTCAAGATACCAACGAAAAGCGGAAATATATCGCAGTGCTCACAAGCAGGTATGCTCTAATACTTCTTGGGATTCCGAAAACTAATATGGATGACTCGTAGAAATGCTGATGTCGCGCGGGCCCTTGTCCGTGACATGTATACCAAAAGCTGGAGTGCATTCGATCGTCTGGTTGCGATTGTTCCTCCAGGTGGCTCCATAGGGTGAGATAGTATTTCTTTATTGTACTGCGATGCTCAAATTTGAACAACAGTCTGGATGATAAGCTGTTCAGCTTCTGGCATCTCCAGCCGGATTCCTATCCCTTTGCCCGCGTCAAGGGGATTTACCGCTTCGAAACCGGAATCAAGGTCAATGAATTCCGCGACCTGCGTGCCAACCCGCGCTGCCTCCTCGAAAGTCAAGTTCTCGCCTTCCGCGTCAAGTGGGCTCGCATGATATCCACCGGCGTGCTTGGCAATCCACGCAAATCCAATGTCAGTCCAACACCGCCGCCGTCACTCATCTCAGGCCGCAGTAATTCGGTTTTGTCAAGCCTGGGGCTCGCATTCGATCCGTACGACCCCAATCCATTGCCCGTGCGCATCCTTGCCACGGGCGCGGCTGCGAACTTTCCCAGCGTGTCCAACCTCGTGGGCGATATCTTCAACGCGCCGGTGTTCGTGCCGCTCACGCAGATCGATTCCGCGCAGGTCTCCCCGCATCGCAATGCACCTGCGCAAGGGTACCCAAGCCGCGTCGCTCTCGGAGGCGCATATGTTGCGCGCTGGGTGTGGAGTCGTGAGTGGGGCGCCGGTAGCCTCGGGGTATTCGAGGACGAGATGAAACGTTTGCTTGGCAAGCGTTGGGTCGCGACGAGCGGGGCGCTCCTCAGAAGCAATGTCAACGGCACGGCGACTGGCACCAGCGGGGCTGTTAGCGGCCTTGGACCGAATAGCGGTGCGAACAGTGGGACTAGTACACCGTTCGGGGTTCCGAGCTCCCGCTCAGGCCTTGGTACCACGGTCTTCGTCGAGGAGGACGAGGACTACGAAATTGAGATGGAAAGAAACGCACACGGCAACCCAGGCGTGATTGGCGGCGGTGTCTATAATACATCCTTCAGCGAGACCAGTTTACTCAGCGCCAGGCTGCGCACGCAGACGGGGTCGACGGCGGAGAGCAGTAGCACTAACTCGGCGAGCATACCACCCTCCTCTGCATTCACCACCCCTGATCTTGGTCTCGGAAACTTGGGCATCATGACGAGTGCAAGCAGTCTGTCGGCGCCGAGTCCGGCGAACGGCAGCACTGGCGCGGCGACGCCAACGACCCCGACCCCGCTTACGCCGGTGGTAGCGCTTGCCACGTCGGACCTGGAGGCGCAGGTCGGGCTGGCGAAGGTTGCGGAACCGGACGTAGATGCGTTTATGACCTACGCTGCCATCGTACCGGAGTACTCGCGGCTTGAGACTATGGTGGTAAAGGGGATTGTATAAGCCTCTTCCTGGTATCCATTTGTCACCGTCGCTATCATCATTCCTCCATCTGCTCACTTGCATCTTTCTACCCATTCAGTTCCAATTCCTTTGATCCTCTGTCGTTGCTGTCATCTTTTCTTTTTTTATCTCCGTGCATCTGCTGTCCCATGTTTGTCGTTTGCTCTTTTCCACTGTCTCCTCTATATTCCACTCCTTCGGTCGGCGCACCGGCCTGGTTATCCTAAACTCCATGGCTCCTCATTTCGAAACCCATCCCATCCGACTATGCCTTCATCATCCTGCCTGACTATACCGCCGCTTCCCTATCCCTCTGCCCAAACTCACCAAACCTCTATGCCAATTTTGGTCTGGCGGAAACACCTTGCTTCAGTCATGCTGTAAGTACCTTACACTCTACACCCACATCTTAGCCAAGAGGAACATCATCAAGCTCTCGACGCTTGCCCCGGCCACCTCACCCCACAAAAGTAGAAAATCTGTCCCATTCCCTCTTCATTGAGGTCGCTGTCGTCTCTATCTTCCTCTCTCTCTATTGACAATTGCCGTTATTTTCACGTATAATTTAAGGTATAACCGGCTTTTTTTACATACCCATCTCCAATAACTTGGCTCCCTCGTCGTTTTAGTCGGTTCACTGCAATGGACAGTCTGTATATACTGTATACCCCAGGCTCTGGCTGACTCTTATGTAGTTACAATGAGTTTGCTGCATAGGTCTGGTTTTACTCTAGTATATGCTCCTGTTTTTGAATAGAAATTGGATTTGTCTTTAGCTTCAGCATCCGGCTAATTCTATGACAAATTCACGATTGAGGCGATCGGAATTGGGCGCCTGTTCCTGTTGGTGCGTCGGTGCGGGATTCGAAGATTCAATCGGCGCCTGAATCAATCTCTTTGCCGGCAACCTTCGGCTACTATTATCTCTTCTATACACCACCTCTTCCAACACAGAATGTCCACTTCCACGCGTCCTGTTGTCTTTATGGATATTAACATCGGAGAAACCCCTGCTGGAAGGCTCAAGATGGAGTTGTTCAGCGATATCGTGCCAAAGTTCGTCCGGACAACTCAATATCATGCTGGCTGCAATTACTGACGAACGAAACAGGACTGCAGAAAACTTCAGGCAGCTGTGCACAGGCGAATTTCGGTATGTGCTGAGGCTGTCTTAATGGATGTGGAAGATGTGTTGACGTCTGCGTAGTGTGAATGCTAGGCCGCAAGGTTACAAGGGTGCAACTTTTCATCGGTGAGCGAATCAAGATGTTGGACATGTCCTTCGCTAGCTAACTTGTCGTTCATAAGAGTGTAGGAGCATGTCTATCACTTGTATCTAACTGCTCATTGTAGTTGTATAGGGTACCAAACTTTATGTGTCAAGGCAAGTCCAGTTGGATCTAATATTCACTTTCGATCTCTTCATCTTGTATATTATCCAGGTGGCGACTTCCTGAAAGGCGACGGAACAGGATCTTTCTCGATATATGGAGACAAGTTTCCGGTAGCTATCATAAAGCCGTGGCTTGTCAGTATGGTCATTTACAAATGGTCGTAGGATGAGAACTTCCAAGAAAAGCACACGGGGCCGGGTCTCTTGTCCATGGTGAGTTCCCCTCCCAAAATTCCTCCTTCTCCAAACTAACGTTCGGTACAGGCCAACTCAGGACCTAATACCAACGGATGCCAGGTGAGTTACTCACTTTTGGAATCCAATGTCTTTTTCCAACGTCAGATAGTTCTTCATCACGACCGCAAAATGCGACTTTTTGGATGGAAAGCATGTGGTGTTCGGGAAGGTGGTCGACGGAATGTTGACGCTAAGGAAGATTGAAAATGTTCCAACTGGGCCCAACAATAGGCCTAAATTGGTTGTAAAAATTACTGGTGAGTATCTGCTACGTCTCCCGCGCACTTATCTCATTTTCTCTACAGAATGTGGAGAAATGTAAACGAGTTCATCTCAAATTTAATTCTATCAGCACCAATTTACCAAACTTTCACGCATATACGTATGTGCAATAAACGCATTCATGAATTCACAGTGATGGTCATACAAGATACAAGTTCGGCACCAATCGTGGTGCCATTTACAACATAAGTAGTACATACAGCCCATAAATTCGGATTCCAACGAACCCTACTCCACATGGTCAGGACGTTCAGCGGACTTGCTGAGTGGCAGGGACACCCTTGGGAATGGGCGCGTGGGGCACAGGAGCATGAGGCGTCTTGATCTTGAGGCCTGGATATCGGAAGTCAGCGAATTGGAAAGAATCCACGCACACCAGGTGCTTACCAAGTTCTTCGGCGATCAAGGAGGCACCCTTCTCACCGACGAGGAGAGCGGAGGAGTACGTGTTGGTGCCCAAGTTATCCTAGAGAAAGATGGTGAGTACGATGTCGTATGCATTGACCACGGCGAGGCTTACAGGGCAGATACTCAAGTCACAACATTTTAAGTTCTCCGTTCCTAGATATCGAGAAACACCGTTAGATCAATCCAAGCTCATCAACGGAAGGAACTAACCCCAAACGTTGAGACGCTCGTCGACAACACCGCCTGCTTCTCTTGGCTTCATGGCTATGTGAAAATCAGTTTACTTCGTCTTTGGTGGTGCCAAATGAAAAAGATATTTACCGCAAGTTCCTAGAAGCGATGTAAGAGATCAACGTTTCGTTGCATCGCAATCATATCAAACTCACCAAGACTGTGCCATGTAGTCTCGACATGGTCAGCGACCCAGTCATCGATAGCCTTGTCGTCTTCCTCGGTGTACTTGATATCCTCGTGGACCTTGCTAGCATCGTACGGCTCGCCAGGTCTTCGCGTCTATTCAGTACACATACGCGCATCTTATACCGTAGTTTACTCACCGGTGCCATGTGCCCATGTGGATGCCAACAGTGTACCCGTTGGGGAGCAACTCCTTCGCCGTCCTGATATCGATGTCCTTGCACGCAGCGGGCGAGGCAGGGTGGAAGTGGGGGTGGTGGGAGGTCAACTCGCCGCGGAAGGCGTCCATGCGCCTGGCAATCTCGCGGGTCTTCTTGTAACTCCAGCGGATGGGCGCAACATCGGCCTTGTTGTTCAGGAAGCCACTGTCGAAGGTGGGCTCGACGTAGGGATCGGGCGAGCTGATATGGATCTAATGGAGATATATATTAATCGACTGCAAAATCTATGTCAGGGATTGTAACTTGCCTTTCCACGACTAGCGGGATATTCCTAAGAGGCCTATTAATGCGTTTTCGAGTGCATTATCAAACAGAAACTTACGAGATATTGGAACCTAGGAAACAAATTTAAGAGAATTAAAAAAATTCCGAATTGAAAGCAAGGGCTTACATGGTCATATATTTACCGGGAGGAAGGAGGGCGTGGTCGGCGTAGGCTGGTTGAACAATAGTAAGTATACAGATCGGCTTGAGTTGCATGGGACGCCTTACCTCCAGAGACGATAGAGCCGAACCTATTGGAAGGTACAATCAAGGTAAATATGACATGCAGAGTAAATAGACGGGAAAGATACGCACACAACGGGCTTGTCGGGCTTGTCCTTGAAATAGGTATTCCAGAGGGCATTAAATTCGGGGCCCATCTCCTTCAACTCTTCCTCAGTTGGGCGAATCTTTGGGTCGCGTATTATGAGCGATGTTGTTAAATGTGTAACGAGGTTTAGTACGTACCTTGAAACCAGCATCAATTGCGTTAGAGGATAGTCTCGCCTTCTCGGGGCTGACTTCCCATTCGTTGAAGAGCTATAACGGCACATAAGTTGAAAGAAACCCGCGTTATTGAAGATCATCACTTACCTCTTTCTGGACCTCCTTGTCACCACGGAGGAAGTCGTCAAAAGTATGAAAATCATTGGACACACGGAAAACTGTTGTGGTAGTGAGAAAAATAAATCAAAATGAAATCGTATGTGTGATAACATACTGGAGAGCGTCGTGTAATGGTCCTGATATTGTTCACTAGAACAAGGCCGATGAGTTATGCGAAATCACAAATATCTGAAACATGCATACCCAACACCTGGGAGGTCGCTGACACAGTTCAGACCCAACTTGTCCATCAGGGACTTGCTACCGACACCAGAGCGCTCAAGAATCTGAGGAGTGCCGAGCGTACCACTGCTCAAGACGACACATTTACGAGCACGAACGATAGTCTCCTTGAACTGACCGGCATGTGCACGGTTCTTCGCGGGAACATAGGCAACACCGACTGCTTTGTTACCCTCAAAGATGACACGCGAAACACGAGCGTTCGTGCGGAGGTACAGGTTGGTTTGGACGTCCATAACGCTGTGGACGTAAGCTATAATAATGACATTCCCATGTTAAAGGTTTGTCGCACGACGAAGTCAGACTAACGCACCAGTAGCAGCATCGCTACGCCTTCCGGTGTGCCTGTTGATATACTTGGCCCAGATCTCAGCAGCATGGGAAGTGTCCAAGTCCTGGAGATCGTCTAGAAAAGCCCCTCAGTCTATGTAATTATTCCACACCACAGCTAAAGGGTACGAACCAGTGTAGGGGATTCCAACGGCATCTGAGGCTCTCAAGAAGTCTTGAGCGAGGGCAGTGATAGATCCACCATTGCTGATGGCGATCGGTCCGTCATATCCATGCTTGTCGCTGTTGCTGGGCTTCTGGTAGTTCTCAAGCTGCTCGGCGAAATGCGTTAAGAACGATTTCGAAGCTTTCTTTCAAAAATAGACTCGCCCTCTTCATGAGTGGAAGCAGATCTATGTCAGGTTATCAGCCATTGTCCAATGGGAATCGGCGAAGCAATCGTACCTTTCGCGGTCCATCCGGGAGTCTTAAAATCGTCTTGGGTGTTAGGTAAGTGTGGGGAAATGACGAACATTGCGACAAAGAATGCTAACCCCAATCGGAGGCAGAAGCCCTTGTGTACATCTGACCAGGATAATTGACCGTCAATTATGCTGTTCTCTCTGACAATAAAAATCACAAACCTGGAAGTTGATGCTACTTCCACCGCCTTCAGACATCGTTTAGACAACATATGAAGAACGATCCTTTCTACGACGTACCAAGAATGTTTGCACATCTACGAAGGTGACTCCATCAGAAAAATCATACGAACTTATTCAAGTGGAATACTTACGGGACAATACTCTGCCTTCCACGAAGGTGGGAGGAGGCCATGGTGTCAGTGTAGAACTTGGCCTTGTCATTGCTACAGCCGCGGGTCAATTTACGAACAACAACGTCAATATGAGAGACGACGTACACTCCATCGCGTTGCATGTTCTTGACGAAGATACCAGGCCTTGCAACGTTGTCAATTGGCGTCAGAGATAAAGGCGGCTTCGATTGCCCTCACCTGTAGACCCATGGGTCATCGCGGTTGTTGGCACCACCTAGCTCATGCGTTAGTTATGAGGGGTAAAGTTGGGGGGGTTATATACCTTCAATGAGCATGACCTTTAGACTTGGGTCAGCATATGCCAAACGGCCTGCGACGACACATCCTGTTGACGGTTCGGTGATGAATACATAGTAGGATACTAAACACCGAACAACTAACCTGCTGGACCACCTCCGCAAACGATGATATCGACTTCATCAGGGTGACCCATAGTGAGATGAAAGGCTAGCTTGAGGTATCAATGCAATTACAGTTCGAGAGAAAGAACTGCGAAGAGCTCTGCGGAAAAAAGGGGTAGATTGACCCATCACTTTATATATAGTCGAAAGAGATAACTTACAAATCTGCACAAGGGAAGAAATCGGCTATGGTGGGTAAGAGCGGGTAGGAAGAGACCTTTCCAAGGAGACGCAGTATCATTATGCTCCGCGATTTTTTGTCATATGATGATAGGAGTGGGAGGAAATCTCAATAGAGTAGATAAAAGACTACAATCGCGCGGCAGGTTCTGAGATTAATAAACCTCAATTAGATCGAGGGTATGGGTGCCGATATATTCAAGCTTCGACGAGCGGCGTGAGATGAAGAGAATATGGAAAGGCGACTAGAGCCACTGGAATTTGAAGAACAGCTGACCAGGTTGGCTGAGTTAGGCGTGGTATTGGCAGATTGTAGATTGAGCCCAACGGCAATAATCAGGGTTCAATACAGTGGAGGTGGTGGAGAAACAGGACATATTTGGAAAGCTTCTTGGGGCGTCCTGAAGGCGAAATGATGATTAATTATTGGATGGAAGAGGTCAAGACAAAATGTATGCCTCGACGTTTCGTTGATATTAGACTTGACAGTTGACAAGTATTAAACGCGCCATGACGATCATTGAGAGCTACGATAGAATTGTAACGCAAATCCTAGCATTAGTGAAAGGTAAAGAGACAGGCTAATGCCTGGGGTTAATCAGAGGCTGTGGAAAAAGAACGCTCACATGGCACGTTCGTTTTCTGAGTGTTGATGGACTAGGGAAGCGTCGTCTTCGACGACAGAAACCTTGCTTGGAGGATAGAAGAGACTGTTATTTCATAGATGAATAAAGGAAGTAAGTACAGAGGACAGGCAAGAGGCATTTCGTACGCATACGATCAAAACAAAGATGGTATGTACAAGGTAACCAGAGATTGGAATCTGGCATATACAAACACAAAAACAATCTTATGTACATAGCAACAATGAAAATTGGAAAGATAGGTGAAAAGCATAGATGTCAAACAGGAGATATGATATGTACTGAGGGGGAAATATTTCGACACGAGACATAAATCATAAATGATGAGGCAATCAAGCGAGTTCGACATCACCACCAAGCGGCGATTGTAATCTCTTGGAAGACCCATTACTGTCGTCAGCAAAGGAATCATTGCAGAAGATCGAGTGCAGACTTGGTTGAACAGATCGCGCAGATTTTTGAGGATGTAGCCAAAATCTGCTTTGAAAACTGGGTGGGTTGGAGCAATGCCGGTGCACAACAGTTTCATATCAGCGAAATCGCGGCAGGCTTGTATAGGTCCTCGCCGAAGACAGCAGGATATGAGCCAATAGTCCTCAGGAAGGAACACAATGCAATTGTTACTTCGACGACGAATTGTTCAAAGCAGCACACGACCCACAACTGCTACAAGAAGATGATCAATTAGAAGATCTGAACGAGATAACGAAGGGGTGGTATGAGCATGTTGTTCAAGGACACGGAACGTACTTAGTAGACATGCTTACGAAGATTAGTTCACAATGATAACAAATTTAAGGCAATTTTATGGAAAGTGGCATTAGAAACAACGTTAAATTTTTGAATGTTGCAGACACGGGAAGTAGGGTAGAGATAGAGACATGAAGGTTGACGTTGAAGCTGAAGCTCGAAGAGTAAAGAGTGAGAGCGAAAAGGAGTAAGTATGCGAGAAGAGACCAGGGCGTCACCAACGGTCGCTGGGAGATTTTCGGCAAACGCCGGTACCATACCCACGCAATTATGACCACGGAAAGATACCTTGCAAGCAAGGTAATTATCATTCAAAGCTGACAATCGAGTCCGGGGTATGTCCCAGTGACCTGCGTCAGTGTTATTCTTGGGTTCCATCGTGACTGCACATACATTCTTGCCGGCACAGTGGGAATAGGTGTTATTCGACAATAGGGCTCTGGAACGCCTTGCGGTTTCGCGCTACGATTCTGCAAGACTAATCACCGGGATTCTACGTCGCAAATAGAGTGGGGCTGGGGGTGGGTTTAGGCTGTAGATGAGGATTGTTTGCAAAGAAGATATGATATCCATCAGGTCATGAGGTGCGTAAAGGCAGAAAACATACTTGAGGATCGGTTTGGACTCCTGCTACCTGAATCGACATTGTTCAACCCGGAAAGATGAGACGCGCGTAATGGTTGGTGACACGGTCCTCGTTGGAAATGGCCTCCCAGTGATCATTTGGCTTGCGCATGGCTGATTAACAGTTCCTTACGACAGTGCTATCTTGAGAGTCTTAACATAGGCTAATTGCAGAGTTCTAATATTCTTAGAAGACGCGTTCAATTCAGTGACACTTTCGCAGAAGCTGTGGGCAAATTAACATGGTTCTTTACTCACCAGGGTGGAACGGCGATTTCGAACCAATCACTGGAGTTCGAAGTATGAAGATTATGGATCATCCAGTTCGAGAACCGTCAGTTGACTGCCTGAATTCCGGGCCCCGCAGCCTTGGTGTGCCACCTTGGGGATAAGTCGACAATTGGGACCAACAAGAGTGCATTTCTTGGAATGGCCTCGGTCATGCGCCCTTTTGCGTGTTAAACTTCAGCTTCGCCTCCTGCGAGCAACCTGTGAGGTTCATAAGAATCATGGAAACAAGTTTGCATTCCATACAATTTTCAAAACTTACTGTGGTAGTCATATGGGAGCATATCCTCATCCATACCAAGGTGCGAGATTAGGGCGAATGGTTTAGCGTAAAGTCAGCATACCACTTGTCGGCGCCTCCATCAATGTTTACGGCGACGACGGACGGAGATTGTATCCATAAAAGGGTTCACAGGGCCGGAGACGTCTTAGAGTGGTTATCACCATGACGTCGATACTGCGCCTAGCTTTCAGGTGATTTCCTTCAACTCCGTATCAGTGTATGTTCTACTTAGGGAAATGAGAGATGGCAGACCTGAAGCCACTTCCCGCACTGCCGACCAGTTTGCTTTCGGTAGAAGCCCAGAGCCATCGCGCAGGCCTCATCAATCACTTCTTGTCCGACATTCATGACCACGTTATCGAGCAAAGACGGAGTGGATGGCTCTACGTCTTCGAGGAAGTGTTGGACGACCTAAGCCAACAGTTCGTGCGAGGAGATTGGTTACACAGCATCAAGAGGACGAAACAAGTGCGCCAGGATCGAAGAAATCTTCACGGGGTCGTTGACCTGACTAAAGTGGGGCCGAAAGGAGAGAAACCACTGCCCGCACAGCCAGAGCCACCTCTCCAACAACTGCGCAAGTTGGCAGCGCGTTCTGCTCTAACGCAAGGCGAGCAACGACTCGGACATCTGGTTCTGTGTGTCGCGCCCCACGGCAGTCGGTTACCGTTACCCACAGAGGACAGTGGTTTCGATGTTGTTCCAGCTAATATAGGATGTGTGTTCTCGCCTGGCACTTTTGCATTGCAGGAAATGGACAACGAGGAACTTGATGGAACAGTTCTTTATGGTCTTTCTGTTGGATTGGAATGTGCGTATTGTTGATTGGCTTCGTGGTTGCTTTGGACTCAATATTTCGTTGAAGTGGAAGACAATTTACGCTTGGTTGGAGGCACGTTTACATTCAAAGGAGTAACCTCTCCAATGCAACATCATCTGCTGCGAAAAGCCCTTAGACTGGCAGTATATGTCCAACTTTCATTGTTTCTCGAGCAAACTGTCTTGTCCAATTCTGGCATTCGACTCAACTTTACACGGCCCAAACTTCCCATACCATCTCCTTCAACACCGACAAATCCAACCAACGAGACTGGCAAACCGAAGGATTCAACGGATAAGGATGCAAAGCCCAAAGCCCGACGCGGTTCAATTGTCCCTTCAAGCTTCACGGATTTCTTCCTAAAACGAAATTTTAGCTACCGACGGTCGCAAACAATTAATCCGCCAGCAGGCCGTAATGGTCTCTCTCTAGATATCCCCATTCTGCCTCCATCGACGTCAGCAGATGCTGCTACTCGTCAATCCATGGAAGGAGCTACGAGCGGACTTCGTCTGCGACGACTGTCCTTCCTTGGTGATCGACGCCTATCCCTCAGAAAATCGCCATCTCGCCCCCTGCAAGTGAAGACGGAATCGACATATCACCCATTTTTCTTGGCCGTCAAACGTATCCAAGAATCGAAAAGCTATCTGTCGACATCGCCGGGCATTGTGCTCGCTGTACCAAAGCTTCTGCTTGAGCTGGCCGAGAAGGAAAAGCAGAGCAATAGTCGCGGCGGGCCTGTGAAATGGCGTCTGAAAGGAGATGAACGAGTAGCGTTAACGAGTCTTCTTGGTTGGGACGGAAAGGATGCAGAAGGAAGAGGGATGTCAGGCATTCTTGGTTTTATTCGTCATCAAGAAATCTCCATGCTTTGTTCAGCACACGTTCCTCCTAATTTTCTCAACAAGCCAAAAAATCCGTCTTCCCCAGTGGCAGCGCAGGCCTCAACATCCTCAACGATATCCAACCAATCCAAAGACGGTACCGAAAGAGAGGCTTCTGGATCTACAACCGCCCTCGTCACAGCCTCGCAATTATCTTCGTCAACGGCTAATCTTCCTCAATCTGGATTGTCGCCCTGCGGAAAACCTCATTGGGTCACCTACCAATATTATTCAACACAGAGCGGCGGCGATTTCACTCTAGGAGAATGGGTTCAAGATATTGCTATGCGCCGAGCGATACCCTGTGAAACGCCTGGGTGTAAATACCTTCAAGGACAGCACGAACGAAGGCTCATACACAACGGCGTCAGGCTGGTAGTCAGAGTTTGCGGGGCTGGTGATAAGGATAAAGGGGAAGAGAAGCAGAGTGAAGACCTTGCGCAAAGGGAAAACGAAGACGACATCTTTGTTTGGGAGAGTTGCGCGGTCTGTGATGCCAAAACGCCGAGAACGTTGATGAGCGACGGAGCATAGTAAGCCATCTTCGTGCTTATGGGCTAACGGTCGCTGACACTTCCTGCTGGTTGAATAAAGCTTGTCCTCTTTCGCGAAATACCTCGAAATCTTGATTTACTCGCCATCCATATGTGTTCTTACGCCATCTCTTTGCGAACATACCCAACCCCCTCCAAATCATGAGTCAACATTACCTTGGTCAAGATTTAATATCATCCGTCGTTTTTCAACTCGTTCTGCAGATATCTCCATCGCCTTATCACCTATAGATGATATTTTCGAGCTCAGAGTACCGAAATTGCAAATAACTCGAGGAATGGATAGATCCACTCCACCTTCGATGGGGTCGACACTTTCAGAAGGGACTCGGCCAGCCAACGAGGAAATTCCGAGGAAGGTCCTGAGGAAAGAAATCAAGAGGTGGTGGGAATCTGTTTCGGACCATTTGGATAAGATTGTACGCCTTTCGTTCAGCTGTATATTGTATTTTCAATTGAATTTCTCTTTGCAGGAGCTTGCCCTCAATGCTGATGAATTCGCTCAAAAAACATTACCTCGACTGCCCTCTATGGATAGCGCATATGATGCTTTCGATACCCCTAAATTGGAAGACCCTACCACACCCCGAGCTCAATCCAACTCTCTCGCTTTCCCTCTCATGGCCCCTAGTGTCTCCAACTCCCCGACCGACGACGTAGACCCTCCACAACAAGACTCATATTTCACCACTCACTCTGTCGCAAGCACGAACTCTCAAGCATCTCAAGCACCCTCTGTGCCTCCAAAAGATAACGGCGATCCAGCAAAATTGCTCGCATCCCTGCGACATAACTTCCAGAAAATAGAGCAATTGCTATATACCCAGCTTGCGAAGACTCCCGATAGTTCGTTGAATGACGTCCGGAGAGCATTCCTTGCCACTGGACAAGGAACGAAGAACAGGCTCAAGGCATGGCAGAAGAAACATTTGAGTGCGGCGAAAGCCAAGGTCGTCGGAGATTTAGTAGCTAATGAACCGCCATGGTGGAACAAAAAATGTCATGCAGTGCCAGGGAGCAACATCATTGTGCGGGAGGACGATTGGGGCAGTATGATTGCGCATACACTCAGGTATGTAATCAGACAGTGGCATGTTAATATAGAGCTGACGGCGTCATAATTTTCCAGCACTGTAGATTATCAACTTGAGCTAGCAAACCTGTCGATGGTTAGAGCAAGCTCTACATCACATCCTACTTCCATACCAACCGCAGAGTCAGGGACTTCATCCTTCTTTTCCGTTGCTTCCGGCTACCGACTTTTCACTTCTTCATCCAAAAACCAGCCTGATCCGGATCAAGAGAACGTTGTTTGGAACGAGCCCGAGGCGTATTCCGCGGTCATCTCGAGGAAAGAGAATGCTAAAGATTCCACCGCTTTGCTCTCCCTCCGGGATGTTTTGCGGCAGAAAACCATACCGGATCCACCGAACGCTTCGTCTTCTGCAACTCCCTCGCGATTATCCAATTTATCCAGTTCCAACGTTTCAATCGTTCCTGTGAAGACCAAACCTGACGTAGGGCTCAATATCCAAGCAGCAGATGGCGTAGTTAACGCATCTGATGCGGATGAACATACGTCGGAGGCATTATTGCAGGAGCTTGGGCATGCATCAAATCCTTCAAGACCTGCATCGGTCAAATCTGTGTCGATAACCAATACCGAATCAGACAATGTTGTGACGCATACGAAGATAGAAAGATCGACATCCAACGTTTCTGCCGAGAGTGGGGATAGTCAAGACACTATCGGAAAGAACGGAGTTCTCCCTGAAGGCACTCACGCGACGGATGTAACGGCCCAACCTAGCCAGTTACCTCCTCCTCTACCGCCAAAAGATGACACTCGAAGTCCGGGGCACATTGCATTACCTTCAACATCAACAGTTCCTTCTGCTTGGAATCACACCTCTGGACACGAAGCTACGTCATCTCATTCATCGGGTTTCGCCAGCACGCTAGCAAATGGTCTGAGCTCGGCCATGAGGTTCGTCATGAAAAGCGAGCCAAGCACACGGATGTCGACGCCTCCAGTCGCCACCAACGCCAATGGAAAGAGCCAGCACCATATCTTGCTAGCTGATATAACAAATTTCGATGAACGCCCGCATATCAAGTACGATTGGACGATCGGAAAGCGGTTGAAGTTTAGCTGTACGGTCTATTATGCCAAACAGTTTGACATGCTCCGCAGGCGGTGTGGGATCCAGGACGTGTTCCTGAAGAGCTTGTCGAAATGCACAAATTGGATGGCAGAGGGTGGGAAGAGTAAATCGAACTTTTGGAAGACGAGTGACGACCGCTTTATCATCAAAACACTAGTCAATGCTTGGAACGTAGCAGACTTGTGAGTTACACCCTTCATGTTCGTGTATGAACCTTTGACGATCTTCTATTTCCAGGCAGGTGTTGATTGATTTCGCGCCGTCTTACTTTCGATACATGGATGCAACCGCGAGCAAGCCAACTGTGCTTTGTAAAGTCCTTGGTTTCTACACGATCGAGATTAAGAACCTCGAGACGGGGGCTATCCAGTCGAAGGCCGATTTGCTTGTCATGGAGAATTTGTTTTTCAATCAGAATGTTGACAAGACATTCGACCTAAAAGGTATTCAAGGCAGGAAGATTAAAGCTAAGACTCATGGAGATACCACGAAGACTTTCTTTGATGGGGAATGGATCGAAGGTTGGTTAAGTCCACCTTTTCCGGATGACAATCAGATATTAACTCTAGAGCTCTTTAGGCCAACAAAGGACTCTAACATTGGTCCGACCTCACTCAAAAGTTATCCTGCGAGACGCCATCAAGAATGATGCTGAGTTTTTAGCGAAGAGTAACATTATGGACTATTCGTATGTCCTATCTTCACGCATCTTTGTTAGCGTGTCTGATTATCTATAGGTTGCTGCTCGGCGTTGATGAGCAAAAGAAGGAAATCGCCTGTGGTTTGGTCGATACAATAGGAAGCTATACCTTTGCGAAAACGATCGAGTACAAGGCAAAACAGGGTCTTCAATCCGGGAAAGAGGTCACCGTCATGCCTCCCACCGAGTATCAAGAACGGTTTGTGAATGCTTTGGATGGATACTTCGTTGCTTGTCCAGGTGTGTTTTCGTCATTACCCAGTACCGTGCATTTGATATTGACTCGTTTGGGCCTGTAGACAAATGGTCGAAACCTCTGGATGACTCCAAGATCATCAGTGATCCTGATCTTCTCCCAAGTGTTTTATAAGCGACCAGGGCATCTTGTTATGTGAAATGGTGATTTTATCCAGGATTTTCACGAGCTTTATGAACCTCATGTTGGATTTTGCACGAATTTGCGTTTGAATCATAGCATAGTGTATTTTTACTATACCCAATAATATTTTACAGCCATATGCATCTATGCATCTCCAAAGTTGATGCAGGTCCTTTCAGGAATCATCGACCTCAGCTAAAGTTCAAGATTGTCACGGCACAGCGGCGATCACATGACAACACAACGCTCGTCGGTTTAACTTTTCGGACGTTCTCTTGCTCCCCAACGTTCACTCAGCACCGCATACTATCGCCAACCACAGGCCAGATATCTCGAAAATCATGGCTTCAAATACAGGAAGCTGCAATCCTTCTCGCTCGGGTTCTCAAACTACTTCGAATTCCTCTCAAGATTCTGTTTCTCCCGAGTTCCTCAAAGTCTATCTCGAATATATGCATACTCCAAGTCCGGAGCCTCAGGAAACTAGTCGATACTGGAGTTCTGAGTCTGATGCTGCTGCTTTGGTCTCGAATTCAAGTCCAATGCTATCTTGCCCTCCGAGCTGGTTGCATGATGGCTACGAAAACTCAGCCCTGGACAGCGAAAACGAGGAAGACTATCTGCCTTGCGAAGTACCTCTCTCTAGCAGCCCTCCGGATCTCACAGGCTCGTCTCCTCAATCTGGATGCTCAGATATCTCGGATGATTCATCTGCCTCTTTGGTCTCATCGTCCAACGACTGTCTCGAGGTTCTCAAGGATTCTACTTCGCTGTCGCAATTAAATCCATCTTTTGTGGATCTTTCGACCAGTGCTACCTCAGACGGCTGTGATGACTTCGGAAAAAGGCTTCACCAGCTTCTACTTGTTGCTAAAGAAGAAAGGAACTACCAAGAGCAAGACATAGGATCGGAACAAGGCGGAACTGACGATCTTTCTGGCAGCGAGAACAGTGACTGTGGATACGATTCTCTGGGCGCTTCCTCTTGCTCCTCTGGTATCTCTGATGAAGAAACTGATGAAAATTTGGATATCAGCATTGGAAGCCCTCACATGAGATTACCTAACGATGCCTCTGATCTCAAACTTCGCTCGGAAGCTCCTTCACTATCACAGTCGAATGCTCTCGAGGATGTGTCTCCGGCATGTTTCGCCACCCAGTCAGCTGCAGAGTGAGTGGATGATGTGTTCCATGTTTTGACGAACTTGCTTTATGACTTCTACCTCAGAGATTACGCAATTACCAAACCGGAACCCCCCAAGGCATATCGCCTGATCAAACGATCGCAGTCATATGTACCTACCGAGGATGGCGAGGAACCATTTGTTAAAAGGCAGAAAGTCGCTCGAGACAGCGGTCCCCATGCACAGAACCGAGTATATGCGCATAGAACCGCTAGTCTTAGGCGAGCAGACTCTCTGAGAACCACTCTGGGAGATATTAGCGTAAGGAAAATTGGCAGTCACACTTGGACCTCGATTTAACGAGCTTCATTTACAGAGTCCCGCAGCGCAGAACTGCCTGTCAACTGTTCCTGCGACTCCAGTTTCAACAACGCCGAAGCCAAGGGGAACTCACTGCTGCAAGGCTCCAGAAATTTCAGGCTTTTACTGGAACCAGTCCCTGTCATCGCCCCTCCGGAAGGCCACATTGCCAAATTACCTTTGAGCCCTGAAACATTGGCTAAAATAAGGCTCAGTCGGTATTTGGAGAGGGAAGCGAGAGGTTCAGAAATTCGTGAAGATTGGCTTCCCATACTCGATAATAATACGCTGGCAGGTAACACCACGTCAGAGTGGGAAACGAAATTCGGTATCGGAAGGAGACGACGAGAAGCAGTGATAAATTGGGTGCTAGATGTTCGCTTTTCCACCTTTGTTTGTTTTTCCTATTTGACCTTCTAATTCTACAGGTTCTTCCGGCCGGAGGTACAGGACGTGCCTCAAGATCCGTATCTGGTTCACCGTTATCCAGCTTGTCGTCATCTCGCAAATCTTCGTCTAGCAAATCTTCATCTGGAACATACTATTCCTCTAGCGAGTCCGAATCGTCCTCGGGCGATACGGCAAACACTCCTGAACGCAGTTCGGCGCCTTTGTGCATACGTTCCAATCTTCAAGATCAACTCGAGAACTCTCCTGAAACACGCTTCCATGCTGCGTGGATGTTCCTCCGTTATTTCCACCGCACCATGACGTCGAAGTCACGCTCCAAAAATTCACCTTTCTCATCGAAAGGGAGCTCCATCGACGAAGAAGGGTTGAATCTTCTTGTTTGGGATATTGCCGTCGCTTGTCTAGCGATAAGTGTCAAGGTTCGTCAATCGCAACTGGGTCATCACTCGCGAGCACTGTTTAAACCAATATCATAGTTCCATCGTGACTTTCTGGACCCCCTTCTTCCTGTCTTTGCCCACGAATACGTTTCTTTGGCTCCACATCAACTCTCTCATGAAGATCTAGAGGTCATTATTCTCGCTAGTTTTCAGATATGAGCATTGCTTACCTCTTCAACTAGTCTGCCCATCGTGATGTTCTATCTGCCTTCGACTATATGCTAGGAATTACTCCTCAGCCAGTCATGGATGAGCTTTGGTCAGCTTTGCCATCTCTTCGTGGGCTACTTGCCTTCGACGAAGGATGGAAGGATGCAGTGACTGATGCTTGGACTCGACTTTTCATTGTTCTAGACGGTAATCTTTCTTCAGATATGCTTGCGTAACTCGGAGCCGTTTTGATTACCTTTTCCCCTCTTCGCAGAGCCTGATGTTCAGCGCTTCCCAGTATCCAAGCTAACCGTCGTGGCACTCATGAACGGCATTCTTGAAAGTCTCGTAGACCATTATTGCCGCGGAGCAGCGAAGAAGATGAAGCCAAAACCCTCCGCAGAAGATTTCTGTCGCAATATGCGGATATTTCGCCAGAAATTCTGTACGAAGGCAAAGGAAGATGCAGAGGGAGTATTTTGTGATATACAGGCGCTAACCGGGATAACAGATGTACAGAAACTTTTCTATTGGCGTTTGTTTGCTTCTCGGTGACTCGGTATGCTGACGCATTTTGCCCTCTTTTTCGAAGGTTGACCTTCGGGAATGTCGTATGTGGATGGCTCGCCAGAATTGAGGTGGCTGGTCCTGTCATCTATTCGAGGTTCTATTTTCGTTTCGACTTTTTTTGCGCTCGAGCTATATGTGACGTGTTCATTTTCTCACTCTTCGACGGTTCGACCGCACTCCACTTGGCTTTCGAAGTCCAATTTTAGCCCTCCCTTTCTGGTATGTTTTCGCACTCTTTCGGATCTTGTTGTCACTTGAATGGTTATGAGTATTTTCTCGAGTTGCATGTCGTGTTTGCTGGTTCTAATTCATATCGAGTGCCTGGCCAGAATTAGCCCGAACTTTTCTGAAGACCCACTTCCAAGCACCTGGACATCGTAGGCGGTGATAAGAAGTACGCAATCAAATCACAATCAACATTGTTACCGAAGATCGCCTCCGGCCAATTGTCTTTTGGAAACGGCGCGCACTTCCCTGCAGGGTTCCAAATTTGGCCCGAGACTGATCTTTGAGGAAACCACAAACGATAGGTCAGGATGGGTTAAGAGTCGGCCTAGCTCGGCTGATTCTGTTCTCCCTCGTCCTCAAATGAGTGAGGCTTCGAGAAGTTCTGATTTACGAGTGATTGCGCCATGTTGCTAACGCGCTCGAGGGCATATTGGTTTTTCGAGGAAAAACCACAATGAAATACTAAGAAAGCATAATTGTAGGTCCCATATCCTCGAAAGGGCGTTCCCATTGACCTGCCTTTTCAAGACGCGTTCCCCTGATGTCGTATGAAACATTGTCGACACCTTCAATTTAAATGCGCCATCAGAAGTCAGCGCTGATAGATAAGATGTAGGAAAGCCTGGAAAATTACCATAAACATACATTCCCTTTATTATGGGTATGTGCCAAGTTTCATGAAACATACTCATACTCGCCGGATTCTTAGCGCAGGCTTCGCACACAGGTCTGTGACACAGGGTTTTTGTGGGTATATATAACTAGACGTTGGGGCTTTGACTCATGGCCACTCGGTTCATGTATGTCTCTGTCCTCGTATGACTTCAAGTCGGTCGCGCTCCTATGTGAATCTGGGTGATTTTAATAGCTCAGGCTGTTCGTGCTTTCCTTCCCCCTCTTGTAGGCTCTTTCCGAGGCGGGCGGACGGGAAGGTGCTTCTGCCCAATCCTTTGGATTTGCTGAAGGGTACGTTCTCTGTGCTGTCCCAACATCCTGTTTCTTTATTCACCGCGTGTGTTTCTAGAGGGCCGTATGCCGGTTCCTCAATGTCGTGCCACTAGAAGATTTTCAACAAATCAATTTGGGCCGCAGACCTGGTCATATATACCGGCTCTCAACTTGAAGGAGCCTCCGAGCTGCAGTTGTCCAGATTGTGTGCCAATCATGAATGGTATGCACGAGTCTCCCTAATCAATTACGACGTCCACTGAAAGATTACTCTTTTTCAGTATTGACACCAATAGAGGACGTAGATATAGTCTCATCCACTTCCGAGCAAAGTCAACTCGTCGAGAACTACGCACATATCAGGTTCTTGCCCGAATTCAAGGCGTTCAAGTTAAACCAAGATGGGCAACCGGAGTCTCGATTCAGCAGGCGGAGGAATACGACTACCGACTCGCCTGCGAGTAATAATGCGAACAAAGAGAAGCCTGAGCATGAATGGATGGAGGAGATTCGGGTGACGAGACGGACGAAGAAGCAGGCGTATGTAAGATCGGGGACGCATGATTTTTGTATTCGATTATATAGCATGGATCAGAAGAAAGATTGATTTTTGTGATCGAATCATAGCATTGCTACAGGCGCTGAGCGCATTATACGTCGATCGCCCTCCATTCATCCCTTTCCCTTTTCCTGATTTTCAAATAGAGATCAGGATCTGTGTTGTATTCCACAGGCTTTGGTTTCCTATGTCTGTGCCAGAACTTTCCTACAAAAATGAAGGAGTCAAATCCATACACAGGCTGTACTCTCCGGTCGGACTGGAGTATGATTCATAATGCACATACCTCAAGGACCGCATTGCAATTTATCTCCTAAGGGACCCTTCCTTCTTCCAATGGCGATGTTCTCGGGGCAGTCGCAGTTGGAGCAGTGCCAGACCCGTTGGGATGCTGCTCTTCAGCAAATTCCTCTTCCTTTGCCTCACGTTCGAGCTCCTTCGCCCTCTGAGAGCCAGACACCTTGCTACAATTCGGCCTGGGTGCATATTGGACTAGATTTTTTTCAACGTAGGTGGGCGCCGAGGACGTCGAGAGGACCTGGAGGAAATGAGCAGCCGCAGATCCTTTCAGAAGACGGCTTTTTGCGGCCCGGCGGCGCGACGCGCTTGTCACGTGTACAACTATGGCACGTGAAACGTAACCGCCTTTTGATTGCACAGCCACGTTGTCCCTTGAACTCGTTCTGCCACCATCGTCTTCCATCCATCTGAGCCCTCGCTATGTCTTATTTCTTGCCACATCTTCCATCTGGATGGCACGTTGACGAAGCTATTAAGTCAGAAGAGGATCGCGTCGTCGTTATCCGATTCGGTCATGACTGGGATAGCCAGTGCATGACTATGGACGAAACCCTGTATTCGGTCGCGGAGAAGGTTCAGAACTTTGCTGTTATCTACCTGGTTGATATCACAGAAGTGCCGGACTTCAATAAAGTAAGTGATATAGTTCATATATGCGCTATTTTCGCTGATGAGCGATAGATGTACGAGTTATATGATCCTTGCACCGTCATGTTTTTCTATCGGTGAGGTGTATCTTCTATGTGGAAATGTTTCTTTTCTGAACGTCAAATGAAGTAACAAACACATCATGATTGATTTGGGGACTGGTAACAATAACAAAATGTACGTTTCATCAATCCTTTGTTTTCTGCCTCGTCCTTACATGTCACTTTTTTGTTACAGAAACTGGGCTATGGATAACAAACAAGAGGTGTGCACATTTTTCTGCAAATCGCAAGGCATAACTTATATCATCTCCCCTCTAGTTAATTGACATCATTGAGACAGTTTATCGAGGAGCATCGAAAGGTCGTGGTCTTGTGGTATCGCCCAAAGGCAAGCTTCATCTTCCCACTGCTAATAATAATTGATGACTAACACCTGAGGTAGATTACTCGACAAGATACAGATATTAGAGTACCTAGCTGTGGGATGGCCAAAGGTATCGATCTTCCAGGTCACGGACAGGAAACTTGCATCCATACCCCGTCTTTTTCTTTTGTATGTTGTACTGATTATAAACCGTGATTTCATTTTTGTCATGAAAATTTGCCTTCGGTGTTGAATTTTTTGACATATGTCGTCAAAAACGGACCAACACAAATCTTTGGTTCAGAAAAGCAGGTGCATCTGATAGTCTGTGGCTGGGAAACTTATGAGAGAGAAAGAGACATCGGTGCGCTGATACTCCCTTCTGACATTTATTGACTGGTTTCAGATCCTGTTCCTATCGATCTGACCATGTTGAATTTCGTCAAAGCTACAGCTTATCTACACCAATTCATTGCATTGAAGATCCATGTACCACTGAAAAGAAGAGAAGAAAAATATCCAACTTCGTTATGTCACAATTCACTCTCGGAAAACTTCGCAGAATCAATTACGCAGCAGCAGCAATGGTCTCGGACAAGCCCCTGAGTGAGGGGCTAAAGAAGTATTCACCACCACGAGGAATGACCCACTCGGCATCGAGATTCAAAACGGCCTTCGGGTCGTTCGGATCGTATCCAGTGATTCCGATATCTCGTCCAGCGCCTTGTCCGAGGATGGGATCGACTCTAGCGAGCAATTGATGTATTCAGATTGAAGAAGCGTACGAAAAGAAGGAAACTTACCCAGGAACTTCCGGTGTTCCGAAGGGGAAATCGGTATTGTTCACCCAACCTATGGGCATGAAATTACTTCACTTTCTTTCGACAGCGCTGAAGCAATCAACTTACTCTTCTGGATGAACTGGAACCCATCGACAATGCTGGCCTGATAAGCCAGGAAGAGCAACCCACGCCCATGGAAGGTCTTCTTCGCCGCCCGCTCCGCCTTGGTCACTTCAGGCCCAAATTGGATTCCACGACGCATGATCCTGTTCTTCGCGAGCGAGAAGCCGGGGAGGCGCTCGAGATCATCGCGCGGAAGGGTCTTGCGGACGTGTGCAGCGAAGGGGCACATCTTCTGGAAGGTGGCTTCGGCCTTGAAGTGGAAGTTGTTGTTCCTGGGGAATTTTTTTGGTGAGGGTTTTGCTGCGTTGTGTTGGAAGGCAAGCACTTACTTGGAAGGGTCAGGCCCGAGGTCGGCATCGTCCATGAATGGAGTGAGGTCCACAGGTGCACCTGTTCAGCCAATCGAGTCGATGAATATGAATTCAACGCGTGATATTAACAGTTGCATACCACTCTTCCAGCGACCGACGAGGCGCGCACCGAGAAGGTCTGCACCTTCTTTCTTAGTCAGTCCAGGCAGCTGGAGCGCGTTCCTATGCAAGAAATCGTCGAACTCGGGGACCTTTTGGAACAGATACCTGAAGACGAGGAAGCTGCCATCGACCATCCACGGATCGCGGGGAACACTATCACCCGCCTCTCCGAGGAGAACATGCCCTGCGTCTATCGGTGCCGGCCCAGGTGGGATGTCCTTGTCGAACCCAACGATGGCGGGGTTGGAGACCCCGTCGAGGTACCCGAAGCTGATGACCAATAAGTAAGTCGTCGATAAAATGAATAAGGAGACTATGAATTACTTACTGTTCGTGTGCAGATTGGTCTCCGGGACGAGCGTCGCCGCGAACGGTGGTGACTTCAACGAGCGAGTCTTTCGCGCCGCCAAGGCCAATACCGAAGATATCCTTGACTTTGCTGAGCTTCGCATCCACAGTTGCGTGGCTGTCGCCAGCTAAGATGATGACGCCGTGAATTTCTTTTTTGAAGGGCTCCTCCCAGTCAGGGGAATAATCGACGGCGCCTTCGCCAGTTCCCTTGTCTAGGAGGCTTTCAGCATCGACACGCTGACCAGCGAAGAAGGCGCTATCATTCAGTTTGGCATCATCGATACCCAACTAAAATCAACATGTTGGTTAGGGAGCAGAACGGCGTTGCACAAAGGTCCAGGTATGTATCGTCACCTTTTTGAAGCCAAGATGGGAGAACGCGATGTTAACTCCAACCATAGGAATAAGCGTCGGTGTATGGCTGTGGCTGTGGTGGTGGTGGCTACGCTTGTAATTCTCGATGGCTTTACGATCCGCGATTACTTGAGAGACGGTCTTGATATGAGGAATCAGGTTTCTCATATCCTTCCTGAACTTGGCGACGTCGGTAATCTGGAAGAAATACAGGGTTTCGGTCTTCTTAGGCAAGCCGCCTCTGCAAGTTATTCTTCAGCTAGCAAGAATGTAGCAGCAACAAATGAAGCTACTAACAGAATGTCTCCTTGAATAGCATCGAGCTTGAGTGCTGGGGGAGTGGCAGGAGGAGGGCTTGGAGGAAGAGGCTGTTGAGGAGTCGACATCTTGTGTGAGTAATATAATCTGACTATTCTTTGAGTCGCTCCTCTTATAAAACATCCTCGTAGGCTGTGAAACTTTAATGGATGGTGAACGGGGAATGAAAATGTAGAAAAGGGCCTATTCAGCAGCCCAAGACAAGCGAGAAGGTCGACGATTTCTCATCCTTTCTTGACTGATGTACTTGGCGACCGAGAGGTTTGGATCATGCGTTCAATTCTAGGATTCCGCAACGAACTTGACTTGGAATTGAGCGCTCTCTGGTTGGATCATTAAATTATGCAATTAGGTACGTCTGTCAAGCTTTCAAGTTCGATATTGCAAGAGGTGACGAGAAAGGCTTACCTGAAATCCTTGTTATCTGATAGGTGGTTGTTGGGTGGTTTGACCTTTGGATTTGTTCCTCATTATGGCATTTATCACAAATGCCAGATCGAACCCCATACCATACTCAATGATTTGAGGCACACTCTCTTACTTTGATGGGCGGTGAACTTGGCCTTTCGATTTCGACAAATGCGCAAGATGAAAAGAATCGATCAAATCGCAGAAGACCAGGCTAATGCGCAGAGCGTGAATGCGTAATAGATCTCGATGAAGTCCGAGAAACATACGAAGCATTGGGCGCTCATTTTCCCTGCCAATTGAATGGGTCTGCATTGCCAAGCCTACTTACATACAAGCAATTTTTCGTTCTTCGTTATTATGTGCTACCACCACGGAGCCTACATTCACCTCATCATATTTTTTCTAGGCCTCCAGCCGCCGGAACATGAAATCACTCCTCAACGCATACTTAAACCCCTTCGTCACACGCTCCCCGCTATGGTACACCCCCCTCTGCTGGAAAATCAGCACGCGCCCTTTCTTTGGCTCGACGTCGAAATAGCGGTCGTTGTATCCATATATCCGGGTGGCGCCTCCCTCGACGCCGTCCTCTCCGAGGTAGATCTGGAGCGTGACGCCGGCGTTGCGCCCGTCGGGGAGGACTAACGGGCCGTCGCAGTGCGGCCCGAAGAAATGGCCTGGCGAGTATTTTAGATAGCTGAGGCGTTCGTTGATTCTGCGAAAACAGATGAGATGTTCTCTATTTGCAAGTATTTTTTATGTAGGTCAAGAGACGTACCCGACGCACTCCCACTTCCCATCTAGGTGCTTCCCCATGATCCCCTCCCACTTATCGCCCGGCTCGATCCTCTCCAACTCCCGCACATACGGCTTCAACTTCTCATACACCCTCTCCGCCGCCGCTTTATCAAACCTCAAAATCCGGTCACTGTCCCGGTAATCCTTATCCACATAATTCTGATTCTCGCCCAGGCCGTAGTGCACCGCGGCCTCCTTCCACTGCGCGTCGGATTCGGCAAGGGCGATGAGGGCGGCGCATTCGGCGGGGGAGAAGAGGTCGTCGATGATCTTGACGTAGTGGCCTGCGTATTCTTCGGTGAGGGGCGTTTGGGACCAGTCGACGATGGGTGCTTCGACGGCGGGTGGGTTGGATGGCATGGTGCTGCGTTGGGGGTGGTTATGGAGTAAGGTACGGATGGGAAAGAGGATATCGTTCCGTCACGAGCGGTCCCTTATAATTAGAGTGTACGACCTAATGTGACTCGAAGAATAAGAAGACGACATGCTGGAACTGTGTGTCAGAGCGATGATCAGATAGATGTCATGATGTCGAGCGATAAGATCGTATCGAAGTGCGTCCTTACAAAAAACGAACACTTTTGCATTATATTTAATTCATATTTACTGATCTTCTTTTTTTCCCTCCAGCTTCAGACCGAAATCAAATCCATCGTTTTTCGCCGCCATCGCGTTCGCATTAACTACTACAATACTTCACGCAAGCATGGGTCCGGTTCGGGTGTCTGAGTCGAGAGACGTGAACGCAACGTCGAGGTGAATATCTCCAATAATAATTCTTTTTTCTGCGTGCGACGACGAACAAGCTGGTAAAACAAAACAAAAAAGGCTGCTGAAATGTGCTTGTATCCTGTTTTATTGTAATCTTGGCTTCCAGAAAGCGTCTACTCTAGATCTCCGCATCAGCAAAAGAGGCAAAAACATGCATGCCTACTGCTCAATCTCGTTCTAATCCGTGCAGCCCCCCGCAATGCGATGGACTATTGTACTTTACAATGTCCGCATACTTATTGTAGAAACTTGCGAGGCTGTCCAATTGCAAGATTGTCAATTGTCCCAAGGCCTTACCATGTCACCATGCATGCGAATGGCAATCCTCAACAGGCGGCTGGTCGTGAATTTACTAGACTGTCAAGCGCTTCCAAGGATTGGCTATTTTTTCTTTCTATCATGGTTTACAATTAATACAATAACACGCATAATAAATATCTCGACCTCAACATGATCGTTTTCTTTTCACCACTTTCGTCCCCGATCCCGTTCTACATAACAAGCATTGACCAGCTTCATCTGACTGACCTCCGGCAGCCCATTGAACGCGAGCCAGTCAACCGCCCGGGACAGGTCATCAAACGCTTCTGGAGAAACGGTGCCATCGCAGTCAGGCCAAAGCTCAGCCTCAGAAAATTCAAACAGGAAGATCTTGATCGCATCATCAGGAGGGAACCCGAGCGCGTTTTCCTTTTCCCTAAGTAGAATTGCGTCTGGGATGAGGGCGAAGCCTGCAGTGTTAGATTGTGTGCTGACGGTGACGTAGGCGTCGATGGGGTTTGTGATGTCTTTTGCTTCGAGCCTGGAGGCGATGCGGCGGAGGTGGTCTTGGGTGAGACGAAACCCAGTGCCGACGCGGAATTTAGACATTGGAGCTTCTGGTAATAATGGGAAAATAACGAAGTCAGTTGGTTTGCTGATAAATAGTATGAATACCGACGTACAGAAGTTGTAATTAGTTGAAGAGGAAGAAGAAGACAGAGAAGACAAGTTGACAATTGAAGCGATCAAATCCTCCCCTCTTTTATGCTTCAAGCTCAAGCGCAGAGTGGCAAGATCACAGCCGCTTGACATTTGTGCCACTGCGCTTTAAACCGAGTGGCGCATGGTCTAAATACACCGAAAATACATAAAAATATTAAGCGGTAATGCGCGATTTCCAAATGCGGGCTATGTGCTTGACCACGTTGCAATGCGCCGCAAGCAACCGAGTCGCGATGCTGTACTGCCGGCGCTTAAAAATAAGCGCTGACCGCTAATCACATGATGAAGCAAGCCGAGCCACCTGGAATACGGTCTCGATTTTCAATAGTTCATTTGTTACAAATTTGTTACATGTAGACCACGCTTGCCAGCAGCAGCTGCCAACAGAGCAGCTTCATAAATTTATAAGTAAGTATCTATGCAGGTCCATATTTGCGACGCCATGTCCATATTCATCGACATCTTCAAAGCGACTCCTATTCCATATATAACGCATTAACCAATTTCATCTCTCCAATTTCAGGCAATCCATGCGCTTCGAGCCACTCAACAGCCCGAGGCAGATCATTCGCTGTCAGCTCTGGGGAAATCGTATCATCCACTGCCGACGGCGAATATCCAGAGAAACGGAACACGAAGATCTTGTTCGTCGGGTTGAGTGGCAGGTGAGGTATGTGCGCATACAGTAGGTCAGAGAACGGTACGATGGTATACCCCATTGGTCTCGCTGCTCTGCAAGCGAGGACGTAGGCGTCTTGGATGTTTTGGATTTCCTTTTTTGTAACTGTGGAAGCGATCCGGCGTATGTGGTTTATTGTGAGGTAGTATGCGGTGCATCGGCAGAGCTTTGGCATTGTGGTGCTAATAAAATTGGTGATATTAAGTTAGTGGATGATAGCTTCCGTCGAATGTAAGGCGATGCACTGGAAAGTAGTAAAACGGTGGCAATAAATCGTCAGGTCGTGGAAAGGTGTCTGGATTTGGGAATTTGACTCATAAAACCACCTAGAATTTATACCATGGGCCTGTGGTGGCAGGGTACATCATTACCCTTTGAGCCACAGAAACCGTGTTGCGTTTGCCGTGCCCATTTTTGGTGGCACTTGCAGTAACCAGTTGACCTTGCAGTTGACAACGGAATACTTAATTTCTTCGTCATAAGCAAGGATCACTGCCAAATTATTAAATTACTTCGGAAATTACATGTACTCTTTCTCCTTTGAAATAGGGCTACCTCGAGGTCGCGTTGCGTATTGCGCGCCGTGGGCGTGAGCGTGCCAAGAGCGCACCTGTGACTGAGCGTACGCGCTTGCGCGTCGATCACATGACTCAAAACGAAAGAATAGTGTTATGTAATAATCCATCACACTTATTTTCCCATCTGCGACTTTCCGCTGAATTCCAACTCTCCCTTGCTCGCAACGTCCATCCGACGCCTCTTGAGATTCCAAATCGACTCTGTTCTTTCTATTCTACTGAAATAGTCCCAAGAGAAATAGAGGACTTGAATTCTATCCAACATCTGGCGAAAATACCCTCAACTCGTTACCCAACTTGGAAATCGACACTCGGGGCCTATTTACTTGCTGTTCAATCCTGGACCTTTGACCCTGCTTGGACCATCCTCCCCAAATTTCCTAATCCTCCACCATGTCTACAGGTCCATTCCTCCCCCATCCACAACTGATCGCCTTCGATCTCGAGTTCGTACTCCATAATCCATCTGCGCCCAATATCCAGTCGGACTGACGAAATCGCTTGACATCCCAGTTATACGCTCTGGGATCTGTGGATAGACACACACGTCACAGGCTAGTGGGTTGTTTGCAAAGTCATCTCTGGACCTGGATGTTGATGGTGGCAATGCTATGGGTACCGGTGTTATGCGTGTTATGCGTGTTATCGTTATCTACTTTACCCATGCTTAGGTCCTCTCCGAAGACACAAGGATACCGTCAACGAAGTGCTTGACAAGTACGTGTTATGTTCAAGTTCGGCTCTTGGTTCGACGATTGTTTTGGTTATGGGCAGGCGGAAGTTGATTTGGCGTTTAGGCATGGGGAGACCATCTCGTTCTATGAAGACGTCCCGCGTATCCTGCACCGAATCCGGAGTTACGCGCTGCAAAGAGCGAGCGAGGAGGAGGAGGAGGCCCCTGGATCCATCGTCATCGCCGCGTGTTCGCGCACACATGCGCCTCTTTTGTAGGTCCATCCCCTAGCCCAAAACGATCCTTTCACTGAACATCAATTAATTGCGTGTATGAATGTATGCGCAATATCAGGGCCGACCAGTGCCTCCGAATGTTATTGGTGCCCCCTCCCAGAGAGCACGGGCCGAGTGGGGTTGCAAGGCCTGCCATAGAGTTTTTCGATGAGCTCGAGATATACCCTGGTATGTCGTCGATCTAGGTATCCTTTGAGTTATTGTATTGGTGTGTTCATTTAATTTGTGGTTGTAGGGTCTAAGATGAAGCATTTCGAAGCGCTGAGTGAGCGGACTGGGATAGCGTATACGGAAATGGTGCGTACATATTCATCTTTTTTTTTTTTTGTTTTTTTTTTTTTGCTGTGTGTCCCACAGCGCTCTGACACCGAGGCGGCTTGTAGTTGTTCTTTGACGACGAACACCGGAACTCCGAAGTCGAGAAACTAGGTTTGTATTCGCCATCACCATCGCTGTATCGTCTCGCTTTTCATTAACAAATCGTTTTGTGTGCAGGGGTCACTTTCGTTCACGTACCGCGAGGGTTGACGGTGGAGAATTTCGAGCGAGGGTTAAAGGAATGGAGACGACGTCAATCTCCCAGCCCGAGCTCTGACAGCGCGTAGCATTACTATATACACACTTCCTTGAATGGCGGATTGTTCACTGGCAAAACAATTGATGGTTAGGAATAGCGCAGTTGATAGGATTGTAGGAGGCTATGAAGAGCGATTGTTATCATTTTCCCAATAGAGTACACTTCTCTTCCATTATTCATTTTCTCAATCAGAGCTGGCGCTGAACACCCTTCTCAACACTGGAATTGTGCTTGTACCTTGCCAAGTTCAAAGGTTCAGCAAGCATCCATAGCCTTAAGCAAGCCTTAGGCGCAGCAAGTTACGCCGCAGCGGCCTGCGGAGGGTCAATTATACACTGCCTGGACCCGGCAGGCATGTGTGCATCTATTTATAGCCCAGTGTCTAGCACCGCTTTCCCGAATCCGCGCTTCCGTATATAAAGGCTGCTCGAATCCAGATCGTTCGGGATTACATACTCAACTTTCCTCAAGACTCCAAAACCCGTCTTTGTCTTCGTCCCCAGGGACACTTGTAACCCCCTCGTCCACCCCCTGCACGCCGTCCTATACGCCCGTCGATAAGAGTCCCAGAACACGTTTCGAATCGTCGAGGTCCGAGCTTTTTTAGAACACCAACGTCACTTCCCCCCCGCGATTTTTGCAGTACATAGAAAAGATGGGCAACCAGGGGTATGCTGCGCCACAAGTGGAGAAACCGGGTCCGGCGCACTATAACCCTCGTACGTCCTCGCACAGGCCTTCACGCATCGTCGTCCTATCTCACTGACCCATCCCATTCGCCGCCAAATATCTTAGACGAGTCTGAGCCCCCACAGTATCCAGAGGCGCAGCCGTACTACCCCATCCAGCCGAATCCCCAGTACCCGCAGTACCCGCAGGGCGCGCACCAGCAGCCGTACCACCAGCAGGGAATGCAGCCCCAGCCCCAGCCCCAACCGCAGCCCCAGATCTACGTCCAACAGCAGCCCCCAGCGGAATCGGACGAGTGTCTGCCTTGGTGGTACGTTTCGTGTTCCCCTACCCGGCGTCTTCGCTTTTCTTCTCGCTGACTGGTGCTTGATCTCTCTGCAGTCTTGCGGGCGGATGCCTTGCTGCGATATGTTGTTGGCCGTGCTTTATCTGCTGTTGATTTGCATACGCCAGGTTACGATCTATTCGGCTATTCCTCCCACGGATCTAATTTTTTTGGACGACTGTATTCTTTTTTCTTTCTTTCTCCGCAATGGATTTTCTGTAGCATACATGTACTCCTCGTGTACTGATAATTTACTTTCGTGTAATGCAGGGTTCGCGACGCGTGCGTTCTATGTAATAGGGATGCGACGCGACCTTCAAGTTGGGCAGTTTAGCTCTGATATTATTATCTAAATCGTAGTCATGAATGCATGACGCCTGAATCGTGTTGGCACGACTGAAATACATACTTTTAGTGAGTCATTTTGAAAATCGAGGACCTGGTGCCGACTGAAATGAATCGTAAAATACTCTGCGCAGTTGCAACGTTCAACTAGGTGGACGATGAGGCAGGCGCCTTGGACTCGGAGGCGACGACTCAACCCCACTTTACTGACGAAGAGGGAGTTTCTTTTTTGGCAGAATTCGAAACTTGTTTTCTTCACTCTACTTATACTCTATGTAGTGACTGAATAATCTGCTAACCAGATTATCTGTTGGATTCAGAAAACTTTACGTTGACCTGCCAGGAAATGATTCGGGCCGCACATCCACACTGATGCCGACCACCATCGGCGCTGGCAGCGTTCAACGCAAGCCAACCCACTCCAACCACGACTGCAAGCTGACTATAATAGCCTCTCGCTCAAGGACACCTTGCATCCCTCACTATCGCCTTATGACCTTCTCTCCATGAGTGCATTGACTGCAAGCTCAGCCTGGTCCAGGGGGATGGCAGGGCCTTGAAGCTGGCAGGAACTCGGAAGTCTTATCGAGTCGACCTTTGCGATTAGGAACTCTGGACGTCTTGCTATTCATTCAGCCTTGAAGCTTGAGCTTGAGAACCGATGGATCTGATCCCTCTGCACGTCTCATATAAAATCCATGTTCCTGTCCGAAACTAACCTCGGCCAACGATGCTCGGCACCTTCCCCCCTCGAGATCTACGAAGCCATCATCCAGCACCTCCAACTCGAGACCGACCGCCCCACACTGCGCGCGACCGCGCTCACCTCCCCCGCCTCCCAAAAACATGAGCTCTTCGCGCACATCGCGCTCTACCCCCACGCTCAGCGCTACCAACCCCCGCGCGCGCGCCCCCCACCTCCGCCCAATTCAAGTCCGTCCTCACCGCGTCCCCGCACATCTGCCCTCTTACTACGTGCGCGAATTGGAACTCCATCTTCTGCGCGGACAGGACGCCGTGCACCGCGCTCGGGTGTTTGCGGAAGTTGGCGGTGCGGGGTCGACCGGAGCGCGCCGTGCTTTGCCGGATTTAGCGTGCGTGGGCCGCTGGGGAGGGGGGGGGGGGGGGGGGGGGCAGGCGCTGGTGCGCGCGGTGCAGCTGCCCTCGCTGGTGTCGCTTGCGGCGCATAGTCTGGACGTGTCGCTGGGCCGGAAGACGCATATCAGGGAGCTGGCGCTGTCCAGGCCTATCCTGCGTTCGGGTTCAAGCTCAAGTTCCCCTCCTCCTTCCTCCGCTGCTGAGTTGACTCGTGGCACTGAGCATCTCGAGCATTTGGACGCGTTGCGCCTGGAGACGGACGGACGAGAGCGACAAATCCCGACGCTCCCCTGATCCGGGGCGCGCTGCTCAGCCAAGGCGTGTCGTTGGAGCGCCTGACCCCGGCTCTCGAGGGTGGCTTATAGCTGTGGCAGCGGTGGCGTCTTCGTGAAGGAGCTGTGGGATATCTTGGGGGGGGATGCGGCGCTACGCTCGATGGGGCTGGAGATTCAGACGCAGTTGAGCGCAGCCGGTGAGTGTCGTCGGCCTTTGGAATATGTTGCTTTATCCCAAGTCCAATGTTTTTTTTTCTTTCTTTTCTTTCTTTTCTTTCTAGAGCTCGGCGCGTTAGACTGGACCCAGTTCAAGCTACCCCTCGCTGTGCGTCCTAGTACATCTGCACCTGTACGCAAAAGAGTCGGCGAGCGCATTGGCGCCCCCACATCCCCTCGTTCATCACCCTCCCTTATCGATCTTTGCTCCCCAACCCCACCCAATCTCTCTCAGATCGCCAGTTCAAGTTCAAGCTCGAACTCGAACTCGAACTCGAACCCAAACTGCGATAATGCGTGTCCCAGCCGCCTCGAGTGCCTGATCCTCATCACAGACCACGACTCCAGCTGGGTGCGCGACATCATGATCGATCTCGGGAGCATCGTCCTTTAGATATTGTCCATTCGGACGCGCTTCCCTCGATTCGAGAAGTTCTCTTGGGATGCGTGTCCGGAGACTCATGATGATTATATGAACAATATTATGAAGATGCCTTTTTGGAGTTGCAGCGCGCGGTGCCTTTCGAGGTGGAGAGCAGAGATTTTGAGTCGAAAATGAATGGGTGAATGTACTGTATGAATGACATAGTAGGGTGTATGTAAAACTCGTAGTTGATCAATAGCAAGAGAAATTATTGATAACCAGAATGCAGTCAATCTCCGATATTGATGTCCGTATCGCTCAGAAGAACTTGGCCCCGGTGAGACCCTCGAACAACCAGGATCCCAGAAACGAGGGTGGCCACACCAATAACGCCTGTCGAGATAAAACTTAAGCTTGGGGTATATCGTGTAATGGGGTAGTGAAACTCACCGAGAGTAAGTGCTCCTGCAGCTTTGTAGAGGAGCGATACACGCTGGCAAGCAATGGCAATTGCATCAGTATTCGAGTGTGTATGAGCTCTGAACCATTCACACCTTTTCGGGGTCTCCAGTGATATATCCGCGGGTGTACGATACACGCGAGAGCGACCAGAAGGCCAAGGAGGATGCAGCGAAGATGGGGTACTTGAGGCCAGCCACAAGGGTGCTGCATCAAATTATGTTATGAGGTTCAATCGTCTAGTAGCGAAAACTAAAGCCGAAAGCCATACGCCGTGTAGATTATGGGAACATTCTCAAGTGTGTTCTGGTGAGCACCTAGAGTATACATATAACGGTTGTGAGACAACAAGAGGGGAGGACGATGGACGATGGACGATGGACGAAAGTGGCACTCACGCTGAGCACAGTTGAACAGGTGAGCGTCTTTCGATTCGGCCGCTTGCTGCTTCTCCGCGTACACTACAAACAGAATATTCAGTGACTGGAAGATAAGAATATCATCGACGTACGTTGCGGGTACGCTATTCCAGCGCGCTTGCGGTATCGGCTGACCACGATGTATTGGCCATAGAGCAGGAAGATGGTCGAAACGAAGGCAGGGGCCAAGTACTGGAACCTGCCCACAAGGAAAGTCAATAACATGGCTTCTACTCAATCATGCACGAAGAACTTGAAAACAGCAGCTACACACCCTTCAGGCAGAGTGACGGCGGTCGACATTATCGAGGGGAAGTTGGGACAAAAGTTATGAATTGGAAAGATGGGCAAACTGAGACGATATATATCCTAGCAATTGAATAAAGGCAACCTTCTTCAGGTCTCGATGGCAAGTCTAGATTCACAGCTGCGTGCGTCTCACAACCACCGCGTCACCTGTCGGCAGCATAAGAGTACTTGGCAACTCATGGGGGGGAACAGCCTGGAACAGCGCCAATAACACCATCAAAGCAATGAATTCCAATATTGCATAACAAGAATGAGTATCTAAAATAATACATTACACCACATCCAAAACTACTGCGCCACCCCCATCTCCCTCCCAATCTCCTTCAAAATCTCACTCGCCAACCGCCGTGCATCATACTGCATCACAGAATTCCGCGCATCTCGCTGGGGAGGAAGAACGGTCCCATTCAGCTTCGCGCTTACTGCTTCCACGCTTAAATCGCGGTTCTCTCTGGAGGTGGAATAAGGGTTGGAGGTATCGCCGAGGGATATCCAGCACGTAGGGCCTTTCCGGGGTATGGAGGCGATTTCGCAGATGATTGGGTACAGGTGGAATAGGTGGGCGATGGGTGTGCGTTTTATGGAGTCGGAGATGAGTTCTCTGGGTGTGGAAGGTACTGGGATGTCGCTTCCGATGACTGCAAGGTAGAGGAATTTAGCACATGCTAATATACGGTGCATAAGTTTTAGTATTACCTGGCTGCTTGAGGCAATACTGGGTGGGATTATCCGATAGTGCCGCCCAGAGAGAGCCGGGCCAAAGCCGGAGTTCTAGGAGTTTGCGAAGGACGTACAACAGTTCCTCTTCTCTCGCCCTGAATAATACAATGTCAGATTGATTTTTGCAAGTGGCCCTACATCAAGTGCAAACCTGGGGAAAGGCATGTTTCCGCGCAACGACTCGTCCGCGACGAAGCCCAGCAGCGTCGTCCGACACCGGTTCAACAACGACGGTAAAGTCAGCGCCGCAAGCCGCTTCCGGGACGCCTCGTGGTCTATTCAACACCATAAGCCATGAACCACACAAACAAAGCGGGCCATCACCAACCTTTCGTAACATCCGAGCAGATGAGGAACAACAGATCGAAGCACCAATACGAGAAACGCTCCCTCGGCAGTATACTCCCAAAATCCGTCGACCCAATATCCGAATAATGCGCATTGAGCGGGATGTTCTCGAGCTTCAGAGGCGATCCAGGTGTCTTAACGTGTAAGTGTAAGTGAGAATCCTTCGAAGACGACGCCTCGATAGAGGTCGGCGGCGTGAAGGCGGTGTTATGCGATATCAACGATGAGCGCGAGGACACCACTTCTTCGCCTTCGTATATCTTGCTCCCCTTCTGCAGGATCTTGCCCAGGGCGGCTACAACGTCGTCGGGCACCCTTGAATCGCCCAGATGGGGCACGACGTCGATCTCCAGGGAGGCGATGAGTGCGAGGTCGAAGTTTTCCTCTGTTTCTTGGACATCGAGTGGGAAGGATTCCGTTGAGGAACTATATGAGATAAGGAAAAGGTAAGCAGGGGACATGTTGGAATTTGGAAAGAAACGAACCAGTCAGCAAGGATGCCACCCCGGAAGACGTCAAGGATCTGCCTCCATATTCCATCAATACGGTCATCCGGAATCTTCTCATCTAGGGATTTCATCTGATGGGTGCCCTCTTTGACGATGCGGAGGAAAGATGTGGTGGCAGTCTTCCAAAGCGGGAGATCTTTGCCATATTTGGAAGGTGCGGGACAGTCATACTTGAGCTTGATGGATATCGAATACGCCTATTGCCATTGATGTTACGCTCGTCAGTACACGCTCCTCGGCAGTGCAAGGAAAAATCACCAACCGATAAAATCGCCTCCAAAGTGCCGTCGGTGTAAATTTCCAAATTGTCCTTGAACTTCAAAAAGAGCTCAACGAGCATAGGCATCGTTTTCTTCGACAGGGCGATGTAGGTGACCCGCCTTTGCGCGGTTTGGGATTGTGGGGTTTTTGGATGGACCTGGACGTCGAAGGCGGCGAGGAAGGGGAGTGTGGTATAATCGGCGAGATCCCGCATGACGAGAGAGGGAGAACCGGGGACGACGAGGTCTATGTCGGTGATGGTGTCCATGACGGCAGTCTGAACAAAAAAAAAATTAGGGCAGATCATAACTTGGGATGACAAAGTCTGACCTGCACAGGAGGAAGAGCATCGATGTCCGGGCGATAATCAGGTGAATTTGGGTAGGTGAGTACACCTGAATCCGATATCAGCTAATCGCTCTCGACTCCCAAAAACATTATCATCTCACCTTTCAGTATTTCCATCAAACGGGTCAGTCTTGCAAGGTCCCATTCCTTTCCATCCGCACCTCTACTCGACTTCCTCGTGCTCTGA
Source organism: Pholiota adiposa (assembly GCA_009935795.1). NCBI lineage: Eukaryota > Fungi > Basidiomycota > Agaricomycetes > Agaricales > Strophariaceae > Pholiota > Pholiota adiposa. The sequence continues at coordinate 170,394 of QEYC01000032.1, forward strand.
ATGACGTCCACAAACGCCATCAGGCTCTCTTGCGTATACGGCTGGTGTGGCGAGTTATTCAAATCCTCCTGAGAAGTGTATCGCTTGGTCACCGACGTTCCGAGCATATCTATGGCTTGCCATACCCTCTCTAACGATTCCATCACCCGCACCCGCAGAGGCCCTTCGGCCGCCGAGAATGCTTTGATAGCTTTTTCGAGAGACCGCAGTGCTGGTGCACTGACGTTTCTGTTATCGAGAAGAACTGTTTCCTCGATATGACCTAAAAAGACGTCCCAGCTCTTAGTGTACAAATCCAAGAGCATGATTTTGTCCACGAGGAAATCGTTGAATATCGATCCGATCGAATGGAGTGCAAGGATCTTTGACTCATCCCATGCTTCGGCGCCTGATTCAGGGCCTTGGTTCGGATTGTTGAAACGGCGAATTTCGGCAGTCAGCTCATCGAGGAGAGGGAAGGTGACTTTCCAGATACATTGGTCCCAGGTCTCCAGGCTGAGAGTGGCGCCATAAAGCTGCATCGTTCTGAACAGCGTCTGAATGGCACCATCTCGCACCTCCGCGCGCGAATCCGTGCATAGACCGAGGACTTCAAGTAGGAGGAACATCCATAATTCACTGTACTCCGGCTCTTCGTCGACGTTCTTTCGCTTGGACTGGATCGCGTCAGAGACGCTCCACAGGAGACTGGCTGCTGCTGTCAACGCGATATTGGTGTCTGCTTGGTGTCCAAACTGGCCAAGGGTGCTGATGCACAAGCGCAGATGTTCAGGAGATAAAGACGACACCGAGTCGCACACCAAGGTGAGGGATTGAAATGCGATTTTGACCAGACCGCTATAGCTCTTTTCCGAAGGATTACCCAGGCCCAAAGGCAATGGTTTCGTCCTCACCACAGGTGACGGTGGACTACTCAATACCGACACTGAATCAGTCGACGGCGACCTTTTCGACAGAGTAGGTGGAACAGGATGATGTGATGGCGCCGGCCGACAGACACTTTCCAGCATTTGGAAGATTATTTCCCATCCGACGACTAGGGTATGCCCCGCAGCTTGCAGAATCTGGTGCAGTGTCTCCAGACCCATTCTTCTGAGCTCGACGCTGGTGCTAGTTTGCTGATATAGAGGCAACGAGGCATCTGGGACCACCTGTTGCGCGAGCACATCAAGCACTCGGCGCTGGACCTGTGCTTGCATCTCGCTGGTGTGGCTCAAATTACGTGGTACCATGAGCAGAATGTCATCCAGAACTTTAGCGGCTTGGATGCGAATTGCTTGAGGGGCATAACCCAAGCGAATAATCATGAGTAGATGGGATGTTGTCGTGTTCCATGCGATCTCTGGTGATCGATAGATCAAACGGTGGATGTTGAGTGTTGCGACGCCTCCTAGCTTGGAAATACCAAAGTCTCCAGCCCTCTGGAATCGAATAATTTGTTGTCAGCTGGGAAATGACTCTGTCTCGACGACTATCACTCACAAAGTTCTTTGGGATCTGAATACCGCTAAGCCGTCTCCGATGGATTATACTTTCCTGACTTCGGTTTGAAATGCTCAAAAAAGAAGATCCATCCTCGCCGCCCTCTGAAGCGTTGACAGGGACAACCTCTGATGTCTGCATACCCACCATCTCGGAGCTCAGTTTGCACAGTGCATCAATGAAATCTTTGAAGGCTGAATCTTCAAGATTCTTCGATGAGTCAAACACCCTCTGCACTGCAAGCTGCATAGTCTCCACGTCAAGATCGGACAGTAAAGGATGCCTGACGACCGGAGAGCTTCCAGAGCTTGCTTGCGAGCTGCTCATAGGGACGGATCGCATCGCTGGCATGCCAATATTTTGACCGGGTCCGCCTGCTATGTGTGCATTCGCAGCATTGAACAGTCCCTTCTTCGGAGGTCCCTGGGCACCGGTTTTTGCCATCATTGTCAATACACCATCAGCATTCTGCAGCGCTTCAAGTACAGCGTACCAGCTTTCACCCAGGCTTCCTGCGAGGAAAAGCGAGCAGCCCAAAAGGACCTTCAGGCAGGCCATATTCCGCTCAGAAAGTCCTGGTGGTTGGGTGGGACCACCGAGACCGAGACCTTCAGATAGCGCCGCTGTTGCCGAGCGCGGCGTCTGCGGAGGAGGGTGCTCGACCCATGCTTCCAGGCTAGATACAACGCGGATCGGGACAGCAAACTTCGATAGGGAATTCAAGAATGCGTCACGCGGCGTTGTAAGTCCAAGCATGCCTGACACATTGGTCATTGCCTGATAGCTTGCTAGCACATCGACGAATAGTTCATCCGACAGATTGGTCGCAATGATGAAAGAGAGAGCAGCCAGCAGTGCCGGCCATGCTTGGGATATGATCGACTGGACGATGCGAAGCTGTTTAGTTTGTGGGTCATCTTGAGGAAGAGTATCGAGATCAAGTGCTGGCGGTGCACGGACTACAGCGTCTCCAGCGGCGCGCGGGCGTTGCAGAGCAATGGTGCTGTAGATAGGGCCAGAAAAAGAGGCGAAGCCCTCGCAAAGGGAGATGATGCACTGAACCCCTAGGAGATAGATATATGATTCGGGTATCGCAGGGGCGTCGGCCTTATCCAGCTGGTCGATGCTATAAAAAAAGTGAGGACGCAAAGCCCGAATGATATGAGAGTTGACGTACCATTGCAATTTCATCGATGATCCGTGCAAGCTCAATCCTCCTCCTCCGGCAATCATACCCACTACTCCGGAGACCGTAGCACTGGCAACTCTTCCTGCCATGTCTAGACCATAGGCAGCGGCACCAGCAGCACCAGAGCCGCTTGGAGAAGGGGCTGACTCTGAGTGTACTCCAACACCTCCCATTTGCGTTCCGATTCCAAGTAGGGCGGGTTTTTCGGTGGCAAGTCTCTTGAGAGCGGTGATCAGGGAACTGATGACCTTAGAACCCGATTGTTGAGCGTCATATCGATCCCACATGCTTCGGATGAGTTCTCCATCGCTACATAATCTGTGGAACGAATGAGATATATCGAGTAAACAGAGATGAAGGCCATTTACCCTCGCATGATCTCCATTGCCAGTACACGCATCCAAACAGGTTTTGAAGGATGAATATGGTGTTGAGAGTCAGGTTCACTGTCTTCGCTTATGAGCCGAATGAGCATCATAAGAAACACTTCAACCTCCGTCTGAAGCTCCAAGGAGAATTTCTTGAGAAGGAGAAACACGACACGGGTGCATCTCAGTAATAAGGGAAACTGAGGACGGTCGGACAAGGATTTAAGGAGAAGAGGACATAGGTGATGTTGAAGGAGGAGGACAAGTTCTGGGTGCTGATAATAGGTTCGTTGATATTATTCACAGAAATTGGCGAAAGAGCATACCTTGCGAAATAATTCGTGGTAATTTGTCAAAACACTCTCTATCAGCTCCAACGCGAAGGTCTTGTGCAGAAATTCAAGTTTCAAAAAATTGGGCTTCTCTCCATTGGTGAGTAAACACAGGTCTTCAAACACGGAGAACGCGTCTTTCGCGGATGGGCCGAGGAGTTTGGTAGTGCCATCCGGGAGTGTCACTGGCGACAAATTTGATGCTGGAGTTTCCTCCGACTCGGCGATCCGGTCTTCCAACACCATCTTGTCCACGACAAACATCACCAATTGCCGCAGCGTCGCGGCCGCAGTCGATGATACCACAGCAATACGGGATTCTTGTAGCTTGAAGCATAACAAAAGTGCCTGTACCGCATAGTCTCAGATACCGCGCACTATGATGAAAGTGGCGAATGTACGTACATCCCCGAGTAGTTCGCCGTGGATAGCCGGGAAGTTGGGTACGAGGGAGACGAGTGTTTGGAGGATGCGCAGCTGGATATCGACCCCCTGCGACATCGCATCGCTCATGGTGTTGACGATGAGGGGTACGGCGGATTGTGGTACGGCCTTGAGCGCGATGAGGCGTTGGAGCGAGCCTAGGGATATAGCGACGACTTTCGCGTTCTTTGTCGCGCATCCCATGAATACTGGCCGTAGGAGGTCTTCTGACTGCGGGCCATCTGCAGGATATGAGTTGATGGATATTGTTGAACATTTTGGCTACGCACCTGAAGCTAGATTTGCAGTCGCCTGCTCTGGAGAAGCTCGTAATATAGTCAATGACTTTTCAGCAGCCTGCATTCTCCCGTCAGCGTTCTCTTCAAGTTGCCTCTAGACATGCATGGAAGAGACAAACACCTCGCGAATCTCTGGATGTTTCCGTCTTGTTTCACTTGCCAGAGACTGCATGAAAATCAGTGTTGTTCAATTTCGTTTGAATAGCCAAATACCTGCAACTCTGTCACCAAAAAGGCGAGTGAGCTCATTTAGATAAATCTGCAGAGATATTGTCGCTCGGAAATGGGTGGGTGAATGGAGGTCAACCAGTTTCTTGACAGAAATTTAGTGAAATTGCCCTCCGATGTAGTATTTCGCAGGGGCCAGAAGATCGTCAATGGTATAGGGCCTTCGGCGGCGACGGCGGCTCTGACGAGGTTGAAATGATGTCGTAGTTCGGGGCGAACCTTGATTTCACACTCAGCGGCAACACGCGCCGGCCGGGCGTTGCGCGCCAGTGCTGAGCGCGTCTCTAAATTCTCTAAGATCTTCCTTCATGTCGACCTTCTACAATTACAATTCAGTTCAGGGTAAGTACCTCTTTCTCTATTGATGACTCTAAAGCCGAATCATATCTCGTGTTGAGAGGATACCTTCTCGGAAGATCAGGAAACGATGAATCTATTAGGAGGTCAGCCATAACTCAGCCTCTCCATTCCTCAAAAAACTACAAGGTATATATGCACTCAAGTACATTTACTATTTCCGTCCTCCGATTCTGATGCTTACAACAGGTTTGTTCCGACGACTGCCCCAATGCTGAGCAAGAGCGCAAACGCAACTCCGTTTCTGGAAATCGACGATGTCCCTCCTGATAGTCCAACGCCGCCAGCCGGCGTAGTTGTACTAGGCGCTGTTGACGTTGGTGTACTCGGTGCGATAGACGAAATCGTAGTCTGCGACACAGAACTGGGCAATGGCACACTACTGGTACTTGACGGGACTACTGTGGCGCTCGACGTGGGCTTTACCGATATCGACGTCGACGTGGGTGTGAAGTTCGGAATTGTGACAACGGGCAGGCTGATGCCACCGCACGTTTGGTCAAAACCTGGCGATAAAGGTATGTAAACGGGATGTACAGTACCATTACAATATCGTTGAAGAAATCTCAGCTAAGCTTACCATTGAGAACAGTTTGAGCTGCACCAATCACAGTGGCATTGTTGGGGCTTCCTTCAACCGCGCAGTTTATACAAGCTTGCAAGCTGACGGCGACTGCTGAAATGCAGAAGCAACTGACGGTTGTGCACGACTGCAAAATGAAATCGATGCTCAATAAATTATAATTCAAACCCACGGGAAACGAAGAGGTCACCTACTTCCACCGAGGCTTCGTATGGAGCGCAAGTTGCTGCACACTATGCGTGTCTTGTCACCAAATCAACCCATGGCAAAAGGACGCTCAGTACTGACGGTTTCCGTTTGACGAGGTAAAAGAACATCATCAAGAGCGCTACGACGTCCGACCAAGGCTGAAGACACTGCGTGAAGCAGCTATTTAGCTCATTATCTCTGCAACCTATCACTTGGATGGCTCACCCTGCAAAGCGCCCAACACAAAGACCAGGCCTGAGAGAAAGACCGCTGAGAAATACATCTTCAATGGGAAGTCTGGGTGTCTAGAATCAACGCCCGCCTCTTGAAGCCTGAAGGATTGGCAGATTCAGAAAGGTCTGAATTGGATCCGCAGGAATTCCGCAGCATTGATAATGAGGTGATTGGACGACCCAAAATCAACGTGGAAGGTACCAACTGCCACGCCAAGCTCATAGCCTCCTTTAAGCCCGTTCCTGCGCATCTCGCAACAACCCCGGACGGTGGTCGCTATAAATAGAATTCTATTAATAAATACTTACTGTTAGTATCGGTAAGCTTTCACGATAGACTTCCTTCAAAATTGGTGTGCAAAGCCATATGAATTTCGTAACGTGGAATGTAAATGAACCATATGAATTATATTCATCAAGATACCGCTGAGTTATTTTTGCGAAGACGTCATTGTAGGAATTTTCGAACACACAGATCGGCCTGTAGCTAGGACTATGTGATAGCAAAAATGGATGATTGAGTCAGCGTACTTCACTTTTCCGCTCAGCAAGGAGTGATCAGGGCAAGGGGTAAACGGATATGCCGCTCCGTATCGAAGAATTTGGCAAATAGTCAATAAGCGTGGAGCTTTCACATTAAGCGCCCATAAATAAATTGCTTATTTAGTAATAAAAACCTGCGCCACACAATCCACAGTTCAAAGTAACACTGCCTGTAGGAGGACATGTCGATATTCGAAAAACCTATGATATCGATCAGCTGGCTGGCTGGCGGCATTTTACGTGAACGTATCTCGGGCATCATATTCACCCGAGTGTTCTACGAATACGGTGTGAATGCTCGCCATGTTTTGAGCATATTGGGAGTCCAAACACGCTTATACAACATTGAAGTTTACTCTTTGTATCCGGCTTCCGGACAATGATAAAGAATATGGTCATCTTCCTTTGTTGAATCGCCGTATTCTATACCGTAATCGGGATACAGATATGTTGACACTGTAACAAAATTTCAAGTAACATAACAAAGGCTTCTGAATAGGTCAAATTAATATCGATTATTGATAAGGTTCTTTCATCGTTTTGACCTAGAATATGGGGTCATGCAGGGCGTAACGGCCCATCCTCGTGAACTGGATGCCTTCCCGCGGCGTTTAGAAACTCAGATTGTTTTAGAAATGCCAAGCGAACGGAGTTCAAAGCCAATTAGGTCTATGTTCTAAACCATAGCACACCAAGAATTAATGAAGGCCAAGTAGAATCATGCAGAGTTTCCTGTCCAAAAAGAGATTTACCGACGATTCAGAACGCAGTTTACAACTGGAAGGGGGATAGGGGACCCTCGTCCAGATTAAAGTAATGAAATTGGTGGGAATTATTGTCAAGTTCTCTCCTTTTGGGCGGCGGCATACTGGCTATTTAGAAAATAATCTGTGTTTCTAAACGCCATGGGAAGGTATCCACTCCGGAAATAAATTATTGTTTATAAAGTTTTACAAGATTAAATTATAGGAACATTGTGTACGTGCTCAGAGCGAGCCCAAGAGTAATGATAGATAATGATGATGACATCTTTTCGACCCCATTATCCTTCTGGTCGTTACCTTGGGGTGAACCTTGTCCAGCAGGCGTATTGCTATTGCCAGTATTACTCGAGCTTCCACCGTTTCCACCGTTACCCCCACCGGGTCCCCCTAAGCCCGGAGTCTGCGCTGGCCCACTGGTAATAGTATCACTTGGACCACCTCCGATTCCAGTGTTGAAAGATCCTTGTGTAGGAGCTGCGACTGTGGGGTTACCACCTAGTCCCCCTGCATCAGGAGTGGAGAATGTGTCTCCGTCGCTGCTGGAGGGGATTGCACCGACGGCGGTATTTGCGGGTGCTCCGTTCGCGATTGTTAAAGTTGGAATCCCCAAGGGTCCGCAGGCTTGGTTAAAACCTGTAGTAATCACAACAGATAAGCGACCAACTTATTGTGAGGCAGGAAAAGTACATACCAGTCATAATCTCCTCCAAATCGTTTGCTATTTCGGTTGCATTCGCTGCTGGAACGGCATTGGGAGTAGTGACAAGACAATTGATGCAAATCTGGAGGTTTTTCTCGATTGCACTCGTACATAAACACGAAGTGGCAGTACCGCACGACTAAGAGGCGGATAAACGAGTCTTTGAGTCAGGCCAGGTATATTTAATTTCCAAACTCACCTGAATAGTTTGCAGAACTTGACAACCGGTGGCGCAAGGCTTTAAGTTTGTCATTGTTAGTTTTCTATGAAGGTGAATGTCACCCTCTGAATGGATGGCTTACACTTGTACCCCCAATCTGACGAGTATTTAGCTTAAGATATGTATCCCTGGCCCCAACAATAGTAGCTAAGAAAGGATAAATTCAATCCTTGGTTTGGCATTGAATGCCAATTATTGGACGCACCTCGAGTAGATGATGCCAAAATTGCGGTCAAGTAAAGAATATGAACCGAACGCATCATGTATACGCAAAGAGACGAGAGAAAGAAAAACAGGCAGCTAGAATAGGATCAAGGTACTGTATGTTTAAGTCTCTGCAAGCTGTCTGCATTTTATACAGAATTTCATGATACTCGGAAAGACGGACTAATCTCAAGCTTTGCCAGTCAATACGTCGAGCTTTGAATGTTGGTCGACACCAGACTTACAGAAATCACATTGGTGCGTATGTAGTCAAGGAGATTTATTTGCGAATGCGTATGATGATTGATCACCTTGTTAGCGGTGGTTAATCGAGAGCGGTGATGCTCCAAATCTCCTCGATTTGCACTAAAGCTACCCACACTTTTGACATATCAATAACGCCCTCAGGATTGGCGATGGGCGCTGGGCGCTGCTAGAGATAGATACTAAGCCGGATGTCGCGGGTTGTAATCCTGCAGCCTGAGGTTGATTACCATGTCTTCGAGTAATCACTTTCTGGAGAGTGCTAAATTTAGAATTCGCGGAGTCGAAGTTACACCTTCGCCGTTGAAAAACATTTCCTCTAAAAAGCCATCGTTTGCAAGGGCTGATGGCGCTGATGAGCTCGCAATGCTACCAAATCTACACCAGTTGTCCTCTTTAGTCTTATTAGTCCTGGTAGAGGTCATTGACAGATGCAACTGTCGATCAGGGGGGGATTTAGATACCTAAATGATCAACGATAGATGCATTATGCGGGCCTAATTTATTGCCAAGAACAGCTAGCCTATGGAACATGCCTCTATCTTCTATCCCAGATGCAGTGCGCGTAAGGAGATATAAAAATTCCCGCATCAAGCTACAGTGAATATCACAAAGGCCAACACTATGCCGAAGACGCCAACAGATGTCGGGCGATGAAGTGCTGAAGCTCCGCTACCCGGAGATAGGCCGTCTGAGCCTGTGTCTGTGTCTGTGTCTGGAAACACACCGTCTGAGCCTGAGCCTGAGGCTGGTGTTGTGTCCGAAACACCAGTAGTCTGGGCTGCCGATGTAATGCCAGGTAAAGTTCTGATGACTGACTGGGTTGGGGTTGGGGTCAATGGAGGCGCTGTCACCGTAGGAGATATGACGGGAGGAACAATGGGAGTCGTAGGATCGGGGATGATCGAGGAGGGACTTGAGACTGGTAAAGTCCTCGATGTAATAGTCGTTGGTCTATTCGGGTTGGGAACCGTGATGCTTGCCCCGACACATATGTCTTCATAGGCTGCAATAATAATTGAATAAATCAGAATTTAAATGCAGGAGGGGAAGGCTAGCTGGACGTACAATTGACGAGTTGCTCGGCCGAGTTTATGACAGAAGTTGTAGGGGACGCGTTAACAGCGCAGGTAACACAGCTCTGCAGACCCCTCGCTACCTGTGAGGCGCATATGCACGATGTTGTAGTACAAGTCTAGAAGAATTGTAATCAGATACACTGGCAGAACGCATCCGAGTCAGTTCGTCACATACTTTCACAGCATTTTCGAAAACGGAACACTGCGAATCGCACTGAAAAACACTTATTTCAGAACAATTGGATACAAATGGGCTAATGTTGGACACTTACAACGGTTCCTTCGAACTGCCGGGGAAGAAGTTCAAGGTGCCGAGGAAGAAGTGCGTTTATCTGACTGAGCGGGGATCGCGACACCAGTGCGTCAACTGCTTCAAATTTAAGGCCGTACTCTACACACGATGTCATGATCATGCCGAAAGCTCACCTTGCAAGGCGCAGAACGCGACGGTCAGAGCTCCTTTCACGGATCGTGGAACGTGCATGATGGAGGGAAGTCTCGTCGAGTGGCGTTTTCATATTTGAGCTCTCTTTATACCAAAAAAAAAGCGCTGCTACGCGAATTAGCAGCCCTGAGCCTTGCCAAGCAGAGTCAACATACATACCAAATATTAGCGAATATTCCGCGGGAGTTACGGAAGGGTCGATCTTTACTGCAGCCTGCAGTGAAAGCGGTGGCAAGCCTCACGGCCTTAACCATCTTGGTAGTCTTGGCGAGCGCCGGCGTGGACCAATTCATAGTTGAGCATTTGCAAGTCTCAACGTTATTAGAAAAGAAATTCATGTCTCATCCCGGTTTATTAGTCCTCATGAACACGAGATAGAGTTGAATTCTCTTACCGTTTTTTCTTGCAAGAAGAAAAAACCTCCATCCTGGCCCATCCAGACTTGTTGCAAATTCGTTTGTCGAGCACTTCATCAATTTGATTAATCAAGATCTTAATCAGAGCGCGGATCTTTTGTGCACACCATTTTTATATTCACTGTCAAGGCTGTGAAGCCGTTGAGGACCGTTCAAAGCATAGAGCGCTCCCGCCATCCATCTGCCAACCTGAATAGTCAACGTGTAAATACACCACCTCGCGCCGTGGAAAGGAATAAGGCTGCCTTGCCGCCATGCCGCGCCCTAATGGCAATCATCTAACGCACCTCTAGCTTTAGCAACGATCAAGGGTTAATCAACAGGACTGGGAAAAGTAGACAGTGCATGAATACTCAGCTCGACGTGTAGTCAATACATATACAGAGGAGGTAAATATAGACAGGAAAAGGTGTGTACTTATCGCGAAGCTTCATTCGCCAAATCATGTTACATTGATTTTCAGGCCCCATGAATGAAAATAACCAGAGAGATGAGCATGGGCATGAAAACGGCGTATGATGAAGAGCGCTGAAGTGATAACGCAGCTCCCGTTTGAACGCCAATTGATGTCGTTGTTGAAGTCAAATCCCCAGGAGGCAGAGTTGTCACTGGGCCATTTGGAGTAAGGGAAACGGTGTTGACCGGGGTCGTATCTGTTCTCGTAGGAATCACCGTGGTTCCAGTAAAAGTGACTGGCGCCTGAGGAGTGCTCGGATGGGTCACAGGCTCGGGGCTGGGCACTGGTGTATTCTTCGGGGTCGTGGCAGGTGTGTTCTTTGGGGTTGGCGCCGGTGTGTTCTTTGGAGTTGGCGCCGGTGTGTTCTTTGGAGTTGGCGCTGGTGTGTCCTTGGGCATCGGTGCTGGTGTGTCCTTCGGTGTCGGTGCTGGTGTGTTCTTTGGGGTGGGGTTCGGTGTGTTCTTCGGAGGGGGGTCTGGCGTCTTTGGGGGTTGAGGACTAGGGACCTCGACATTAGCACCAGAACATGTCTGGAGATAGGCTAGATGATAACATTAGAATTTTGAATCGAGAAAGCGAGGCTGTGGGCATACTGTTGACAAGTTGCTGCGCGGTGTTAATCACGTCAGTGGTGGGAGATGCGTTGACCGCGCAAGTAACACAGCTCTGGAGTCCGGATGCAACGCTGCTAGTGCATAGACAGGATACACTGGTACAAGTCTATCGCGAAAATTAGCTCCATATCTCCAGTCAGGTATGCACAACCCTCTTACATTTAAGGCATTTTGGAAAACGGCGCATTGAGAATCGCACTGCAATACGTATTTCAGAATACAGCCTCCATAATCCAGGCTTAGAACTTAGTACTGACAACAGTTCCTTGTCGAGGAAGAAGGACGTTGACATTGCTGAACGGGGCCCGAGGGACCAAAGCATGAACTGTGTCGAGTTGAGCATTAGACGATATACGAGAATTGACGAGAAACTTACCTCGTGAGATAAACAGGACCGGAGCAAGAATGACTCCTGAAAATGGTGGGAAATGCATGAGGGGCACTAAGAAGCAGATGTTCGTCGAACACCATCCACTTCAGCGGTGCCCTTTATGTGAAAAAAGTGTGTTGTGTTGGACAGAGGCACGTATGTTGCGAGCCCTGAAAAGTATCAAATAATTGACTCTTCTATACAAATGCGTAGAACGTTCTGATAGAGCTGGCTGACAGTGACAGCCTCGTAAATTTGTGGGAAAGACTCACAGCCCAAAAAAAGGCATTAAAATCGGAATTCGCAGCCAGCGAGCGATGTTCTCATGACAATGCTTTCCAAGTACATACCGCTCGAGTCTGAAGGAAGATGAACTTCGACCTTGAAACCAGATACCTATTCGATTTTTCAAGGAGAGATTATAGTCTCATTTAACCTACTCAACTGAGGGTTAGTTGTATTACAGCGATTCTTGCGTGAGAGGTCAATCAATGCGTACCTTTTACTTAGTTTGACAATGACAGGAATGAAGCCTGGACCGTCGACGACTGTTCTGATTCAGAGGTCGACAGACGCCCCCATTTCCGTTTATCTCGCCCTCGTACTCGCATAAACCAAAGAGATCCGAGAACAGAACCGGTCTGCACACCGTTTGTTGAAAGAAATTGCACGGAAAAGCGTTTCGGTTGGGTGATCGGGAAAAGGAAAGGTCCGAGCGTGACATATAGAACGCGGACGGTCACGACCTAGTCACAAACACGTGATGCTGTAATGCACCCCGGCATTCAATCGGCGTCTTTACTTGTTCCTGACTCCTCCGACCGTGTCCTCCATTCCGTTCTGAGTTCTCCATTTACTGTGTACTGTATTGCGGACTAACATGACTAGTCCAGATTTTGTCCAGATTACAAGTCAAAATCAACATCTGGGGCATGATGCCGTCCGCTATGCACGTCGTCATGTCCGTCCAAAATGTCTGACAGCCTCCTCTGGCGGTAATCCAAAATTAAACTCCAAATGCAACAGCGGCTATTTGTGCAAGCTATCTAAAAAGAATATAGAATGACGGCTAACAGTACCCCAAATGCGACTCTTCCACTGATATGTACCCCGAAGAGACGCCGCGCGGAGGAAGGTACCGTACTTTGACGTCTTTGGATTGAACTCCTGATACTAATCAACGAATTTCGAGGTCGATTGACGACCAAGCACACTTGATTTCTAGGTTTTGAGATGGTGAGCGCGATACCGTCGAGAAAATGCTCGCAAGTATTATCGAACTCTAAATCGGCAGCATCTAGTCAGATTCTTTCCAGCGGAAGGTTAGGAGGAGGACGAATACCGCGTAAAGCGCCTTGAGCGCCATCATAAATGCTCGAGGTTGGCGATAAGCTGATCAAGCAGTCCATACAGTCTTCCAACCCTCGGGCATTTGAATTTGTACATATGCAATCGCCGTACTCGCACGTCTACAGAAGCTGCATCAATATCGACGTCGGGAAGTACATATGTTCGGCGCCTACTTCAAGCGCTGTAGCAATCATGCTACATGATTCCGTGCACTGTCAACCAACACAAGTCCATTCATACAGGTGAATCTTGAAAATCAATGACCTAAGACCTCACCTCTGATGGAATAGCATCAAACACCTCCCCTCGCCGAATTAGCGTCGCAGTCGCATCAGATGGTAGCATAAATAGGACTACAGAGGTATGCAGTTAGCTTCGGAGGCCAACGCCGAATGTACGACATATCGTCCAAACCTCCAAACAGCAGCAGGTCGATCAGCAATAACCTTAGAGTTGCGATTGAAGCCTTCATTGTGGTGGAAAGTATGGGCAGGAGCAAGGTTTGTATGAAGAAGTCCGAGAAATGGGATAGCGTGTCTCTGACCATCGTGCATTTTGTTGTGCCCAGTACTTCAAGCCCAACATTCAACACGTGTATGTCGGATTCTCACCTAAGTGTCAGTGAACACGTTGTTCCATCATGCCTGTTTCATCGGAGGAAAATCATTCGGAATAGAGGGATATGGCCAAGGGAAATCCGTAATGTTGATTTCCGCTGAGGCGTTTCCCCAATATTTTATTCAATGAGTGATTGGTCTTCTGTGGTCTTTTGGGCGCTAAGTCAAAGCGCGGCAAAAGATGACACTTTGATGGCATCATTTCTGAAATGGACTTGGAATTGTTGAACGAATGTAAAATCGGGGACGCGAAGAAAACGTAGCTGTAGCCCTAAAGGTCGCTAAAACACAAAACAGAGTACGGTATCATAATGAAAAGTAAAAATGCTAACATCAGCGGCAGTATACCATCGGAAGGGGCGGAAATTCGGAAAGCCGCCGACACGACGGTAACATTGCTGACTTTTTCGAGGTTATAGTTACCCTCTAGTTCGAGGGCGACCAAATCGAGATTAGGAATTGGGTTTCCACTAATTTGGCAATCTCTGGCAAAGGCTAAAATCAATCGACATTATTGAGCAGTGAGAACAACGTAATGAAATTGAGTGATATAGAATCTCACCAGTTACCCCATTCTGAGCGCGGGCGACATCGACATTCGGAATATTAGGAACGTTGATGATGCAATGTCTACAAGCACTCAATTCATCCCCGGTTTTATCTGTACAGATGCACTCTGCGTTCTGAACTAGGTCGTCTTGAAGCCCGTCGGAGGCATCACACAGCTGCACCATGTTTCACGATTCATCTTCCAAACCAGCGAGAGAAAAGGCTCACGTTATACGCTGACAGAAAGCTGCTACAACTCGCATAACACTAGATAAAAGCGGAGATCAGTGTCGTCAGCAAAGCGTGTTAACAAATGATCCATACATAAGGCGTGAGTGTCGCCATATCTTCCAATCCAGCTATTCCGCCAATGAATTGACGAGCGAGAAGAAATCGTGACCCGATGGAAGCTAGTACTAAGAAAATAATGAACAGTTTTAGACCGGAAAAAGAATGGAAGTGAAAGACGGCGCCTACCGAAGGATGCATACGTCACTATAACAAGGATAAAAGAGCAGTGCATTATACTTAGAGGGATCGCCGCGTCGGGGGCGAGCCCTTTAAGAAGAAAAATGAACGTCGAAAAGACAAAAATCGAGTAAGAACTACTGCGCCACTATGTATATACCTTTTTTTTGTCTGACGTGCAGCCTGCTTAAGAACAATGACGGTGAACAAGGGATGGGTAAAATACATGCATGCGATGCATGCGTTCACGAAATCCGCAAACGGAAGAGGGCATATTCATAAAATACAATATTTCTTTCAGGACTGTATCACGTACAATGTAAAGAGGATGCAGATTGTAGAATTGAAACATACCACGCGCGTACTTACGTGCTTGCCAAAGTTGAACGTTGACGTTGAGCGCTGAGCGCGCGTTGGCGTGTTCGATTCGGATAATTCCGGATAATTCAGGCTCCGCATTCCGAGCGGCAGGTCTATCGCCTCGGACCTCCACGTCGAACGTGCACTCCAGTCTCTTCCGAGCTCTGCATATTACACCACTACGCAATAATCTCTCTGGAACAAGTATGCATCCCTAAATATGGACCATCGGATGTTAGCCCACTGGAGCGATTATAATAAGGACGATGGGCTATGAAAACGTGATAAGATTTTCCTTCAGTTTCAGTGCCCCGCCGCCAACTGACCAGCCTCAGTTACAGAAATATGGATCAACACCATCGTCACTTGCATAATGCTAGAAAATTTCTTCTGTCTCACAAAGCGAAAGGTATGTAGGGAGATGTATGCGCCGTATGAGTCATTCTTCGATTCCGCCTAGTCAGTCTGATTATCCTATCCATATTGCAAGGTCAAATCTGGAAAGAAATGGGAGTCAAGCTTCATCGCTTCGTGGCTCAAACATCCCTACCTATTCATGTTGATTCTTGAACGCGTCGAATGGTCCCTTCACGTCGGTGCATACTTCACGTGGCCGCGCCTCCGCGTTTGTTTATAAGGGTGATCGAGTGCTTGCCTTTTAGAACATTTACATCCTATCTGAATAATGCTGAGACAAAAAATTGACCCGAATGAGCCAGGGCATGTCATCGACCGCCCCCCATTTCGACCACCATTTAGGGTTCTTTCGGTGTATACCGAATCCCTCAAAGCTTCGGACAATTTTCGAATTCTGGCGACATCGGTTCGACGCTATCTGAGCGATGACCCCTCCAAGCGATCCCCGACCACCTGGAGGAACGACTCGGTCGCGGACGCCGGGGACGCGGACACCTCGCAAGGTCCAATGGCCAGATGAAGAGCGTTCTGAGGATTCCTTCGCTCGCGAGATGATGACCAGTGGGAGCTCTGCAGAACCTTCCCATATGCTCGATGAGCAAGCTCGGGATGTACGTTTTTATTTTTCTTCTAGATGCTGCTTTTTTCATAATACTTCACAGGCTGAGCGCTTCCGCGTGTTGACGGAGAAATTAGAGCAACATCGACGAGAAACACCTCTGCAACGAGTACACTATTACCCTGCTCCAGAGCCGACAACACCATCTATTAACGAGGCAGAAGATGAGACGGATACTTCTTCAGACGTGGAACCAGGACCAGATAGTCTCTACCCATCATCTACTGCATCTCCCATCTCCTTCTCTCCACCAGAACCGAGCCACAAGGTTCCTGATAACCGAATTAGTGACTTCGAAGATGCCGGCCTTCCAGGGACGAAGGATTTGCGCAGGTTCTCGATCGACAAGGCTGAACATGTTGTGCAAGCACATCTCAAGAAGGTGAAGGGTCAAGGAAGGAGAAGTTCTGTTAGGCGAATCGATCCGGAGAAAGGTCGACGCCTTGACCTCGAGAGTGGAGCCGACTCTGAACCCTCGTCACCTGAAGGAGGTGGTATTTTATCCGCGTTACTTACCCTCTATCATTACCCCGAGTCTACGGCGTCGTCATCCGTCGCAAGTCAAGCTTCTTCTGGATATAATACCCCTTTAAGTGAACAAGAATATTCCCGACCCATACGAAAATCGCGGAAGGAAAGGAAAGCAGGTACGCTTTTTTCCCTCAATAGATATATGCCCAGTGGCCTAACAATTATACAGAGAAGAAAAGCGAGCATCTATATCATCATAAACCATGGAATTTCACTGTTCCATCTGTATTTGGACACACTTCTCGTCCAACTACTGCAAGAAGTGGCGCTGGTGTATTCGGACCTTTGATAGCCAGCACCGGAAATCTCGCTGGAGTAGCTGCACCTCATGCAAGTCAACTGCAGCCAAATATTAAGCGGCCAGGATACCGTCTCTCTCGGTTCGTCAACACGATTATTTCTCATTGCAGATTGATTCATTCCTTGCAGATACTCCCTGGAAACCAAGGACATAAAGCGGCCTCCAGCAGTACAACGAAGGCAAACCGACGAATCTTACGACTCTTCCCTCCCAACAACATCGGATGGAACGGCAACGCCGACCAATTCGTCGACTCCTCGCACACCTTCTTTCTATCAGCACGGTTCCAAGAGCAACCTTTCAAGTATTTTCGGAGGCTATGTCAGTTCTATTCGGTCAGGGAGGCGCTCTGGAACCAGCACACCGACTGACCATGGTGCACGATCATCACCTCCATCTCCTGGCCATCGTCAGCGACACAAACGGAAGAAGGCTGAGGTTTTCGTAAGTGTGCGATAATCGAAATACTCTTCCGTTTTGCTAACCATTATTAGATCACCCGCCACGTTGCTCAAATTATTCGGCGGGAAGAATTTTTGATGAAGCTAACGCGGGCGATGATGATGTTCGGTGGTCCTAGCCACAGATTGCAAGCACAGATACAATCTGCTGCTCGCGTTCTGGACATCAAATTGAGTTTTCTATATCTGCCGGACATCGTTCTTATCAGCTTTGATGATAATACAACTGGAACGAGCCATATCAAGCTTATCCGACAAGCAAGTGCTCTCGACCTGGGTAAGCTGAACGATGCATTTGCGTTATATTGGAAGGTCGGTCTTTCAGAGTTTTGCTCCTAGTCCCGATGCTTACGTTGTTGCATAGGTTATTCATGATAAACTTTCTGTATCTGACGCGTCTGTCCAACTCGATGTATTGATGAAGAAAAAGCCACTCTACAATTGGTTTGCGGACATCCTCATCGGGGGTATGTGCTCGGCATCGATATGCACCGTGAGCTTTGGCGGTAGTTTCGTAGATGCGCTCGCGTCGTTCCCCATGGGCGCACTGCTGGTAGCAATGCAGATGCTTACGACCAGAAATATCCTATTTTCCTATGTTTTCGAGTGCGTCGTTATCGTTATTCTTCTATCTTCAGAAGTCTTATTGGCATTGCTTGATAGGGTCACAGTTACGACAATTTTTAGCTTCATCGCCGCAGCATTGGCGACGACGCACAAACTGTGCTATCCAGCCATCACTTCCAGTTCGGTGGTACTTATCTTGCCGGTGAGTTTAGGATCGACCTCCATGAAGCTCGGACTCCGCTCAATGTCTTCGTGACAGGGATTTCTTGTGCTGACAGGGTCCTTGGAACTCATGTCGCGACACATAATCGCAGGCTCTGTTCGCTTGTGCTTTTCGGTCGTCTATGCCCTCTTCCTGGGTTTTGGCTTCGCGATCGGCGCACAGTCATTTGAGCTGTTTACGGGGCATGACGTATATGGCCCGGAGGACTATTTCTGCACGCTGACACACCACCCAGATGGGCCTTGGTATCAGCGAACTCCCAACAAGCTATGGGGTAAGAATCAGCTTGGCCCTTTATGAAATGTCATTTTGATGTGCTTCTTTCCCAGCGTTCTTGACCGTTCCCCTTTTCTCAATATTTCTCAGCATGAGAAATCGTGCCCCATGGAATCAGAAAGAGATTGTTTGTTTCAAACCTACTTGACGTATGTCGATCTTTCTAATCTGCTTTCTAGGTCCTCCTTGTCCTCATCGCCAGTGCTGGGTGGGTTACCAATTACTATACCGGGCAAAGATTCGTAGGCCAGAGTGATATCATTGCTGCTGTCGGGTGAGTTCTGTAGCCTTTATTAGCTGTTAGACATCTACCTGACGCCGGCATCGTAGAGCCTTTGCTGTCGGCCTCATATCGAATCTTTATTCGCGCATCTTCTCGGGCAATGCTTTTGTTGTGATGGTACGCGCCCATTCTATATATCTCGTTGGAATATCGGTTTATCCTATCCCCGCGCCCGCAGATCACCGGAATCCTCTTCCAACTTCCTTCAGGTTTAGGAAGTGGGGGGCTGCTCAGCTATGCTTCGCAGCAAACTTCTGGGTCAACCAACTCCTATCTTTCGGGTTTTCAGACGGCGCTTAAGCTTGTCTCGGTGGCCATTGGGCTGACAATTGGGTTGGGGTTGTCGCTGGTGCTGACACACCCCATTCAGAGTCGAAAACGTGAAGCAGGAATCTTCAGCTTGTAATACCGGATATAATTTATTTGTATATACTATTAAGTAGCTATGCGCGCCCATTGAACATTAAATAGAAGCTCGGTGCACTATCGCGAGGTCGGCAAACCAGAGCTCCGAAAATGCCGCGATGCGGTGACAGTGTATTTTCCCACCGTTCTTCCACTTCATTACCGACTTTGACGCTCTACAGTAGACGCAACTCCTCCGTTGAAACTCGCATGGGTTGTCTTAACTAGCTTTCGAGCAAAGAAGCAAGTTGTTCTTGCGAACTGATCGAATGACCGGACCTGTCATCGTTCTCATGATGTTCATGAAGAGCTGACTCAAAGGACCTGCTATGGCACAACTAAACCCTCATCTGGATCCAGTGGCAACCACGAAATCGAGATAATGATAGGGCGAATGGATCTACGAAGCCAACTGTTAGTATATTTTTGTGAGTAATACCCTTATCCTCCACATGCTTCACGTTGCACGGAGTGATCTATCGGAACGCCTTTCCAAACTCTGGCGCTTGAGACTGGAGCTGACGTTGACGGTGTTCGATTCCTAACAGGCCATGCCGAAAGGAATTCGCCGCCTTAAGGTCGAATCTCTGACTCCTAGCTATCTCATCTTCGTTCGTACTACCTTAATCGGACTTGCCAGCCGCTCTATTCTTCAAATCACCACACAAATCGGACCACCGAAATGGATCAACGTTGGATGCAATCTACTTCGCGGGTTTGGCAGAAATTTTTCGCCAGCCTCCCTGGAGGCTGGTAATTTTCGATCTGAGGCTCTTCTTGGGGTCATCCTCGCCCTGTTTAAAATTATCCGGCGCTTTTGCGCGTCCTAGGGAACCAAAATACCTCCGACTGAATGGCTTAAATACCAGGTCCGGATAGGCTATCAATCCAAGCATCTTCTGCTCTCAACGTGGATATCTTCCTCGAATACTCTTGTTCAATGTCTTCTCTTTATAACCAAAACACTCTCTTGAATGTCTTCGTAGACATCGCGCACTCTGCCAACATCGATCGCACCGTTGTCGAGTGCGGCCAGGATCGCTGGACCTATGGCGATCTCGACGTTGTATCGACTGGTCTCGCTCTCGACATGTACAAGAAATATGGCCCCAAGCCCACCGTCGCCATCGTCAGCCAGAACCACCCATACATTTTGGCGATGCTGTTCGCGACTTGGAAGCTTGGTGGGATCGTCGCCCCTTTGGACCACAATGTCCCCAAGGACATCATGGAACGCATGTTGTCCAACATCGGACCAACTTTCGTGTTGGTGCCGTCCACCGAACGAATTGTTCAGAGCATCATTCAAGGTATATTTTCTTTCTAACCTGGGCCTTTCTTCGTGCTAACGAGTTATAGGCATGTCTTTGACCTGCCACGCCTTCGAACCCAAGGATACTACGATCACCACCCTTATGCAAAAGTACATCGATCAGTCCCCCGAACTTCCTGGACACAGGTTCCCTCCCCCTTCCCAAGAGGACATCGCATTGTATCTGCATACGTCTTCGGCTTCATCTGTTAACAACGTCAAGTGCGTTCCGATCAGCCACCAAAGCATCTTATCCGGTGCGAACTCTCGCCTCTCCTGGTGGAAGCGCACATGGCCCCAGCAAGATTTCGCCCACTTGCGCGTTCTCGGGTGGTCTCCTTGGTCGCATATCATCGGTTTGTCCAACGACCTTGGTGCAGCTACATTCCTCACCGCCGGCTGCTATGTCTTTGCCATAACGCCATCGTCATATGGCGTCGCGGCCAGCGAATCGAACAATGTATCTCGCTACCTCGATGTTTGCGGTCAGCTGCTGGAAACCGCGATCGCGAAGCAGCCAACCGCTTTTGCTGGTGTGCCCTGGGTTCTCGAGGGCTTCATGAGGACCTACAAGGCGGAGTCGAACGCGGCTCGCAAACAATCTATCCAGGACGCCATCAAGAGGTTGAAGGTGTTCGGATCAGGAGGTGCCGCAACAAATGGAGAATGCCTTGAGTGGGCCTCGGAGATGCAGATCCCCCTTGTGCTTGACATTGGCATGACGGAAGTCGGTGGTAAGTTTAGATATCCGCATTCAGATCACGATGTTACTCATCTTGTGTTTTAGGACCTCTGTTCCATTCAACCATTAATGGACTTGAAGGCTGGTCCAAGGAGGACTGCCTCCTCCCCGACGCTCGCCTGCAACTCATCGACGAAACAGGAGCGGAGGCGATATCAGGTGATTTTAATATTGGCTTAGAGCGGAAATGGACATCCACTAATTTCTTCCTCGCTCGCAGAGGGAGAGCTCGTCATCAGAAGTCACTTCGTGACCAAGGGATACCGCCAATACGATAATTCCCCTTTCACGCAAGAGAGCGATGGCACCGTATCTTTCCGTACAGGAGACGTCTATGGTTATGTTACGGAGGAGCGCCTGGTTTGGAGAGGCCGAAAGGAAGATTATATACAGGTGCGTTCTGCTATTCAATGAATTTTATCTGATTTATTTTGACGTCCGATTTTTTTTTACTCAGATGAGCTCTGGAGAGTCACTTGACCCTCGTGTCGTCGAGGCTATCCTCGACCAAAGCCCTGCCATTATCCGTAGCTGTGTTATCGGAAACAATTTTCTCAAGGCTCCCTCTCAGCTTGTATGTGCGATTATCCAACCAGTCAAGAACGCCTCGAATCTGGAAATCACTCGCGCCATCTCTATCGCTAACCGCGGCCTTGCCCCACCCTTACGTATTTCGTGGTCCCGTGTGCTGATCTTGAAGGATGGCCAAGAAGTTCCTGTCACAAAGAAAGGAGGAATCTTCCGCAAGAAGCTGGAGGCCCTCTTCGGCGAGCAGATCACATCCATGCTCAAAAGCCCAGATGAAGGTATAGCCTCCAAGGACGCGAACAAGGTCACCCCCTCTACCAATCGAGCCCATGGCAAGACCAGGGATCAAATCGCCTCCATCGTGTCAAATATTGTTCTCCAGACGTTAAGAATCTCAGAAGAAACCATGGACAATAACTCTCAAGCCACCTTCGCCGAGGTTAGTATCTTATACTTTCCCAACTTCTGTTACCTAACGTTTCTTAATAGCTCGGAATGGACTCAGCAATGTCGACTATGATTGTCAACAAGCTCAACCTCCAGCTCGATATGACCCTTCCCATGAACACCTGCCACACTTACATCGACTTGGTGTCCTTGACCAACGCCATCTTATCTGACCTTGGAATGGATGGAGCGTCATCCCAGGCTCTTCCCGCTACTTGGACGGCACCTCCTGTCCGCGAGAAGGAAGAAATTGTCATCGTTGGTCAAGCTATCCGCCTCCCTGGTGATATCGATACCACGGAAAGCTTCTGGAAAGCGCTCATCGACAAACGCGAGGATCTCATCACCCCTGTCCCTGCCTCTCGTTGGGACCATGCCAGCTTTTACAGAGCCCCAGACTCGAAAGAGCCCCCCGCACCTTGCGACATCACTTTGGAAAAAGGCGGCTTTGTTGACAGCTACAGCTTTGACCATGCTTTCTTCGGTATCTCGTCGATCGAGGCATACCATATGCCCCCTAACATCCGACTCGCGATGGAGATTGCCTTTGAAGCTTTGGAGAATGCCAACATTCCTGCCTCGAAAGTCAAGGGGACCAACATGGCTGTTTTCGTTGCTGCTGGCATGGACGAAGGTTTCGTCAAACTATTATTTGCAGAAAAGGGCTGGGGAGGTAAGTAATCTCCTCGTCATTATATGAAGTTCTCACTAATATATCGCATAGCTTACACTCGATACTACGGTACTGGTGTCGCCACTAGCACTGCCTGCGGTCGTATCAGCTAGTAAGCCTTATCCTACATATGAGAAATCCTGGTTTTCTAATCATGAAAAATTCTAGTCTACTCGACGTTCATGGCCCATCCTTGACCATCGACACTGCTTGTAGCTCGGGTTTGATCGCTTTCGACCAAGGTATTTTTTCATCCAAATCAAATTTGAATTCGACTAAATCTTTTCACCTTAGCTGTTCAATTCTTGCAATCGGGCGAAGGAGAATCTGCTATCGTCTGCGGATCCAATACACATGCATGGTAAATTTCTATGATACCCATCTTTCATGTAGTTTCTCATCGAATATCAGGCCTGGTACCCTCGGTTTCCTGTCGGCGCAGAAGATGACTTCAAGCAACTCACGCTGCGCGACGTTCACGAACATGGCTGACGGGTGAGATCATACGATTTTCTCTTCTCCGGCTCGCTCTCAAAGTGGCTATCTAGATATGTTCCCTCTGAAGCCGCTGTTGGCATGATTCTGAAAACAAAGAGCGCTGCCTTGCGAGATGGTGACAAGATCATTGGAGTCATCAGATCTACCGATGTCAAGCACGACGGCAGATCCCAAGGTTTGGTCGCTCCCAATGTGAAGGCCCAAATTGCTATGCAAATTTCTTTGCTTGAAAAGGCGTCGCTCTCGCCTGCTCAGATCGAGTACGTCCCTCGCTTTTATTGTCCTCGCATAGTCTAATCCCTTTCGATTAGTTTCATTGAAGCTCATGGAACCGGTAAGTTTTAGACGCGTATTTATTTCTCAGTATATTAATTTTTCCGCCGTTAGGAACGTCTCTGGGTGATCTTATTGAGATACAAGGAATCAACGAGGTCTTCAAATCTTCGCATGGACCCGAGAAACCGCTCGTTGTCGGTGCTGCCAAATCTTGCGTCGGTCACGCTGAAATTGTGGCTGGATTGGTCGGCGTCGTCAAAACCCTCTGCACCTTCTCGGAAGGCACAGTGCCCGGTCTTGTTCAGTTAACAGCAGACAACATGAATCCCAACCTCGATTGTAGTGTCGTCCCATTGCATATTCCTGTGGAGCCGGCTGTGTTGGAGACAGAGAGTGCGCTCCCTCTTCGTGCATTAATTCTGTATGTCCTTTCTTTTCCCTTTTGTATCATTAACTGAGTGATTCCGTATAGCTCCAATGGATTTGCAGGTTCTATCGCCGGAACTATCCTCGAAGCTCCAACAGAGGACATGAAACCTAAAATTTCTGCAAACATCCCTGAAAACACGCATATGATGTTTGTCGTCAGCGGAAAGAGTCAAGGAGCCCTCATGGACTACTTGAACAAGTACCTGGATTTCTGCCTCAATGCCGATCCCTCTCTTTTCCATGCAATCTGCTACACGAGTTGTATCGGTCGTGAACACTATCGCTACAGGTTCGCCTGCGTGGTCAACAATATGCAAGACTTGATCGCTCGTATCGAGGACCGTCTCCAAAACGATTCCTCGCCAACCGGAGGGAATTCCCGTCGCATTCTTCTTGGATTCCCTGGCCAAGGTTCCCAGTATCAGGGCATGGGTCGTTATCTTTCCAGCCAATTTTCGGGCTTCCGATCCATCATCACCGATGCCGCTGAAAAGGCCGCTGCTTTGACTGGTTATCCTATCCTTTCTTTCCTCGTAGAGGAATCGGCATCAGGAAAGCTCAGTATTGATAATAGCGAAGTTGCTGGTGTTTGTATCTTCGTTTTCCAGTATTCTGTTGCGACCTGGTTGGAGGACCTTGGGCTTCATGCTCATGCAGTCATGGGTCACAGTCTGGGGGAGATTGCCGCAGCAGGTGAGTCCTATCGTCGCTCCGATCATTCAAATTGATTAAAACTACCCTAGTTGTCGCTCGTGCATTTTCTTTCGATATTGGCCTCCAGTTTGCGGTTCAGAGAGCCAAGTTGCTTCGCGCTGACCCCACTCGTCCAGCCGGTATGGTTGCCATTCAAGCCACTGAGGATCGTGTGGAACAATATATCCAAAAATTGGGCTTCAACGATCACGTCGCAATTGCCGTCTACAACGGGTCTGACGCACATGTTGTTTCTGGAGACATGAAGGCTATAGATAGCCTTATAGCTGCGGCCAAGAGGGACGGTCTGAGGTGCACAAAGTTGAAAGTTGATCAAGGTAGGGTCATTCCAGCAGCATTCTATGGGATTTTGCTCATCCCTTTCGTTTCCAGGCTTCCACAGTCCTGCGATCTCTGCAGCTCTTCCTGCCCTGAAAACTTGGTTAGACAAGCACCAAGACTCTGTCAGCGGACTCGAGAAGCCTTTCTTCTCCACTTTACGGGGCGCCGAAATCCCGAAACATGCACGTCTGGACACTCAATACTGGGTAATTTTGATATTCTCTGTGTTATACATACTTTCTAACATGTTACTGTCAGATTGACCATGCTCAGAGCGCTGTCAGATTTGTACAGACTGCAAGGGCTGCAACCAAGGCATCTTCTATTGATGTCATTGTGGACGTTGGACCTCAGCCGACCATCTGGTCCAATATGCAGACACCCGAGTTCTCTGGAAAACCTCGTCTCGCTTTCACCGGCAAACGTGGAAAAGACCAAATCGTCGCAATGCTAGCTGCGCTCTCGTCTCTCTTTGAGAAAGGATTCAGCGTCGACTTTGATGCGCTTTTCAACCAAATGCCCTACAAATTTGCAACGACCGACATTCCTACGTATCCTTTCCAGCGGATATATAACTACCCGTCGTATATCTGCAGTCGTTCGACTACTATGGCCTCCATTCTTCATCAAGTGGATGCGGCCCAGCAAAAAGCACCGACTCCTCGATTTGTCGTCGACCAGCCTCTCTGCGATTTCCTTGATCTTCACCGAATCGAAGGCCGGCGCGTTCTTCCCGGCGCTGCCATGGTTGACTTTTTCGCTCGTGCATCTGGGTCCAAGTCGCTTAAAAACATCAAGTTCCACACACCATTGATTTTGGAGACTCCGGAGACTCAAGTCCGCGCCGAAATCGACGAACAAGGTTCCTATAAACTAGTTCAGGAAGATGGCGCTGATACTCCTATCTGCTCTGGTACCATCGCTGACTCGACCGGTTCCTCCCTCGGCAGGAAAGTTGTGAAGGAACCTGAGATGATTCCTTTGCAAATGATGTCGAAGGCGCAGATATACGAATGCTTCAAGAACGTCCAATTTGGAGAACCTTTCCGCACCGTCCAGGAAGTCAGAATTTGGGCTGACCATGCCGACGCTGATATCAAACTCGAAGCTACCGAATACCCCAGCCACGATCGCATCCGCAAGTTGGACGCCTGCTTGCATATGTTCGGTGCTGTTGCTTCTAGGTTAGCGCCGCCAACCGACGATAGCGCTGGAGCCTATCTTCCTGCCTCGTTGGAGGGTTTCACTCTCCATGCAGATGAGATGCCTTACAACTACACTTGTCGCTACTATCTCCCACTCGACATTGGACGTAACGCTCGCACCCTGACCACTTCTTTTGAGGTCTTTTCCGATGCTGGAGCGCTTCTTGTATCCTGCAAGAAGTACTCCGTGGCTTGGGTCCCTCGAGGCGTCGTTCACAAAGAACAGCAGGCCATGGGAGCTAATACGAACAGTTGGCTTCGCAATGGCTGGACTCCACAACCTCTTCCTTCTATACAGAGCACTTCCGTTCACAAGTTCGACGAGCTTCTCTATCTCGGCAGTGTGGAATCCTCCAGGGTGTTACATGCGCTGTCTCCTATGGCCAAGGATTGCGTCTGTGTTGAAATTTCTCACCTTCCCAAAACCGAAGCAACACGCGAAGCGTATAAACTTCCATCGATGCGGAATCAAGATGTGCTCATTGTTTTGGATTTGTCGCAGGCCAATTGCCCCCCTGGCTCTGAAGAATTCAGCTCTCTTTACATGCAGATCCTCATGTTGGTTAAGATGGTCATGAGTCACAAGCTTCGCATCACAAGCTTCCTGGCTTTGACCTCTTGGTCAGCTCCCGTGGATCTCTACAAGGAAGGTCTTGATCTCTTCTCCGATTCGAATGTATCCGCGAACTCTCTCGTTGGTGCGATTGTGCAAGGTATGGTTCGCGTTTTCCGTCGTGAAACTGGCCTCGACTTCGCTGCGTGGTGTTTGGATCTGGCAAATATCGACAGTCTCACGGACCCTACACTTCAAAGCATCCTGTCCAACGAGATCCAGGCACGATATCAATCCGCCTTCTTGGACACTTTCGTCAGTTATCGTGAAGACGCGGCCAAAAAGTCGCTGTCTCGTCTTGTACCTTCGTTGGAATCCCTGGAGCAAGTTCCCGCTCGGTCGCCTTCGGGAGTAGCTGTCATTGTAGGCATGGGAAGTATTGGCTCTGCGCTCGCCGTCTCGCTGATCGAAGTTGGCTGTGAGTCCGTTGTCTTCCTTGGACGCAGGCCCGAATCTCAGGACCAAGTACGCATACTCCATTTTCTTTCTTTTCATTCATTGACACTTTTGCCAGGTCGTCCAAGAGTTTGCGGCCATGCCTGAGAAGGTGAAGAATCGCTGCTTCTATCGACAAGTTGATGTCTGCGATAGGGAGAAGCTCAAGCAAACTTTGGCCGATATCAATAACGTACATGGTCGCGTCAACCACATCATCCATACTGCCGCCTTCGTTGCCGATTCCACCATTGTAGTCGCCAAACCATCTGATTTTGAAGCCGTCCTGCGACCCAAGGTTGTCGGATCCTGGAATCTTCATGTCGTCAGCCAAGAGTTGAACCTCAGCCTTGAATCTTTTGTCATGTGTAGTAGCACCAAGTGAGTCAACTTCCAGTGATTTCTTCCGCACTCTGACATTATTTTCAGCGTCATCGTCGGAAACCCTGGACAAGTTGCCTACGTCGCTGCAAACTCTTTCATGGACTCCCTTGCCACTTTCCGTCACAATTCCGGCTTGCCTGGAACGTCACTACAATTAGGTGCTTGGGAATCCAAGCTTATCGCCAATATCGACATGAATAACAGCTTCGCTAAGCTCATGACTCATGCAGAGGGCCTGCCTCTCATTCTGAAGGCGATGATGGCTCCGATTCCCATACAGATCGTCGCTCACATGGACTCCACCAAACTTGCTGCTACTCCCGCCTATGCGAAAGACCCTTTCTTCGCACCTCTTTTGCCTAAAATTTCAGCTGACGACACCAAATCGAAGCTTTCGGCGGAGAAAGTCACCAAGATACTCGTCGATATTCTGCGGGTCGCGCTCGAATTGCAGCTCAGCGAGAAGCTCGGTGTGTTTATCTCTTATCCCTTTTTGAAATGATTCTTATGTCCTTTTTAGATACCTCTGAGGAGTTGGCTTCGCTGGGAGCGGATTCAATCACATTCGCACAATTCAAGGGACAGGTTCTCAAGGAGCTCCAGGTCGATGTTCCTACAATTTATCTCTCTGAAGGCTACTCCATCAACGATATGCTCACCAACGTCCTCGAGTCTTATGGCCCAGCTTGATTGCCTTTGTCTTGTGCACGTACTACGTAGATATTTGGACCTTGTATATTTGAACCTCCATATGTGTCTTATGCGCTCGATTACTTTTGATACTGTTTATTTAATTCATACCCACTTTGCCGTTGCCTCACATTGATAGCCCATTTCATGTGCTTTTGTAAGGTTCGAAAGGGTCTTGATCAATGCCCATCAAGTTGTTGACAAGGTGAGCTATGTTGGTATAAAAAAATCCGCGTAAAAACTGCTACAAACTGCGTTACTGTACATGATATTTTTTCTTCGCAGTATCGTCACCATCATTGCATTCGAGAACGGCCAGAAAGTCATCTAGATATAGATGGGGAGGGTAGGATTGAGCACAGTCCATTCAGGACCTGTGACCAGATCCTTATCGTCAATCAGGAAGTCCTACGAGGAAACAAATTAGGAGGCGTATTTAACAAATTTGATATCACAACACGCACGAGAGGACATTCGACCAAAGTGCCTTTGACTTGGTTCAGACGCGCCTTGACGCGGTCCAGAGGAATTCCAGGTACAAGGTGCCCAGTCTTTGATTTAGGACGATAGTTCTGCAGTAGTTCAGACCCCAGTTAGAATCATGGTGTGCATTATAATTGATCTACTTACATCGTAGGCTTCCCAGTTGCGGACAAGGTTTGTCGGAATAGGGCGGAAAAGTTCAGAGAAGATTTCGCGGTTCTTTCTGGCAGTTTCCATCCAGAGCGAGTTCGTCTCATCAGCGATAGGATCCGAGACGAGCTTGTCTTCATATGTGCGCGTTTCATCCTTGTTGGGGAAGGGCGCCGGGCGCATGAATGAGGTAATTTCGGGGTCACGAACATCGGCTGGCTGAGGTTCGATGAGGCCGAGATGCTCTAAACAAATGATCAACACTCGAACATGGCATATGTAGTAGTTAAAAGTTACCTTTATACAACTGACGGCGGAGAGTAGCTGCGAAGCGCGATACTTGATAGGGCTCGCCGTCCATTGTCGAATTGATCATGTCGTCGTCCTCGATGACAAGGGCAATCTCAGAATCTCCATCACCCTGCAAAGAGACGAAGGTATAAATGAAGTATAACAGATAAAAAGTGAATTAATGGGTACCTTTTGACTACGATCATTGATATTCGCAGATCCTATCTGGAAAAAAAGTGAGAAAGGGAAAGACGGGGTAAAATATGCCACCGAAGGCGGAAAATATGGCATACAATGACTCTTCGGTCGTCAACAACCATCAGTTTGGAATGGATGTAAAGCAGCTCAGAAACATAACTTTCGAATTGCGCAACCATTAGCAGCTGACAATGTAATGAGCGATAATGAAAGGAACTCACGCATTCAGCTCCTCCTCCTCGCTACCTAACCACTGTTCATCAAGCAGCGATGTCCCATCATTCAACATATGCTGTGCGACCGTGTCCGAAACGGGTTCATCCGACCTCAAATTCGATGCACCAGCCTCGAAACGCTCCACCACCTCACGCGCAGCGGGCACATCTTGAGGAATCGGAATCTTCTCTGTTTTCTGAGTCGAGGGCTTGTCAGCGGGAACAAGAGATTCCTCCTGGGGTATGACAACGACGATCTCTTTTTGGGTGGTAAGAGCATCGCCATCGACCCATTGAGCCGAGAGCGCGACCTGCGCTTCGTGGAATTTAACGCCTGAATTAATTTCCATTTGCTGGATGAAGCCTGTGGATCCAATGAATGATTAAAGAGGTTCGATAGGTCTATCAAATTTACATACCCTTAGGAGCGTTGATTCGGTCGTAAGCCCTCAAATGGTAGAACCTGATGTAATCCATCCTGACCGATGAACAAAACATGAGCAAAATTGTCCATACACGAACGTTGAAAATCCAGGAAGACCCACGGTTCATATCCCGCCTTGCGCACCTCCTCGTATATACTGCTGCCTCCTCGGTTGATGGTGCGGTACTGCGCCGCCATAATCGTCTTGATTGAGCCCTCAGTTTTGATGTCGCCCGCAAAACCAGGCACTTCTGGAATGACAACAACCACCTATGAATTATGAGGCAGCAAGTGATAGAGGTCAACATCGACTGCCTTTCCCAATAGTCAGGTTAGAGATCCATACCTTGAATTTCTTTCCCTCCTGACCAGCGCGGACAATGCGCTCGACCAACGCAGCGCCGATCTGGTTTACGACAGAGCCACCCGTCTTGGTGGCAGAAATGCTAGATACTCATCTTCAGTAAACCAACAAAAAATCCCCACTCAATCCAAACGCACAAGAATTGATTCTCTGCAATCAAACTTAATGAACATGAATCCACAAAACAGATACACCAAGTTCAACATACCGATATAGATATAATGCTCAGCCTCTTTGATCAGCTGAATATCTATTCCAAAGTCAGTCAGTTACATGCATACAATCACCAAACAACTCTCCACATTTGTAAAGCAAGTCACTCACAAGCATCTTGAATACTGTGTTCCGTCAACACGCCATGCGACCAGTCAGACACGCTCCGCACGGCCTGAACGCGACATTTTTGCGGAATACGCCCACGCACACCACGATCTTCGGGCTCGTCGGTAGAGGCCTCAGGCCCGTGCCATCGCTGCCTATATTTTCTACCGACAGATTTCCATTGTTCCAAGTGTGGATGACCTAAACAAAAAAAGAAGGGAGTTTTCGGTTAGTTGACTTTGGGGATCAGGATTTTAAAATTCAGGATTTGCAGCTTACGGGCGACAGCTTCATTGGGGGCATATTCGGGATCATGTGGGAGAGCGAGCCATGCGACATTGCTGCACGTTCCGTTAGCTGGGTGAGCAGCGACACATATAGACGTAGACTAACTCTTTGTCGCGGTACTATGTTGAGAGACAACGTCAAAAATGATCACGCCCAAGAAGAAAGAAAAAAAAAGGGATAACCATACCTTCCGTTTCTTGATTTCATTCCACCGCTCAATAAAGTGTTGAGCGATATCCAGCACAGCAGGGCCCTCAAACGTCATATGGACCTAACGAAATCCACGATCAACGCCCAGCAAGATCACCCCATACAAAAAAGGCACCTACGTCATGCCAAGGCATCCGCGCATTGTCCATGATCGAAAGCGTGTTGCTCACGTAGTCGTACACATCCTTGAAGTCCATGATCCTTGCATTGTTGAAATCCTGGCCTGGGAAGAGCGTCTTGCTAAAGTCGGTTGGATGCACGTCCGCGAGCGGGTGCGTGTGCGTGTCCCAGCGCCCGAAGCACAAATCCAGGCCGCCGATGGCGGCGTATTGATTATCGACGGCGACGATCTAGATGGGATATCAAAACATGCGCGTTACGGAGGTGGGGTGATGGAAATTAACCTTCTCGTGGTGGGACCAGAATTGGATGCTGTCTTTGGCGCCGATGTGGTCGGGATGGCGCATACAGGTGATGTTGGGGTGTAAAGCCTCCAGTTTGGCCTGTGGAATGATAACCTGTCAGAACGTGCTTCGACAAGGAGAATGGAAGCAAAACAGAGAGGATTACCACAGCTCGGCCTTGTTACATGGAGGTCGGAGTGCCAGACATAGAGAATCTGAACGACTTGCCTTGGTGTGCTTAGAGCTCATGGACATGGTTTGAGTAACCTAATCATTCGGTTCAAAACCACATATAGCCCTGAACAGAAATTCCATACCTCTTTGTACACGATAACATGAATCTTGACACCCTCCTCCGCCTTACGCTGGAGGAGTTTGTCAAGGCGCCATTCGGGGAAATAGGCAGGTGGGCGACGGAGGTATAACTCAGGGGTAAGCCACCAATCCTTTGCCGGAGGTTCAGTAATCCCTTGCCCACATATCAGCGAAGGAAACACGTACGGTGATGAAGATGACTTCCTTCGCCTTATCGATCATTTCAGAGAGCGCCCACATGTAATCGTGGCCATCGACATGCCTAGACGAAGGAGCGAGATCATTAGTTCTTTCACACCGAACACCCACACGATCGATGGACCTCTGTGTCTAGGTCTCAGTTCAGACGTACCATTTCGCGCTGTTGCCAGATCGCTCAGCGGCGAAGCTCTCAAATCGATGTCCTGCCCTTATTTCTGCGCGTAGTTCATCTTGGGCTATCTCGTCGGGATCATCGTGGCGCCCTTGAGTGCAGATTTATGAGTTCCTTCCAAAGGCGAATGGGAAAGAGGGCATCGTACGATTGGGATTCAGGATACCTAGAACAGACCGTCAGTTATTCTCTCCACGTACGAGGAGCCACACAGAAGCATCGTACCGATAACCTCAGCCCTTGCATGGCTAACGACTTTGTTGAACAAGTTCATCGTCTTGTTATCCGCCTCCTTGAATTTAGATTTCAGGAATGACATGGTGGTTGAAGACAAACAGAGGTGGTGACTAACCGATCCAACAGTGCGGATGCTTGATGAGTGCGACTTGCGGAACTTTGGCGAGTCCGAACAACGCCCACCGTACTTATCCTCTTTGCTGAAGTCAACCGGTCGCTATAGTAGTTACTTATATACAACAGAACCTATCTTCTATCTTTGATCACTGATCAAAGCCGCGGCTTATGCCGTCTCTGCATGCCCACCGTTCCCCAAAGAAATTCGACGAAGAGGACTACGACAGAACAGAAATTCATTCGGCGGCCCGAATTATCGATGACGATAGATTGATGAATAGTCCGAATGGCTAGATCGACTTATCATCATGATCAACGGCTGTGCATATCGGAGTCTGCCTACGGGAGACTACAAAATGGCCCCTGTTGATTCTTACATGTAGGAGTTCAACGTTCAGCACCAGCGCCCAGCTGTGATGATTTGCTTATTGCCGAATCTTGCTGGCCACCAAATTTTTGATTCAATTGAAAGACCAGAGCCTACCGGAGCATCGAGCTATTGGAAAACATGAATCGTATCACGGTAAGTCGGAGCGGAGGCAGGATAGAGCGGAGGCAGGATACTTAATGTTTAGTCGGATCTGCATAAGAAACCGTGTCTGCGTACAAGAAACGTTTATCTGGTCTGTATGCCGCTTAGCTGCAGGTTGACGCGCACATACGCGCGGCCTTTAATTTTTTGAAAGCGATCAGCGCACAAAACGAGACGCCCATTGATGTCTGCTATTTATTTAAACGAAACGATCGCTCCCTTCCAAAAATAGCAGCCATGGGCGCTTCTTCACCCTAGTCTCGAAGAATTCCAAGGGCGCTTATCGACTTGATCGTGTGACCGAGGACAATGCTTGGCTGGAAATGAAGTTATGAAGGGTCTGTTTCGGTCCTATAAATATTATAATATGTAAATACATACGGAAACTTTGCGTAGAATGACGCGCAACCGTCAGCTGGCAGTGGTATCCTTCCTCCACCTCCATAAATATCTGCACCAACGTCTAACCTAGCAGAAAGCAACGCAACCCGCCGTGTTATCACCAACCCACTGCAGCAACAGAAAAATCCAAACGAATGTGAAAATACAATGCACAAAAACAACAGAACGGCGCTAAATACTTAGGATATAATTCAGAAAATCATCGCGGTCAGACCCAGTACAAATGCAAAGCCAAAAGAAAGGAGCGACAATGGTATCAACACAATCACTTCGCAATTCCGGTCTTGTTCTCCCACTCGTTCTTCGAGCTCATCCTCTCCTCCGAATCCGGTGTATCCGCCGATTTCTTTGGCGTCCCATCATCGGGAAAGTGGGATATCGTCGTCTGGATGTTAATCATATGCAGGGGAACACCGCCTCTGGATTCACTCGGGTGGCTGACGCGCGAAGGATACGAGAACGGCTGGACGGACTCCTTCCTGTCCACGCTGGTGATGATCAGGTTGAACGTGATACCCTAAACGCAGATAAGACGTCACAAAGATAAGAAAAGACCGGTGTCAGCATCCTGTCAAATGAGGCTATTCCAAGATAACTTACAATGATTTGAACCACCTGTTAAGGGGGATTGTCGTAAAGCACATGCAAAAAAAACGGAGATGTCAGTGGTTTCAAGATGACAAGCGGGATGATCATTTAAAATTCAATGAACATACCGCATTGGATACCCCGTATTGCCCGTTATTGGACGCCATGTACAGCCCGAACAAGATGATGATGGACATCGTATACAAGAGCCCCGATTCAACGAGGACGACCACCACCTTCCTTAGCGGCGAAGTGGACATGATGACCGACGACCGATGTTTCAGTCCCTGCTGGATCGACCAGATGCGATACACAATCAGTCCTGGAATGATAAAAATTTTCAGTTAAGCGATAACGCAGTGGGCGCCACCGGAAACTAGGCGCTCGCCACATACCAGTCGTGAGCACGTTCAATGCCAGTGTCAAGCAGAGCATGCTTGTGATGAAGGGAACGAGATTGGACGCGTTCAGCAGTTTTCCATTCGTGCTCAGTGTAGCCTCGACATAGATAGTCATCGCACCGCAGACTGAAGGGCGTTCAGAAGTTAACAGCTTATAAGAGACGCGATCGTAGGCAGAGCTCACCGGTGGTAGCCAACCACAACATAATGGGCAGGACAATGATGAGCCAGCTCTTGCTGTAAACAACCCAGCATCTGAAAATCTATCACGGCGGGAAATCAACGCGCTCAGAATCAAGAATTTGGATAGTGAATAGTACAGTAAGTAGCTCACCAGGATGGCATCCCCCACGAATGTCTGCGCCACATAACACGCCATGGCCATCACGTTCAACCAATCCGACGTCTTGTCGAACTCCTCGATCGCATCGCCAGAGAGATAGACAAACGCCTCGAGGTTATGTCTCAGATGAAAGGCGACATCCAACGACGCGAAGGTGAACATGAGCAACGCGGCCGTGATCATTTTTTTGTTCAGCAAATGGAACGGCTTGAACCATTTTTCTGTCCATATCAAAACCCGCATGCAGCTGAAGAACGAGACCAGAAAAATGCCTGGCGCAGCGTTATCAGATTTTTCGTATAAGCGTCGATACCATAATCCAATCCACGCTACTCACTGAAAAAAAACAAAAACAAAAACGATTGGGCGATTAGCGCTCGGTGCGTCGGAGAGTCCACTCACCCATAAAACACGCTCTCCATGAACAGGCCCACAACCTGGGCAGCATCGATCGCGAACGACATCAAGGACGACGGGGATGGGTGGACGATTAGAGAGGCCTTCAGAATCGTCGAAACCCTTATGGATCATGGATCCATCCTATATGGAGTGGCCAAAAAGCCAAAGATAAGAAATAACAGCCGCGGCGGTAAAGACGGGGGCTATTGACACCGAATATGATGTGTCGGCTCCTTCGGCACTATCGGCTAGTGACTGTGGCGTCTGCTCCATCAAAGCCTAGGAGCAGTAAAGTTTCACAACATGTGTATAGAGATAATAGCTCTGCAGAGCACATAAATTCCATATTCTCCAGTAATCAGTACGTTCAGCTGTACTGTATTGGAACGGTGTTGATCTGAGAAAAAATCCTCGCTGCGATTCGCCAACTCGGCGCCAACACATGGAACCGAATTAGCTATAATCAAATCTGTGTTTATCGATGCATGTGTCCTGCTCCGGCGTACTACGCAGATCAGCTGTAGATCAGTTGCAGATCAGCGAAAAAAATGACAGGAACTATATTCTTGTACATACGTCCCCGAAGGGAGAGTGTGGCACCCATAGATAAAGTGACATGTGGACTGTAACCTCGGACTGTCAACCTATCAGCAATGTGATCATGACTTTGATAACACCCACAAGACAGTCTTAAGTGTTACTGAAAGACAAAAATACAAATTTATAGGCCTTAGCCGGGGAACTTTTGGCGTTCGGGTGTTTCGATCGACAGAAATAAAGACAGGCACAAATTCGAAGCGTTTAACAACTAGAGCGCTAGGGGCGAGTCTGCGATGGAACATACTCTAAGTCTATTCCTCGACGCCCAAGTTTTCAAATTCTTGCAGACGTTTTTGGTGCTTTTCCAAGTCTTTTTTTGTGTGATAGATGGTTTTCTTTGATTACCGGGTGCCCGACGGCATGAAATTGTAATGTGATTTCTCTAAGACGCGTTATAAAATAGACAAGAGCATAAGAAGGTCGTAGAAAGGGCATATGCACTTGAATACGATCTGTAGCCTTCCCAAAAACGCCTCAGCAACCAATTCTAAGTTCCTGAATTATGGTAGTTTATTTGGGCGTGCTTGGTTCAGCTTAACCATTTTCGCCACGCGGCACTGCCAGTCCATCAACTCATCAATTTAGGAGATTGAGAGGCACCGTAAGGCAAGGAGTCGAGACTCGAGAGCATATTATTCATGAAGCGTAGTAACTGAATTTTGTCTATAGAGAGCAGCTAGATCTCCAGTGGATATAACAGGGCGGTAGATAGGTACTTGACAATCTACATGTGATGACATCGACGCTGCATATGATACCTGGCTTTATCAGTGTTCATGGTCATGGTGTCCTTGACTCCTTGGTGAATTCGGTAATTTCAGAAAAATGCTTGACAGGTGTCCTAAATTACTGCAAGCTACACCACATACGTGCAATCGATGGTAGAATCGTTGAAAGTTATCTACATCGTTACTGTAAAGATCAGAACCTTCGAATTCCCTTTCGATTAGCCCCAGCAACCATTCTACACCATTCTTCCTTCCATGATTTTATAAATATACGAGCTTATCGATTATCTAGCGTCAATTTGAGTCCGTAATTTGGCTGCTATACGCTTGTGTATATACTCTACAATATGTACTTGTACTGTATGCGAGTTCTCCTGAACAGCATCAACTTGAAAAGAACGGCAAGACCAATCTATAATCCCATATAGAGTTCTTCGAATTGGGATAAAGCTGGCGGCAGCTCTAGCAGCCAATAATCTACAAAATGAAAGAAAACAGCTTGATGAAACTTTGAAAACAGAACCAGAAAAAAAAATTGAAACAGGTATACACGGACATCATCGACGTAAATATGCAAAATAAGTATCCAAGCACTTTGAACCCGAAATGATGTTGGGACCATGACTTCGAATCTAAAATTATGAAGATAGACCTCGAGGTCATAAGGCGTAGAGATCCACGAAAAGAACAGAAGGCATAAGTTCGTAGCCGTTCTCAAGCCCAGGTGCCAGCGTCCTTGGATCATTGGCATCTGCCATATCCTTTAATGGGTATAATCACCGCATAAGGACTGACCACAACGGTCACATGACCTCAACCCGTCGTCCCAAGCGTAGGCACGAAATGCCGTATGTGCTCTGGTACCAGATCCTTGGGCAGCCGCGCGATAGTATCCAGTGGCGCGCGCTTGGCCAACGCGAGCAGGTTGAGCCGCAAATTGCGCAACGCTGGATCCTCCAACGCACCACCGGCGTTTGCTGCAGCGGATTGCGGCGGCGGCGGTTCCTGGCCAGATGGAACAGGGGTCGTCGATGCGGAGTCCTCGACCTTCATAGGCACTGCTTCCGGGTGGGAGTTCGTTATCTTCTCTCGATTACGTCGATCGAGCTCGACGATGACATTCGCGACGTATTCAAGGACTTCATTGAGCTCTGCGGGGCCTTCTTGCTCGTAGGCGCTGCTCAGACGGCCGCTGAGACGTTCCTTAAGCGCCGTAGGATCGAGGCCAGTAAACTTGGGCGGTTGACTTGGCTCGTCTACCTGCATCCCATCTGCAGCACGCTTCGCGGCAGCCTCCGCCTCCAGCTTCGCCGCTGCCTCCTTTCTGCGCTTTTCCTTGAGGCTCTTGCCGATCCACTCCTCTTCGCTGAGGAAAAGTTCGTCGGGGACTTTGATGAGCGCGCCCATGTCGATTTTGTGGAGACGAATATGCAGAAGGGCAGAGAGTGCGATGAGGGCGTTGGGGTAGAGATGCAGAGAAGCAGCGACTTGACTCTCGACTGTTCCTTTCCGAGGATCCACAGCGAGAGGCTGTGAAGGCGTCTTCTGCTGTCGAGCGAGTTCAAGGGCCGTTTCTTTGAGCAACGAATGGCGCCCCTCGGTAAGTGGATCGATGATATTAACCTCCACCCATTTTGCTAGAGGCATTCCCAAGCCAGAAGTTTCCGACTTCACGCTAGACTGACCATCCAGTAGCGTCGAAGCATCCTGAATGACAAATAAGCGCAAGTCAATGACACGTAAAAGAGATGCGTACCTCGTCTTCATGATGATAACAATCGCCATCCACAAACTCGGCCAAGCTTCTAACATACGCCAGGCCTTCTACCCCTCCATAAACCAAGTCTCTAATATATCGCTCCGCCTCAGCTGCGCGCTGATTCGTCCAATATGTTTTCGCGATCAAATCCGCGCCGTTCATCTGAGCCAGGTCCGTGGTCAGACTCGCGTTCTCTGCAGGCAGCTTCTTCGCAGCATTCTCGCAGTCCAACCGTTCCCGGATCAGCGCTGCAGTCGCTTCATGATCGACCGTGTCCTTCTCCCCGGAAGATGTCATCCCACGCCGTCGCATCTCCTCCGCCAGCTCCCCGGCGAGCAGCGCGAGGGACCCGAAATCCGTCGCCTGTGGCTCGCGGGGCATGCGCCACGGCGGAAGCTCCGCGACTTTGCCGCCGTCCATCTCGTCCTCGCGCTCCTTGCCCTTCTGCCGCCAGGTCGCGTTCCGCACGATGGTCCAATGACGTCGACGTGGCTGTTTCCCAGTGCTGTCAGACGGCGTCTGCAAAAAGGGAAGGTCAGGTGGCCGATGATTAAGGGGCACTGCCGTGGCAGATGGAAATGTGGATGCTGGCGTCGGAGGGAGTGGAGTATGCTGTGATGATGATGATGGCTCGGAAGGCGGATTGTATAAGGGAGGGTAGAGCGGAACGAGATGCGGGCGTGATGGAGGTTCTGGAACGAAATACGACAGAACAGAAAATGGATCTTCCACTGCAAGAAAAAAAAAGTTAGAACATATTTCATGAATCATGACAAAATGACATGTACTTTCGGTGTAATCTAAACTTCCATCTGCCAGCAATGGCGGGCCTTCACGCTCGATCCGCATCCGTTCTTTTTTCGTTTTGTACCTCTTGCCTATAGATATCTTTAGCATGCGATATAGGCAATTAAAAGAACAAAGACACACCTTTCAGTTTAAGCGCCACCATCGTTTTTGCCCAATCAGATCCAGGAGGAAAAGACCCGAGCCCATCTTTCGAGCCAGGAAGAGCGCCATCCGGCTCCAGCCCCTCTGAAAGATTCGTCATCTGTGCT
The DNA here is from genome assembly GCA_009935795.1 of Pholiota adiposa. Taxonomy (NCBI): domain Eukaryota; kingdom Fungi; phylum Basidiomycota; class Agaricomycetes; order Agaricales; family Strophariaceae; genus Pholiota; species Pholiota adiposa. The sequence continues at coordinate 210,047 of QEYC01000032.1, forward strand.
TGCTTCTTGTAAGGTCCGCGCGGCCCCCGCCTGCTGCTGGGGCCTGGCTGTGGCTGGGACAAGACCGACACTGAACGACCTCGCAAACTCGTAGTATCAACGTCCATCGGTGTTCCCATCGCAAAGTCTTCATCCTCATCCACGTTCACAGTCTGACCCTCATCGTCCTTCTCGATGTCAATGTTCCAGTCCGTCTCGTATTGGATGACGGTCGACGATGCCTTGCTGATGTGATCGAGAGCCCAACTCTCCAATCTGTCGGCTTCGGTGTAATATATAGATCCTGGCGGATTGAAAAGTTTCGCATTTGTAGTTACTAGCTTAATGTCCGACTAGAAAAAGAGAAAAGGGTGTAAGACGTTGATGAAAGATCATTTAACCAAGACGTACTGCAAAATCCTCCAAAGACCGGTACTTGCCCCGCCTCACTTTCTCGGTCATGGTGCCCAGATCCATCGGATGCTTGACGACATCTGAATAGCCTGGCACATTTGCGACATCGACAGGATGCAGGAAAAAAGCATAGTCATCCTTTCTGTAGGTACCATCATCAATGTTGTTAGCTCCACCCGAACCAGCAGAAAATTTTAAACGCACTTTTTTATCTGCACAATAAGCTTCGAGAGGACTTCTCTGAGGGGCTTGAGCTTGATAGGACGCTGAATCCGCTTCTCCTGGTTGTCCACATCCTGAAAAACGGGGGTGTTCGAGGACGAGCGAGGTTTGAGATCCTTAGACGACTTTTGTGCCTTGAGGCTCTTCAAAGAGGGTATAACAAGAGTCAATCCTGAGCCAGCGGGCCTGTTTATGTAGATCTTGGGCGATTCAGACTGGCTATACGGTGGCGAAAAGGAACTAGCGTTTTCGTCCATAAATTTCATGATTAATCACGATTTTGTGGCAGATTTCCATCGCCAGCAAATCCGCACGTGACCTGGCTTTTTATGGCTGTGCAGTTTGGGCGCTCGGGCCACTTGCGATCAATCCTCCAGTCACATATCATCAACCAGCGTCTAACTCGCCATGCACGATTTCTTATATTAAGAAGATGGTTTCGTTTCGTCTATTAATTCATTTGTTCATGTTTAATCTGAAATACCTCTACCTGAACATGGCTTTCTCAACATTCAAGCGGGCAGAGGGCTAGCAACGAAATGCAGTAATTGTATCTTGCCCCACCCTACAAGATAACCCACATCGACGACTATCGCTGCATTTCATTCCTCGTCATGCCAATAGATTGAGCAGGACGACGCTTTCAAAGTTTTGATTGACATTAGGATACCCGATACTGTGATCGCTACACCCTCGCTTGTGTTTAGCGAAACTTGCCAACGAGCAATGCGTTGGAGGCAACTCTAAGTATTAAATCGGGATTCTTTAATTCTGAAAGTATTCACGGGTAAGAAATCACAATTAAATTGTGTAAATCCCGCATTCTTCGAAGATCAAATTCCGTCTAAGCGGAAGCGGATTCGCGCATCGAGGATCGAGGCTGGAATCAAGGAAGAGTCAAGACTTTAGAAAACATATCGACCTCAGCCGTACAAATTACGTTTCCTGGTTATCTGATCCGCATCGGACCCCGCAACCCTCGCCGAGCCTGCGCGCCTGACTATTGGTCAGGCGCCTCTCCGCCAAACTTGGCAAAATCCATTCCACAATGCTTCCAATTATCTATGCCATATCTGATTAGTCCTCAATCAATTCTCATCTTCTGTTCTTTCGATTCGAGCGTAGAAGCTGCTCGTTCAAAGTATAACATTAGCAGGTCTAAACCTTGTTAGGAGCCTGATTCATCGGAGGCAACATATCGACACCCACTACCGAGGCAAATCGCACAAAACATAACCCACCATAAACGACCGCGAAGGAATTCCGAGAAATCTGGAAAGATAATCACCATGTAAACCAGCCTCGGCCCTCTCTGCACTGGTGGTCAAGCCAGCGAAGATAAGCATCAAAGCATCGATTTTGCAGCAACCCGGCCTCGAAAGGCATGGCGGATTAGCGCTTAGCGCGCATGTGGGAAGAAACGTCCTTTCTCTGATTGAACACTGATTCCAAGCAAGGTGCCCATCAAAATCCATCAACCCGGCGGCCCAACCAGGCAGCTCGGTTTGGTTACCTAGCCTACTCGCCACCAGAACAGGTCGCCATTGTATTTTGCAAATTACCGTTTCTTTTTTTTTCACCGCACATCCAAACTCTCGACCACCATCATCCGAGTCGTCTTCCTCTCATGAAGCTTCGCAACCGCACCAAATTTTTTACTTACGTGGTCCGAAGGCGAGGATAAGCCATTCGAATTTCGAAACCATGGCGGCAGGCCATTCGCATCAGGCGCCGTCCTCCAAGGCCTGGGCCTCACGCACTTACGGAATCATCATATCACCCCACCCCCGCTCGGCGCCTGAGTGAATGGCGAGCTCGCCTCTCGCCTTCAGGCTTCACCTCTTTTCCGAGCGAAATTCAGGTCGAGCGTCGATGGCGCGGCGAGCTCATGGGCCCACGATGGGCCTGATCACGCATCTGTTGGAATCAGAAATCAGGCCGCTATCTCACTCGCACATCTATCTATCTTCAGGCCCCCAGCTTCTGGCTCGAACAGTTCCTGCTCAAGGGCTCCTATAGGCGACTGACATCGTTCACTGATCCCCTGTATAATTACAGAAGCCAGCACTGAACTCCCCCTCGGAAGCCTGCTAAAGTATGCGAGCGGCAGGACGCTGGGGGGGACCTCATACTAGACGTTTGACACCGTCTCGCCTTCAGTTGCCACACCACCCTAATTCTGGCTCGCATCGCTGGAGATCTTCGATATTTATTTGAGACGCGTTCCCAAGGACCAGGACTTGCTTCTGTTTATTTATTTTTGTGCTTGCGATCACGGGCGCTCTAAACCTAAGCTTGTGCGTGCTTGGGCTGGTTGGCTTTTTTTCTCTGCGATTCAAATCTCGTGCCGCCGCACCGCGCAACTTACCCTCTCCGCGGTTCGTTTACAAAACACTCGCTCTTGCACGGAGGTCACAGAGGTGGCAGAGAACACCACGCCTGTCAATGAGATTTTTATTTCTCTGCTCAGAAAACATACTGCTGGCTCCGCAGAAATTGAACTGATTTGCCCCTTCGTCCCCTATATATTTTACCCATCGACCTCATCGGCAGTGATCCGTATCAAACTCTAACCCAATACATACGCTCCTCTCGCGCCACGATGCCGACAGCCAGAATATCCAGTGGAATTTTAGGGAGAATATCCTGAACATTTCCTGGCCAATGCTTAGCACAGGGGAACATCCCTTTATCGCACCGTCCCGCAGCCACGGAGAGGATGGATCCTGCGCAGTTGTCGAGCTGTCGTTGAAACCATAAACCTGGGTCGGGTGGCATCGCCGTGCACCTGGGCAGAAAATATCCTCTGTCATACCATCGACTCTCCGGACGCTAGCCTCCTTTCGCCCTACCCCAGCGAGGCCTTTCATTATCGACATCTTAAGCGTGGTCTGTGCCAACCCTCCTAGAAGACCATCTCGCATCTGCATCTGGAATGATGCTTGCCCAAACGCTGCGGTGGTGGGGAGCTTTCGTGAGACAATCAGAGCTTTCTATATACGCCGGAAGACACTCTCAATGCCTTCTTGAAACGCATTGCCGCCTCCGCGGGGGTGCATGTGGCCTTATTGTGATAATGTTATGCTTATGTATTCTCTGATCTAGATTTCTATTCTATTCATTACCATCATGAGATAGAAAAACCTTGCCTGAGTGTGCTAGGTTCTCTTTCCTGTTTGGACGTCTTGCCCAGAAACGTTGTGCTTATCATGCAACTCAAAACATAGAACCCTCACAGAATCAGCCACGGCTCCTCCGCCACGGGTGGCCGTGCCTCCTGCCCACTCATACATTGTTCTGCCGCGCAATGAGCTTAATAGAAATTTAATTAGAGGTAGGACAGCCTCATCTGGAGGTCGTGCCTTACATGAACGATCACACTGAGACTCTTCATTGAAAAAAAAAAAAAAACAGACAGAAGAAGCACTTGCACGGCAGACCTTGTCAAAGATAATTTCGAGGTAAATGCATTTCATTCATTGACCCAGGACATGGAACGCCATTATGGCATTGACAAGACACAGCAGCGGAGACGTGCCACACCCCATAGCTGCAGAGTTAATTGCCGCTTAATTCAAGCTTTGTCTACTCCCGTCTCGTTTCGACGTTTTTCCTTTAAAATTCCTTTTATTCCCGCCATTGACGGGGCCCGCATGGCACCGCGCGCTCTGGCTTGCGACAAATTGTGCGTGCGCATGCGGAGATCGGTGTCCATTGACAGGACGCGCTGCAGAGGGCTGCGCTCTGGACACAAACGCAAGGGCAGAGGGCGCAACGGTATTTGTTAACGGAAAAGGGTTAATAGACTTCTATGACGATGGTCTCGAGGAAATGTTTTGGGCGACAGTGTGTTGGTTGCTTAGCGCGACGGGGGTGCGGGACGCGTTGTGGATCGGAATTCTCGGGGTTACTACGCTGGGATCTCTGAAATGATCACAGGATCTGGAACATGTTAGCGGGAGGGGTGGCTAATGTTAATGTCCATCGCTAACGTTATTTTGGATTTGGTTGCAATTAGATATCGGCAATTGCGCTGCTTACCCATGTGCATTGAGCCTTTTCATCCAGCCTGCGCTCTTGCCACCCTCTACATTAATCCTCCCCAGTCTGGTGAGGGTTCTCTGATGCGCTGAATTTCTGCATCAAGGACCCGCTGTTTGTTTCGTTCCCAAGTTCCGCAGTGTCTCTGCCTGGATGTCGAATTCCAGCTCTCCTTCTCCCACTCATAATCTCTCCAGCTCCGCCTTTAATCGACCCGACACCACGAATTTACGAATAGAAGAACGTTCTCCCCCACGACAACAGTCTGGCGAATACACAGAGCCCCTCACTGTGCGCCTTTCACCGCCCCCGCAAGAGCTCCAAGTCCCCGAGTCCAGTGCTAGACGCCGACAGCTCCTCCGCCGTGCTGAAGATTCTGTAGACGAACCCATGGCAAAGCGCATCAGAATGTCCCCCGGGTCCCGAAGCAGAGCAGACAGCCGTTCCAGCCCATCATCTGAAGACTCCCAGGATGATATGGCCGACAACGAAATGGATGTGGCCAAGCTCACTCGACCCGAGCCCGCCCCCACCACGTCTGCCCCGCCCAAAAAAAAGCGGACACGCACCCTAACGACGCCGCACCAGTCAGCCGTGCTTCACGCCCTACTCGCACAGGTATGTTTTCCGTCCCGGCTTTTTTCGCGCGTTTTCCGACCCGTTTAAATCTCAGTCACGCTTCCCAACGACGGCGATGAGGGAGGAGGTCGGGCGTTCCATTGGTCTCAGCGCGCGGAAAGTGCAGGTGCGTCCCAGCTGGAATATGTGGTATTAAGGTGGCTATTGACCGGGCATCGAACACATACAGATATGGTTCCAGGTGAGAGAAGCCAGTCCCTCTTCTGCCGTTAACGTCGCTGACCTCTCGGAATAACAGAATCAGAGACAAAAGTCCAGACGGCCGCGGAGTCAAAGCGACACACCTTCGAACCGACCACCACAATATGGGCCATTCCCTAATGTCTCGGAATCTGCATCAGTGAGTTCTTCATTTACACCTTCATTATGTGCTAACTTTTAATTATGACATGCCTTCAGCACCATCTGCCGCACAGTTACGACGAGCGTGGACTGGGTCGTGTGCCGTACGCCTCAGCCTCCGCGCAGCCGCCTCGCGGAGGCCCACCGGAGACGTCTCCAAGGCTGCTTGGGCCTGGGATGCCAGGCGCTTCGCGATACCCTCCGCCGTCGGAGGCGTATCGTCCTGGCCTCGCTTCTATGTCCTCGCAGCCGTTGGGGCCCTCCATGGGCGCGCGGCCGCTGCACAGGGCGCTCAGTCCGCCGCCGTACCGCTCCCCGCGCATGTACACGCACCCGAGCGCGCGCCCAGCGACCTCGCAGTCGACCAGCTGGCGCGAATTCGACCCGTCGCGCACGCTCCCGCCGCTCGTGTCCACGAGACCCTCCAGCAGCTCGCACTACGCCGCCTCGCGCATGGGCCACACCTCCGGCGGCGGAGGCCACCCGCACCTGCCCACCCCCGGGCCTGCGTTTCCGCCCCACCGGTCCACATCGCCAGAGCCTATGTTCGCCCACCAGCCGCCCGAGCCCAGTCCGCGCCACCTGATCCACCTCCCGCCGCCGTTCACGCTCGAGCCGTCGCCGCAGTGGGACGAGGCGGCGTACAGCGCCGTTCCCCGCCCCAGCTCCTCGGTGTGGTCGCGCCCGAGCTCGCGCTCGACCCGCGGGCGCTCCTCGTCGCCCGTTACCAGTCGGCGAGGCGAACTTATGGGGAGTGTGCCTCAAGATTCGTACTATCTAAGCGAGCATCCGCCTAACCTTCCTTCGACTTCCTCGCCGAGGTCTATGCCACTTGCCATGACCCCACCGTCCTCGCGCTCAGGCCGTTATGATCCTATCCGTGCGAGTTTTACTACAGCCTTTCCTCCGCCTACGCGGTCGCCCCTCGTCGAGTCGCCCCCGCGCCTCCACCACCCAGGGGACACCGAGCGGGCCGATGACCACCATCGTCATACGAGCCACCCACCCCCTCGCGCCGAGGACCGCTGAACTAAACATGAAACCCGCTCGAGATATGCAATGAATATTCTCATATTCCTAATCGCACAAATAATTCTGTCTTCTTTTCTGACCTCACGCTATTAACGAAACAAATCACGCTGTCCCTAAAACAAGATGTCTCATTCATTCTTTTGTTGCCTCCCCCGCCTTACGCGAGCTCTATCCTTTCAACCTGCCTAAAATGTTCGGTCATACCCCTGGAACCTACAGCCCACTATAATTTCCCTCCCGCCGTTTAAAGTCCCGCTATTATCGCAATATCTTCTTGCGCGAACCCCATCTATCGGTGTCTGGATCGATTTCTTCCTGTGTCTTCTATTTCCTATGTCCTTCTTTTCGTCATACATATCTCCCTTCCACTCTTTTGTTCTTGCTGTATCTTATAATTTCAATACCCGTACAAATTAGTATAATTATCCCACCCACTGTTTCGATAGTATTCTTATTGTCTTAATTACATACCTATCTTAGTACTATATCTGCATACTATCACCGTAATATGTTTTCTCTCTCCCCTTACGTCCAGTAATGATATAAATTCGAAGACGCCATGTATATGGAACAGCTCGGACATAGGATTGTTATCGAAACTGAATGGGCGATCTTCTGAAGATCTCAGTATATGAGCGGCACATTTTGCGAAGAACTCATAATACTCCCGCCTCCCGCCAATTGGTTTTGAGTACGATCTATTTAAAACAGAACATCTATCGAAGAAGACTGCGAGGAGTCGGAATATGTAGAATGCTTGTCATGATGAAAAAAAAAAAAGACCTCCACGAAAATATATTTGTTCATAGGCTTACTCACCCCCCGTCAGCCAGCCGTTTTTCAGCGGCCAACCGAGCGCGCAATTGAGCACGTACCCTCAATTTGGCTTCTTTTACTCTGGCTGCTTCACCAATACTTTCGGAAGTTGAATCCGGATCACTCTGTGCATGCTTATGGGCGTCAGGCGCCGTATGACTCACGCCTGAATTGCCCCCTCTGGCAAGGGGCACAGAGGAACGCTGGTGAACCTCGCTTTTCAGGTCCATCGACGCACCCGCCCCTTCCCCTGAAGAAGCGCGCGGGGGGTGAGATGCAGATGATGATGATGGCCCCACAGAACGTAAGCCGCGAGCCTCTGCCCCATCACCGTGTAGCTTGGGCTCCATCTCGGAGTCAGCACAAGCCTGAGCTTGGGTTTTCTCGACCTGTAAACGGGCTAGTAGCCTCGTGCGTCTATCAAGCGCACTCAGAGGTTGTGCGTGTGGAATTTCGCGCTGGGATCGATCATCAAGTTCGGTGATCGAAGCGGATTTAGCATGGCGGAGCTTCCTAATGGGGATATCCGCGTGTGAAGGACGTAGACGCGACACGTGTGGCCCGTCAGCGATTGACGAGGTTTTCGTCAACAGTTCGCTGCCAATCAACTGAGAAAACAAGTTGAGAGATCAAGATGAAAGAGGTGCCACCAACTTCGCTCACATCTAAACTGTTGTGATGCTGGTGAATCATTCCGCGGTCACCATCAGCGCCTGGGTGGCGTCCCAGTGTGCGTACTGCGCAAGGAATAGAAACGGCATTTGACGGCCACGAAGTCCCACTGATATTGTCCATCGGCGTATTGTCTGTGTGATTTAAAGTCATGATAAACTGTCTGTCTTCTATAGCCAGCGATTGAGGTGATTTCAACTGGGTGTCGTTTATTTTTGGGTGGGAGTCGAGACTTGGCAATTCGTCTTGCACATTCCCATTGCTGGAGCGCTTGTCCTGAGAAAAATTTGCTGAGGCTATGTCATCGACTGACATTGATTTTGACGCTATGTCTTCCGAGTTGAGATTGTTGGCCTCTACTCTAACGCTGGTAAGAGCGATGGTGTCCCGATGTCTTCCTTGTGGCAAGAAAGAAGATGCCGCAAGAGTGAGATGGGTATCACGATCATCAATGATTCCTACTTCATGCAATGCCTGTGCCTGACTGTTCAGAACTGTGTGATGATGATTGGCAGAGTAAATGAGTTGAGGCCGATAAATAGGTATCAAGTGAACTAACCTCTATCGTAGGATACTGTTTTTGATAAATTTGCCGTCAAGGTATCAGAAACATTGTTGCGTGCCAGGTGAGCTCTGACGGAATCAACAAGGGAATGAATGCGCGGTGTTCTCAGTGTTTTCGAACTTAATGTTGAAGGAACGGTGGAGAGATCCGGGGTACGATCAACGTCATTTCGCGAATATCCTTCCGGCGGTGGCATGAGAGCCGGAACTGACTTCTCAGTGCCAGTTTCACGATCAGAAATGGACTGATCGGCAAGTGTGTCGGTTTCATGGGCCCTTTGTTTGCCTTTTGCCTTGGACTTCGTCGTGGATGTGAATTGATCGGCAGCATCAGCGGAAGACGAGGAAATAACGCGATGTCTAGAAGATAACTGGGAGGGGTCATGATCGTACGAGGAGACTGTGTCGCGCTTTCGTGATTTCCCATCTTCGAAATCTTTGGAATAATGGTGAGATCCTCCGTTCCGGCGCCGTGACGTGGCGGGTCCTTTATCAAGGTTTTCTTCGATGGTTTGAGGAGCAAACGATTCATCAACGTCCCTGTATTTAGAATCCTGGGATGGGGAATATTTTCTTCCGGACGGGGACCATGATTCCGAACGATCCGCGACTCGTGAGTGGGATGGGGAGCGTGAACGTGATCGTGGTCGCGACGATGATGGTACTTCTTGACCGGAATGTGAAGGTACAGGCTGGTCCCGGGAGGAAGATGCCCAAGGTCTTTGGCCGCGTTCTTCATTCGGCGGAGGAGACGCCCCATGCGGAATTTCGTACTGTAATTCGGCACTGTTATCGAGGTATTACAGTCGGGATAAAATAAAAGCTTACCTGCACCACGCTGTCATAGACGAATAGGTCTTTGTACGGAGATCTGACATAACAATAAACCTCTGCAAGAAAGGTGTGTTAATGAGGATAAATAGGGAGCATAATGACATACCATGGGCAAAGTGTTCGGCGTTGACATGTCTTCCTCCAGGTGTATATGGAGCATCCATGTCCAGAAATTCAGAAATCAACTTCACCGCGGATTCAGAGCGGATATCGATGGCTTTCATTAATGATATAATAAGCGTGGTGAGAAACTGGAAAGAAAATAAGTTAGAGAAGGGACGAGACTACCCCAAGGATTTAGCACAGCCAACCTCAACGTCAAGACCTTCCCAGACTTGCAGTTCTCGTCTAAGAAAAGCGGTGGTACGTGAAATGAGGTCTTGAGAGGCGGAGAATTGCGCAGGTGTTGGGTATGGGCGATATTTCGTGAAGGAATTCGACGCCACATGCTAGATGGAGATCAGTATGCCTGTGTCATTGGAATTCATGACAGAATACATACCTTTGCATATACGTCATGGCGATATATCCATCGTCGAAATTCAATAGACCTTTCCAATTTGTCGCTCTCTGCATCATCTCTGTGCTGCATTCCCCATTCGCGCTCGCGTCTCCTCCGCCGAGCATAATTTCGTGTGTTTTGCAGGATAGGGTTAATCTGGGCTGGACGAGAGGGAGGAGGCGATGTCCGTAAGGGCGGAAGATAATGCTTGCGATAGTCATACCGCGATCTAATCGAATGTATAAGATATTCTCCTATCGCTTGTGTGCAGAGAGGGCATCGACGAGATTGTTCTGGAGGTTAGCAATCAGTAATCCATTCCTTCTTGATCATTTGACCACACACCCGTCCAAAGCAGAAGACATTCAAAGCAGAATTCGTGCGAGCATTTGGGGATTACCGTTCTGTCCACAATGGACTGTAAACATATGCTGCAGTTCTCCCCCTCTGCCTCAGGCTCTTCTGCGCCTTCATCCGCGTCAACGATATCCTCTTGCTGCTCATCACGCTGAGATAGTTCAGGGATTGAAGGAACGTCTTCTAACTTGACGCGTTTCAAAGGTGGAGAATTAAGAGAACTAGTCATTCGGTGGTCTGGTCAAGTTCTGGTTACTGAAGACATAGGGCAAGTTGGAGTGCAAACTTGAAGAGGACTTGAAGCCAGCTTACATAATCTCCATCGGGTGGCATACTTCCTTCAAGTTCAATTCAAGTTGATACTTACAAAACCAAGTATAATGTCCAACATGGAACAGGCCAGGACAGACCCGTAGAAAGTAACACAAATCACGAGAGCGCGCAAGCATACATGTACTGTATATTAGTACAGTATATGTATAATAAAATAAAAATGACAAGTCCACGATGCGAGGCCCGGGATTGCAATTACTGTACAGCATTGTCTATATGTATTATGATGTGTGTCAATAAAGATGTACAGAAAAGCGAATGTGCGAAGTGATCATCCCCGAAGTTGAGTAATGTACAGATGAGTATCGAAGTACCGTCCTTGAAATAAATGTAGCCTGGTCACGAATGTAGAAAAAAAAAGGGTAAAGGGAAGCGTTAGAAAGTCTTCGAGTTGTTATGTTTTTCCTCTTCTGCGACTTCCATCATAAGATCTACCACAAACGTTTAGATCGTATTTATAGAAGAGAGTTTTCAAGACGTACCTCCCCACATGGAGCTCTGTATGGCCGTTACTACATCGTGCGGTTCGTCATCCACGAGGGACATGCGCCTAGTAACGAATGGATTAGAACATAATTGTCTAAGATGCGAATTGAACTCACGAGAATCGAAAGGTGTCACCAGAATTACTATAGTCGCTACCAGGTCGTCTATTGCTGCGCTGTAGTCGAGACATGTCCGTCGAAAGAGAATGATCAGGATTGCTGGACCTAAGGTCGAGAGGCGTTGGGCTTCCTGGTGATTGTGCCCTGTCATAGCCCGCGCTGGCAATGTCTCTAGATGACATTGGAGGTGTCCCCGGCATATCTTCGACAACGATAGAAGGAATATCTTCGCATAGAATAATTTTAAAATTTGAACAGGAAATAGAAGAAAACACTGACCCTTTTTTGATTGTTCCCTATGGGCCAAGAACCGTCGTCGATAGGATATCGTCTTGAGTAAGGAGCGTACTCGGTCCAGATTAACGAGGTCGGTGACAAGTTTGTTAGTCTCAGTCCTAACTACGAGGTCTTGCAAGCTATTTTAAAGATACCGTAAGGCTTGACTAAAGAGGAAAAAATGAACTTGGTAAAAGACTTACACTAAAGCTTCCGCATCGATAATCAACTTGTGATGGGCAAGAAGAGTGAGCATATCGGTGAACGAGATCCCAAGCCCTTGCTCGTGCGAAATGCTTGCTTCATGATATAGTCGATTGTATATCGCCTTTCTCTTTCGGACCTCCGCAAAATCAATTTGGTCGACAATCCGCTCAAGCTTGTTCAAGTCCACACCCTCGCATACCCGGGCTTTTCTATGTTCGCCAGTATCTCGACAGACGCTGAGGATGTTTTTCACGTTGTATTCGAGCGGATAAATCCTGACTTCAAAGACACCGCTGAGTTTCTATGTATGAGAAAACAATGAGACAAGTTCTGGAGTATCGGTCATATCAATAACGAAAAAGGCACCCACTGAGAAAAACGCAGAAAATCGATGCCTTTCCAAATAACCCGTTTTCTGGTTTGAGAACTCGGCCCAGACCTTTTTGAATGCTCGCATCTGTTCCCGTGATATGGACTTCGATCCACTTCCGGAAGCTTGAAAGACATAAGAGAAGTTCTCCACGACAACACCTGTCAAAATTAATAGATCATTCATTAGACATGCAAGAGCGTCGCAGAAAATTTGCGCTCACCAGTAAACATGTTCATGAAAATGTACTGGAGCCATGCGACTATGTCATTATCGGTATCTCAGGATAAATATTTAAGACTCACCATGCTGAGTAGATTCCATGCTATAAACAGCGTAAAAGCCCATGCAGTGCTACCGCAGTCAGACTCGGATTCGTCGGTCGGAGAGCTCGTGCAACGCGGATAGGTCAAATCACTGAAATGAAAGTGATCAGCAAGTGTTCGACCTATCAAGGCGAAATTAACTGACTAATCGTGCATATATTGATTCCAACCTTCGCTGAAAATGAAGCTCACGGTGAGAATTGAGTGTGGGAGTAAAGCTTGGGAGACGTACCCAGTACTTTGGAACGCAAGCATGACCATCGCCGAACCAAGCGAGGAATAGTTGGTGGTGGCGGTCTCTGCTCCACCCCATTTCGTCAAGCCAAACACTTCCAGAAATAATATCGCGAAGAATATGAACAGGACCAGCCAAAGCCCAAGCAAACTCAAGATAGCGGGTAAGCTCGACCTAAAGAGCGCATGTTAGTAACTGATTGGAGTAAAATAGCTCATCCAAATCGCTTACACAGCGGTTTTAAATAGCATGTTCAAGCTGTTCGTCCGCTGGACGAGTTTGAAAGCAATGCTTACGAGGAAGAGCTTCTGCAGCTGCTGCGTACCAAAGCCGCTGTTGCCGAAGCGGACAATGAGGGTGGTAATGAAGCTGCCACTGGAGACTATGATGTCGAAGATGTTCCATCCATTGGCACGGAAACTGCGCCACCCAAGGCCAAAGCAACGGACGAAGACATCAATGAGATATATGAACATCAACGCAAGGAAGAAGTCATCTAAACAAAAAGATGTGTTTAAGGGATATCATGATGTGAGTGAAAAACACAACGTACTGCGCAAGGTCTCAGCTAGGTTGCTAGTCGAAAATGTCTGCGTCCTGCAAGTATACACATCAATGATATGTCCAGGAATAAATGAGTGAGGAAGTCACATTAGGGCAAGAATATGCAAGACAAAGAGCAAGGTTGTCGCTCTTGACCACCAACCGTGCTTACGGACAGCACGGTCGAAGCACCATTTCCTGAATGCCCCAGTCGGCCGTTGTTTAGGTCGTTTAGATGGTTTTTGCCGCTTGAAAAGCTTCTGCAAATCGATCCATTCGCGCTGGGCCTTTGTTAAGAGAGCTGTTCCAGTCTTCGAACTGAAGTTTCCTATGATAATACTGCAGAAATACGTTTAATCAGCAAATTCGAAGCTCGGCATGATGTTGCTTACCTAACGAAGAGGGTCAATACAACAACTCCTCCCATAAGATTATAAATGACGAAGAAAACCGCATTGCCCTGGGAAGCGTTGACCTGAGGCTGCAATCCTGGCCCAGTGATACTTGTGGCTACCTGCATGACGTCTATCCAGCCTTCAAGTGATACGGTCTCGAAAAGAATGAGAAGCGACGCCCGAAAAGAATCGAAGCTGAACGATGTTGACGGCGAGGGATTGTCCCAAACACGAGGAACAGGAAACCCAAAAGCATCATCGTAAACCGTATTGACGTATTCCCCAGCACAGTCTTCGAAACCGTTGCTACCAGGATCATTGCAAGAGTTCATCTTGCCATTGAAAATGTTGAGCCCCCAGACGGCATACGGGATCATGTACAGAATTGCCAGGATAGCTGCATCCAAAATACGAATAGCTCCCGAGATGATCAACGTTTGGAACGTATTGCGCATCATATCGATGAGAGTGATGAGCCGTAGTGCTCTCAAAGCCTTCAACGATCGAGTAAAGCGACTTAATCCGCCGATAAAGATTAAACCAGTCGTGACGTTGACGATGATTCCAATCATGATAAAGAAGTCGAGACAATTCCAGATACTGCGAAGGTATCCATTGGGGGTGAAGACAAAGCCATCCGCGATAATCTTGATCATGAACTCCACGAAGAGCATGAAACCGAATGTTGTCTCGGCAATTTCGAACCACGAGCCTCTGGTTAGACCAAATTGTTGAGTGTAATGGCGTCGATAAGCAGGGGTGGCGATGCCTTCAACAGCAATGCCTCCTATAACCGTCAGAAGAAGAACAAGTTGGAAGATGGGATGAGCTATGGGAGATGGCGGTGTTCCAAAAATGCGATCTCCTCGAGCTGGCTGCACAACTTTCTGGCATAATTTTCGAAGCCAATTCTTCTGTCCAATGACCCAGAAAACCTTGTCGTATGAAGGGTGGTTCCGAATAAAATCGGCTTTCTGAGCGCGCCGTTCGTGGTATTCGTCATCAGCAGCTTCCGCCAATCCGGCCTCGGGATTGACAGAGGCCAGTAATTCACTATGTAATCGGATAAACATATAATAGCAAAAATCAGACTCGTGGGACGTACAGATGGCGCTCCATTTCTTCATCCAATGGATCGCTCGAATCTGATTCCCCGCGACGTAATGTCGGCATAGGAGTATCTTTCGTCTCGCCTGTGAACAATTGCTGGAGTGCGGTCAGAGATTTCGAAGAATAATGTGCTGGTTTCTTAAAACGCCTTGTTTGAACGGCAGGCTTCTTCTGCGTAAAAGGACCGAGTGTCAGCAACAATTCCATTAGAGAGAAGCCTTACTCACAATCCCAGATCGTGATTCAGATTTTGAGAGTGAATAATCTTGAACCAGGGTTTTTGTAATTGGCAACACAAGATTCGAGGGCAAATTTGTAACTTTTGCAGTTTCTGGGTTCGCTTTCACCCATCGATAGGGGTTCAAGCGCCGTAGCCATGAAACTGTTCCATTTTGGGCTTTCTGCTGGCTGTAAAATTCGGAAGCTTGCTTTCCTTTCTTCTGCTCCTCTGCAACTTCAAAGTTTTCGTTGATGACAGCGATAAACATTTGAAGAACGATGACTATATGTCAAGGTCGGTAAGTCATCGAAAATCAGCCTTTCAATGTAGATTGACTCACAATTAGCGAACAACATCCAACCAGAGATGAAGATAACTATAATGACTGTTTGACCGAGGGGTACTTCTGTCATCGAGGCACCATATAGAACGTCTACCCAATTCTCCGAGGAAAAGACTTGATACATGGCAAGGAAGGAATTGAAGACTTCGCCAAAATTGACAGTGACGTCATTTCCAAAATCACCGCGAAGGAGTTGAACAGCGACAAGGGCAGCGATATAGTTGACAATCATGAGAAAAAGAGCCATGTTGGCCAAACCGTACATGTTGCCAAACACAGCAAGCTAGAGACACAATTAGCGAGGTGAAGAAATTCGTAATTTCAACGCACCAAAAGCGGTTTCATCCGAGGGACGACAAGAATCACTCGATAAAATCTGGCCAGTTGAAATATTGTAAACCAAGGGTACAGACCAGACCTTCGAATGGCCGGAATCTGAATGATGCTAGAGCCAAGAGCCAGCGTCGTATCCAACCAATTATTTCCGTGCTGAAAAAATGTTCGCCAGTCGGGCAGAGTGGCCAATACTCGCAATCCAATCTCGAAGTCGAAAGCAATCGTAATCGCAATTTCGCCATAGAACATAGCGAGCTCATGTATAGGCGATACGTCAACCGTGCGCGTCGCTTGCAGAACCAACTCAGTAAGCGCCAATATGATCCAGATCCAGGTCGTGTACGCATATAGTGTCTTCGCGGGATTGGGGCGGATTGCCTTGCGATTTTCCACAACGGCCCATCCATCATCTTGGTCCTTGTCGATGGGTATAAGCCTAGCAATATGCTATTAGTCAATTTGCAGGAAATTTTTTTCTCATTAACTTACGGAGCTGCACCAAATGCACTTTTCTTCGTCTCCGATCTTATAGCCGCAAAAGTATTCGTAATGACAGCCACGAACAAATTGATAAGCCAGAAATTGAGAACGATAATGGCCACGATAAAAAAGATACATGACACGAAGAACTCGGCGTCGATCATTGAATACATCAGAGGTGTCCACTATATTCACCGTTAGCTTATTTTGACGATGAAAAACACCTTGCATACCCCATTTGCTGTTGCTACCACTATGACTTGAAGCGCAGCGTAGTAAATGGCGTCAAAGCTTTCAATATTCATCTTTGGGTTTGACAGTTCCTAATTATGATTGTTGGTGAGCTTATATTGACTAAAAAATTGTTCCAGGCGACTAACCATGCAAACTTGCCCAAGAGGGCAGATATAACCTTTGGGGGTTCCAGCGGTCTGGTTATTCAATTGAACGTAACCAGTGACATTCAAAGTAACAGGGTCAACGTAACCGCCGCAAAATTGACCATCTCGAAGATGCATGCCTTCGCCTAGAGTAGGACTTATAACACATGTTCGACGCATGGAACCTTTGAATGATTGGACGCCAATAATACTAGAATTTTGGAGAGATTATCAACAAGACCAAGCCTCGAAGACGAAATCACTTACGAAAATAAAACGATAGCGAAAAGAACGAAATATGCGACGCTGGTGAGAAGGGGTCTAGCGGTCTTTAATGAATGCATAATAGTCTAAGATTCCATTAATATAAAACACGACAAAAATGCTAGGCATATAACTCACTGTTGTACCAGAGGTGATTGTAAGCAACCGCGCCGTTCTAATAACGCTCATCGCTCTAAAGAGCCCAATGTGGTGGTCGCCTCTCTCAACGCCCATCGTAGCCAAGAGAAACGATATCCAGAAACTGACAATTGCTATAAAATCGATCCTACTCCAACTCTGCCGCAGATAAGGTACATTTCGCTGAGTTTTGTCGTGAAGATGACCGATGCTGAGACGAAAGGGTAATGCTATTGAGTCTGGGTGACTCGCACTATTTTCTGAACGAAGGGCTATAGAGTGTCTTGTTGGTTCTGAGGGCTCTCGGATGAGCGCATGGGCTCGATGGGCGGTTTCGGATATACGTGATGTGAATCCACCTTCGTGGTATGGATGGTTTTCGCCACTGGATGAACTCACAGTGATAGTCATTGGGTACGCTGAAGGAGGCGGACGGGCAGGGAGAGCGAATGGTCGCATTAAGGTTCGGTGAAAGCGTTGAAAGCGTTCAGTTATTGATCGACCACGCGTCAACGAAGATTGTCGAGCCATTCCTGGCGTTGGTGCAGGGGTAGGGGTATATGGTTCCGATTGAAGAGAAAAAGGAGATGAAAAGAGGGTGAACATAGAAACTTCGGGGTCGAAAAGAAATCCTGTAACGCATATACGAGCAATGGCTTCTATACTATTTAAAAAATTCAGTTTGATTCCTTCGCAAGAGAAAATTGACGCACGTAAATACAATAAACAAGGCAAAGAGAGCATAATCTTCCCATGTATGAAAGTAACCCTTTACACGAGGAGGTAATGTAGGCCCATTAGCAGTTGGTAGTGTCGATGGTTTGAAGGCTTGTATGGTTAAAATGACAGCGTTCGACATAATTAATATTAGGATACCGGGCTCCGTATACCTAGAGAAAGATAAGACAAGATTCAATGATGGAGATGGGAAACGTACGGATGAACCAAAAACTTAAATAATGCAAGCCTGGTCTTGCTCTGCGGGCCTAGAAAGCCTAGCGTACGCCCTCGTATTGGAAGAGCTTGCTTGAGATCAGGTCGTGGAGGTCCATCCTCATCTTCGTCTTCGTCCTCGTCATCACCACTCAGCATGGGCGACTTCTTAACATCCTCATCCCGCAGTCGAAGCTGACCCTCCAAGCCCGTATTTGCCAAATTTACCACTCGCAATGACATCCGCCGCAGACTTTTTGATACCGTCTTCATCGCCGTCTCCGTTTTTTTCAAAGGCGACGGACTCACGCTATACCGCAGAGTCCGTCGCCTCGACCGTGGTGTTGCACCACTCTCGTTTTCAGGGTCGACGCTGCTGAAGCCTTCTGATGACCCGTTCTCCAAGCCCGCATGCGACATGTTGGCCGTCAAATGCGCTTCGTCATCCTCTCGGTGTCCATCATCCACCTCCATCTCATGCTCAAAGTGCCCGCGATTCTGCCCTATGAGCGAAGCCATAGACGGTCCGACCAGCGAACTTGAGTACACTTCCGACATGGCTGTTCTCGACCCATACTGGCGGTCGGCGTCGATAGCATATGGGTTTGTCACTGAGCGTTCATGTGTTGGGACATGGAAATGATCCTGGGCCATACTTTGCCCAACGCCGCTTTGGCTTCTAGCCGGCGCAAGACGCCTCGGTGATGATTGAACCTCGCTGAGATCAAGATGAATGGGGTCCTGGCTGGAGCTTCCGGCCATGTTTGCTTCCCTCAGCCTACTCCCCCAACTTGTACGTCGCGCGAGCGTGGAATCCGACGGTTCGAGAGCAGGTGACGGTGGTGCTGAGATTCCAGCAGTACTTCCCGCTAAATCAATAGCTGAAGTCGCAGAATTGGGTGTCGATCGTGATGCAGAACGCCGATGGAGGTGGTTGCCGGGTTGGTCCATACCATGGAGAAAAGAATTCGCGCCGCGAACGCTGCGCGCAATGGTGAATGATAGAAAAAGTGGGGAAGATCGGTGGCGGTGACCAACGTGTCATACGCTTTGTGTCCGGAACCTTGGCAACGTAATGACAAACCCGTATCGACGGCGCCGGCGAGCTATCAGGCAGATAACATTTGGAGCTTCAAGACTGCGGCAGCCGACGAAGATTCAGAACCATCTTAATTATTGCTACAGACTATAATAATCTACTGGATTCAACCAACCATACTGCGTTTTCTACCTCGGAGGCGCACTAATTCAGACGTTAGAAAATGATCCGGTGGCCAATGCAATCAATCATTCACACCTTCGTCCAATCGCCGGCGAAGAGCTGGCCATTCTCGACCTACCTGCTTCTCGTATGCTGAAAGAACACGCGCAAACATCGGTTCAGAGTCAGGGTGTGTCGAAGCAAATGCGCGTTCTAGCACATATAAATCGACAGCTTTGTCTTCGACGAGGGTTGAATGGTACGATAGGCCAAAATCAATCAAAACCTGCATGACATTAGCCTTTCTCTATCATGAATGATTGATGTACACGTACAAGTTCTGTAGGCAATGTAGGATCTAGAGAGGGGCAGGATAAAGGATCGCGAACCATCATGTTCGACGTTGTTAGATCGCCGTGGATGATATCTGCCAGGTGCATTTTGGCAATCTCGACGCCAATAAGACTCATAAGTGTATCTAATCTCGTGTGCATGAGCGTAAACATTTCATTTAAAAATGCAAGAAGAAAACTCACCCATTGATATTCCAAAATGTTCAAGGGTCTGCGATGAAGACTCGGCCGGTGCTTCGTCTTCCCCATCACTGTCCTCCGCACCGCTCGGAAGGAGATATTTAACACTTTTTCCAGCAATCCATTCTATACCCAACAGACCCTCAGAGGCATCAACCATCAGTATCCCAGGTACATTGACGCCGGATCTACACAATCAACACGGGCGTTCAGGAGACGAGAAAACTTCACATACCGGAGACATTTTAGCAGCGCGCGCGCCTCGCCTGCTAGACGAGCCTTGGTAAGCGTTGTATCCAAGGAGGTATGTCTATAAGCCTTTTTGAATCGATATTTTAGGAGGACAGGGGAGCCGCTTGGAGTGAGATATCCCTTGTAGACTTTCTGTCGGGTCGAATGAACCGCCGTGAGTTCGACAATATTCCGGCCTGATAATCAGATTAGACTTGCGGCTTCAGCACCTTGCGAGATCAGAGTGGAGGATGAAATAAGACGCGCAGATGCAGATGTGGTCGCCATTATGATACCGGGATTTGTTGTAAGGTAGAGAACAAGTGAAGAATGGACTAAGATAATCGAATTCGGAGGTTGTTTGCGAATGTTATATTCTGACGTTATTGGCCTCCGAAGGTTCACAGCTGCTTTGACAAGGGTTTCCTTCACCTTCACCTCCATAGCGGTTCATTAGCCCTCGTTTATCATTGCAATAATGAATCAATGTAAGGATCACTCAGGCTTATAATGTTTAAGATTTGCTTCTAAACTATGCAGCTGTGTATCAAGCGGCACAGAACATCCCTCTCATTAAATCACCGAGCCTGCGAGTCCCCAAGCCAGTGAGTCAGTGCCTTTTCTGCAAAGTTAAAATCTAATATCATATAGGTGGAACTTCCACCAGATATACATCCTTTACCAGACTCTGTGAACCCATATGTGAGCTCCAAACTCCAACTCCAAACAGACCATCTAACGCCCATCAATCCAGTTCGTTTACCCATTTACCCTCGAACCCCATGTCATCACACTAGAATCATCACGGAGGACCACACTCGCCGCCCACGCGTCGCGACGCGACGCGTATCTACGCCAGCGCGATGATGAGAAGGAGCGGCGAAAACGCGACGCCCTGCGGAGAATAGCTCCCGGATTCGAGCCACATTCAAGTCCTCTCGTGCCCACGCGGGGAGCGTCATCTGGCGGTTTACAGTCCCCACCGGCTCCGATTAACCCCACACAACAGCAGACGCGATCTGTCATGGATGATCTGGTGGATCAACTCGCTGCTCTCGAAAGCGCGTCGTCCAAGTCGGAGGCGTCGCGACCACATACATGATGATAATCTGGTCAAGAACAGACTTTCCATCGGTCATATGTATTTTATTTCACAGACCTGGCAATCTCAAACAAACACCTTGAAGCATGTCTCCTAAGCAGAAACCGTCAAACACGAAGACCTTCGAAAAGAATATTCAGCGCGTGCTTCACTTCGCTCCGTCACCGCGGCCTGTTCATGGGATTTTCTTTTCCGGACTTCTATCTTCCGGACGACTTTCTCGGAGGAATTGGGTGTCCGAATGGTCTGGGCGATTCATACGACAAGAACTAGGACTCGAGGCTATTAAATCTAACATGCTGTCAATAATGGCCTGAGCACGGCCTTGCCCTTAATCGCTCGGCTCTCGAGACTCATCTCTTTATCGAAGACAAAGACTGCATTTTTCCACAGCAGTAATGACCCTCCTTCTGGCTCACATCTTTGTCAATATCGCCTACATAGAATTTTTTGCTCCCAGGTTCCGCGTCATATTTATTTTTACATCGGAGAGTTGGAACCGGTTATTCTGTCAGGCATCACTGCAGAGATCTCCTTTTCTCCAAGCGTCCAGTCTGCGAGTTGCATGATCATGGATCTACAAGCCCAACGCCGCTGCGCTGTCGGTTCTGCTTCTCATGCGGCCATAAACCCTTCCGGACTCCGCGCGTCTCCCACCTATCCAACAGGATATCTCATGCATCAGGCACGCACCTTTCTCGTTGGCTCTGCCATACTGAGTGCGCCACTCTGGCGTGGGAAATGAAATGGGCAAAATTCACGAATTTCCAGAGGGAAGATCTACTCCCCGGTCGTATAACGAGCGCGATGTGGGAGGAAGCTCTATTGGAGAATATCCAATTTTAGTCTGCATTCTCAGGGAGACAGACGCTCTGCATTTGAGTGGCTATTGGAGTCCCGCCCGAGACGCTCAAGTGAGAACAAATAATTTTCCGGCTACATGCCTTATGGACCTATGGGATCAGTTTAAGTTTTGTGTATTTTCTTCACAGGCCCAGTAAGTCAACAGTAAGTTGCCATTTTTTAGAACCCGAACTGCGTCAACTTTAACTCAATCTGCAGATATTCTTACATACTCGAAACTTGGCGAAAATGAACTAAACGCGTATCTAACGCATGCATCACTGCACCTCTTGTGCAGGCAAATGTAGATGGACGTTTGATGAGTACAGTCCCAATACACTACGCCAACTTACCGTGATTTCGAAGCGAGTCGGTGGTCTTTTCAGTCCGATGTTTGTTTGTCAGTATTTTACTAGTGATGGATGATTTGGTTTACTGATCATATGTACCGCTTACTTTTTGTATTTATCATCGCTCTGGCCAGATGTGTCTCTTGTTTCTGCTCATATCGCATAACAGAAATGGCCCGTTTCTAGAAATTTAAGCGCCATAAGAGCATCTCCATCGCATGCAATTTCCCTTTCTTCCCCCCATCCTCGACCGCCATGGATCCTGCCAATTATCGCGCTAGACTACTTCGCGACATAGTCCAAGACTGGGTCGTGCCTCCCCTTTGCCTGCGTTTCGCGCTATCGAATTTTCTCTATGAATTGGGATACCTATCTGTTCCTATCCATATAATCTTTATCATACTGTGGGCGACTGTTAAATCCGCGATCATAGCCGCAAAGCGGGCTGGAGAAGCTCGATCGCTGAACGCAAGGCCAATACCCTGTGCGGTCGGGAAATGGCCGGGGAATATCGATATCTTGCTCAAAATGATGGTGGCTTTCAAGACGAGTTACGTGCTTGACGTCTATCTTCAATTGTTTGAGGAATATCAGTGTACGACTCTGAATCTTCGGCTTCTTTGGCGAGACAATGTATGTATCTTTTGTCTGTGGGTATATGTTTTGGGTTCATTGAATTGAATTAAAATTCGAACCGGCTCTCTTTACGCCATCTTCTTTTCTTCTGACGCTCAACTGATGCTGATGCTTACTGCTAATCTTAGATTATATCAATGGATCAAGAGCATACCAAGTTTATTTTGGCCACGGGCTTCCAATGGTTTTGGAGAGGGAGATCACAGAAGGAGCGCATGTCTGTCTGCTTTTTATCTCTTCCCAAGGCCCCACTCTAACTATTTTAAAGGGAGCTTTTCCTTGGGGAAGGAATATTCAATAGAGACGACGAGGTGAGAATTCCCATCCCATTTTTATTCATACCAAGATTTATGTCTCGATTAAGATATGGAAGATGGTCAGCGAAAATTCTCTGCAAAACACAGCCCCTTCTGATATTTCCTAGCATCGGACCA
Source organism: Pholiota adiposa (assembly GCA_009935795.1). Taxonomy (NCBI): domain Eukaryota; kingdom Fungi; phylum Basidiomycota; class Agaricomycetes; order Agaricales; family Strophariaceae; genus Pholiota; species Pholiota adiposa. Next base: position 233,285 of record QEYC01000032.1, read on the forward strand.
CTGCCCGACCATTTTTCGCCCGTGAGCGAATCGAAGATTTTGAGGTCTTCGAACGGCACTGCACACACACACTCGCCATCCTCTCCTCCTTCGCCGCGTCTGATACCCCTTGCGAAGCGCAAGATCTGTACGGCCGCTTTGCTCTTGACGCGGCATCGGACTTTTTGTTCGGCAAGAACCTAGAGACACTCTCTGCCTCTCTCCCAGTTGCTGGTAAAACGGCGATGGGCCCCAAGGGCTCCGCGACGGAGGACCCATGGGGATCTTTCGCACAAGCATTTGAGATGGCTCAGATAAATGTAACGGCCCGTGCACGCCTCGGCTCTATCTGGCCTCTATTTGAGCTCTTCAAGGACAAGAATGAGGGGCACTGCAAGGTCATCAAGCGCTGGCTCGACCCCCTTGTTTCTCGAGCGCTGGAGAACAAGGCTGCGATGGGAAAGGCTGGAATCTCGAGCCTGGTGATGGATAAGAACTTTCTTCAACACCTCGCGGATAGTACGAACGGCAAGTAATAATTATCTACTCGTCCGCTATGTCTTTGTCCCGGCTAAACTCATTTTGGCTGAGTATAGATCCTGTGCTTATTCGTGACCAGCTATTGAGCATGCTATTAGCGTCTAGAGATACTGTAAACTTTATTCTTTCGTCGGCATCTGTACCTGCTAATCGTGTCCTCTTAGACTGCATGTGTGCTGACATACATAACGTACTTCCTGACTATTCACCCGCATGTTACGACAAAGCTACGGGCAGAGGTCCTGCAGACCGTTGGATCTAACGCAGCTCCCACCTTCGAACAATTACGGCACATGAAATACAGTAAGTTTCTGCATTCCCTTCCGGAAAGCTTATCTGAGCTCATTCATTCAAAATATGTACAGTGAGAGCTGTGATAAACGAAACTCTTCGTCTCTTCCCCCCAGTCCCACTTAATGTCCGGGAGACCCGATCCGTTCCCTGCGCTCTCCCCCCACCGGATCGTACATATTCTCAATCTTCAGATCCTCGCCCTCTGTATATGCCGGCAGAGACAACAATTATCTACCTTCCCCTTCTGACCCAGCGGAATCCTGCACTGTGGGGTCAGGAAGCAGATGAATTCGACCCAGAACGCTGGATAGACCCAAAGCGCGTGGCTAAATTCGTCGCCAATCCCGCGATGTACACGCCTTTCAGTGCAGGACCTCGGATTGTGCGTATTCTCTCTAGAATTCTTAACTCACTATTGATATCAAATTCTCTAGTGCCTCGGGCAGAATTACGCGTATAATGAAATGTCGTATTTTCTCGTCCGACTCTTGCAGCAGTTCGACCGATTCACTCTGGCTCCTGAGGTACAGCCTGAGGGCTCTCTTCCACCTGCGGTTTGGAAGAATCATAAAGGACGGCAAGCGCGGGAGAAGATCTGGCCTAGCGCTGCATTGACGCTATATGTTAAGGTATGTCCGCGACCTACCTGTCGCTAGAAGTCCATGCAACTTACCGACTACCGTATCGTCTGAATTGGTAGGGTGGTCTTTGGGTTCGATACCATAAAGCAAGAGCCTGATGGAGGCCACCCATTTATTTATGTCAGTGTAATGAACATACTACTGTATCTGTAGCCATAGACTAGAACTTCAAGAAGGACGGAACATTTATTTACTGACCAATATTGAAATCTACCTGTTTGTACTCTGGTCTCTGCTATACGTCAATGAGGAATATGTCGTTCGAGGGGCCGTTTAAACCCCAAATAATTAGGCGCTCAGTTCTGACCTCGTGTCAGTGGGGCTCATGACCACTAAGGGTTACAAAGAATGCACAGTTTTGGAATCGGTACCCCATTGGAAAGACCAATATTAAATTTATGAGTCAAATTATGACAAGAGGGTCTTCGTTTCTTTCTGCAAGTCGGAATGTGGGATCAGACAACACGTACTTGAGATTATTCGTCCGTAGAGCTTAGGTCAAACAAAAACCAAAAATCGTTAGTCCACTCTCTAACATGACAGATCCTGACGCTGGCAGACTCTTTGTTTCCCTGACCCACAAGATGCCTGTAGAAATAGACTTGAGCAATTAGGCTAAAATTCCTATGGCCTTGATTTTTCAATTGAAGGTTTTTATAATCACACTGATGGTGAAGCGGTTATCATGCTTGCCTTCCAAGCAAGCGGCAGGGGTTCGACTCCCCTTCAGTGTATTTTTATGGTCATTTTTCCTACCCTCGAAAACCTTTTCTTCTAGATAGAAGTAGACTAGTAGTACATACTACATAAATAGATCATAGTAGATAGTAGGTCTTGAATATTGGAATTTTGTTCGTTGAAGCTTTTGGAGCGACCAGCTAAAGTCTGATAGAATACAATACCAGGGTCCAGCAATCTACTATCTAGTATCCACGGCACAGTACATTTCGGGCGGTGCAGGTAGGTGTATGCGAACAATATTGTATTGGGTATACGATGATCAAACGGTATGTAACAGAACGAAACAGCAATCCAACGACTTGTACGACGCCAAAGCGTCAAGCATCTCTTCCAAAGCTAGTAGGACTGAGGCTGCGTATAGCCTCCAACCCAAGATCCCTCTCGTTCCAACCGGCTTCCATGATATGGTCGACCTTCTGCATAATAGTCTCAGCGCCACCCTCGTCTCCTGGTGCATCTTTACGCGCCGGCCGAAGAGGGCGTATCCGAACGCCACCAGGAGGCGACTGTGCGCGTCCTGATTTGCGTTTAGGTGATAGCCCCCGATGTAGGTGCCCTGGTGCGAATACGTCTGTTGTGGTTGGGGAAGATACAGATACAGAAGCGGAAATATCAGTGGCATCGGGCGAGGACACCGTGGACCGATGCTTGCTCCTACTCCTACTACTGCTCCTCCGTTTCCCAGAGTATCTTTTCGGGCTCGGAATCTGGGAGGGCCGCGGCTTGTTAAACACCCTAGTGTCGACAGTCTTCGGGCTGAGAGCTGGCGGTGGAATGGGTGTGAAGCAAATCTGACTTTCTAGCGGAGGGCTCATGATCTGTGGCGGGCTTTGTGGGAGGATATTCAATGCACGCGCAGCGGAAACAGACGCGGTGTACCACTCTCCTCCCGTCCTATCCTCTCCTCCATCATCATCTCCATCATGGGCCAGAGCACGAGCGGTGTTGTTACTACCACCGACAGACCGCGTGGTTCCCCGAGAGAGAAGGCGCTTGGTGGGGCTTGTGCTCTGCCCCCTCCTTCTGCTCTTGCTCCTGCTGCGACTGCGACTGTGGCCCTCGCTCTCGCTCCGGCTGGGGCTCCTGCTCGAGTGCAGACGCGCTGGGAGCGGCGTGTACCGATCTTCGCGCTCGGCGTCCTTCAGCCATGCGAATGTCCGTCGGCCGCGCGGGGCGTGTTTGGGGGAATGTGCGGGGATTTCGTGGGGTTTACGCGTAAAGTACTCTTCGAGTTCTACTGCTCCTCTTCTTTCCGTTGGGGTATGATGATGTTCGCGTCCGTGACCGCGGTCGCGTGTCTGCTCTAAACCACGCGTCTCCACTGCTCCATCACGCGCAAAAGTCGCGTCGTTACTACCAATAAGGACATCGGAATCCGCGCGGACGTGCCCACGTCTCCTACCCACCAAATTTCGCACTTCCTTGGAGGAAGACGAAGACGCCACAGGCCCACGCGCGTCAAGTCGCTCCTCGCCCACCATGCTCTTGTCCTCTCCGGTCCCGCGTCGCTTGGGTTTATCCGAGATAGCCGCCCCAGCCTCACCCACGCCCATGCCCATAAGCGACGACCGCACCGAATCCATCCACGTGTTCTCTTTCTTCACTTGCTCGAGGATCCCGCGCTTGATGCTCTTGTGCCTCAGGCTCTCCCACGGGGGCTCGAGCGCGCGCCGGCGGGCGTCCTCCTCCGAGTCGCTCTCGTATAGATCGTGTAGCGCAGCGGAGGTGGCGCTTGAGTGCTGTCGCGAGACGGGGGCATGCCTGTGCGCTCGAGAGGGCCCGGCTTGGGACGATGTTGAGGTATGGGAAGACGAGGAGGATTTGGACATGTGGCCAGATTTTCTTCGCCCATGCGCGAGAAGAGAGACAGGGAGCAAGGTTGTGTCTTCATCCTCGTGCGGATGATGGTGCATGTATGCCTTCGGAGCGCTAAAGCCCGGCTTTTCGTCGAAGACGGGCGGTTCACTGAATGATGGCCAGCGATATTGAGCGCCAACGGGCCCTTGCCCGAATTTGCGAACGGAGATCATATCCTCTGATTGTCCCCGCTGCTCGATATCGCGGGTGTCAGAGGCGTGAAGGCCAACATAAGGCGGCCCACTGATTAGTTCACCGTCATCTTTTGACACTTTCGGCTTGCGCGTGCAGCACCCATATATTACCCAAATGCCCAGACCCAACAAAAAAACACCAACGACACCGAACGCAGGCACGAGATCGATAAGCTCGAAGTGTGTTTTGGGCGTACTGAGTTTTGCAGGCGCAGTGGCAGAAATTTGCGCAGAGTTCGAGGTGCTGCTGCTGCTATGCGCGCGCGAGATGGCAGATGATGTTGACAATGGCGCTGATGTGACATATGTCGTGTCAGAATCAGAGGTAGAGGGAGCTGTCGATATTAACGATAAAATGATAGGAATTACAGATGATGATGATGATGGTGTAGGTATAGCAGTGGTGGATAATGGAGGGACGTCGGCGGGAGGAAACGGCCACCAGAAATCATACGTCGACGATGTAGGTGTGGGAGCTGTCAACGAATTCGCACCCGCCTGTCTTTTTGCGATGCTGCTGGTTGGCATCGCAGCAGCAGCGGTAGCAGATGTAATAGTATTAGACGGTAGATTCAGTGAATTAGTGTCCATCGTAGACCCCGCTTTCCCTGCAAGATGAAAATAAAGCAAATATGATAAGTTAAGCGAAACAGCATCCACCAGGGATTGTTGTCAAGGTTATGCAAGTTATAGCAGCGTTTGGTCAACTGGGGGGATTACGATGAAACCCACTCGACTTTCGACGCAAAGAGCGCTCAGATCGTGGATGGGGGCGTCAAATGATAGTCCTGCGGCGATATAGGTTGAGCGTCGGATAAGGTGGGACGCTGGTGAGTAAGAAGCCCCTGTAACGCCGGAGCGACGTGTCTTCCGCCAAAAAGTCGTTGGGCGCACTGTTATACATCCATGTAATTTGATCTTTAGACTAGGAATTCCAGAGACTTACGTAGTGGAGGAGGCGGGCGAACAAGCTCGCCGCCTCGCGTAGTAGTTCGATCAACGGTTGTGAACGACGTAAAACTTCTGTTTGGATTCCTCTGTCGGAAACCTAGCGCCTCTGTGTTGAACCTTACACGTTCCTGCTCTGGCTGCTCTTCGTTTGTCGGGGCTGGTGTCCTCCGTTCTGGAGGTGCACTCTGCGATCTCGTGGGTCGATGCCTCGGCCGCGACTTCCACGTATTCACAGGTGGCGAAAGCAGATGTGGTTCTACGATTCTTGGGGTTCGAAAGCGCCGTGGAGGTGAAGTTGGGGGGTTTATGAAGTCTGCGTCGGCGGGTGGTTTAATAGGAGAATTTTGCGCCCGGTCAGCCTCCTCTTTTTCGGTTTCAAGGGTGACCATGATCGGCCGTGTGATAGGTGGCTTTGGCCGCCGGACAAAAGAGAAGTCGCGCACATCCGGATAGAGGGGAATGGGGGAGACGAGGACAGTGAGGTCGGTCATAATGGTGGTGGTAAAGGAAAACAAAGCGAAATGATATGAAAATCACAGTCACGAAAATAGCCGGTCACAAACTTATGTGTAGTTGTTAGATCTGGGTTGCACTCACCACTCCTCCATAACTTGTGAGAATTGGGCAGGATATAGTATCAAAAGTAGTAAATTATACCTGATCTAATACCTAGAAGCTGGTGGTTGCATATATTGAAGAAGTGCTGAAGTTGTGGAGATGTGCCGCCTGCCGTGATGCCGTCTCAACTCTAAGTCTATAAATAGACATCGTTCGACGAGGCTTCGGTCAATGTCGAGTACTACTGCGCTTTCCAAGCTCCTTCATAGCCTGAAATTAGGAGATTACTTCAAAACACCATTCTTTGAAAGTTCTGTATCTGAATTGTGCTCACTGTCATTTTTATAGATCCTCTAGCTTCAAGCTTCAAGCTTCAGGCTTCAGGAGCAATCGGCAAAATCACATATTACTCTACGTAGAAATACACCGGCACATAATCATGAGTTATATCTTTATGTGCAAGCCTTTGAGGTAAATTTCTATTATCTTTCTAAGCAGAGACAAAACCATGCAAATTCAAATATTTGGGAGACTTGAAATCTTTTTGCATAGCTAAAAGGTTTGCACTCTACTTTAAAATTCTGTATAATTGAAATCTATCCCAGCACTTATGCAAGAGAAATATTGCACTCAATATTGCTTCCGTCCGTCATTGTCACATAATTTATCCCAGTTCATACTCTTATTATAACGATAGCCTGAATAATTTCGCTGGGACTTAGCTTGTATACTTAAATTCAGTCGATGTCTGCTGCTTGAGATAAATTTGTGATCTCTTCCAAACAAAAATGTTGTCTGTACTTAGCCGGTTTCTTTTCTTTGTCCCATGTCCCCAGCTCCTTCCTGTCCTACCTCCATCCACTAATACGATGCTGAAACCAATGAAACGGCACGCCGGACGCGCGCTCTATATTCTGTGATCGCCGCAAGGCCGCTTCGGCACAGCGAGCGTCCCTGAATTTATACAAATACAACGTTAATAACAATCCATTCTTACAAGCAACGTCCACATTCGCCAGAGGTGTCAAGTGCGACTTCATCCAGTTTGAAAGGTAAGTAGGTTACGACGATCTTTTTTGGCGCAGAAGTTTTCTCATATGATTGCCCACATTCTCTCGTCCCATATGCAGCTGAAGCTTCACTGGACCAATGCAGTTCTGAGGCGCTTTATATATCGGGCTATCTTTTGCACCTCTCAGGTGCTCCTCGGATTCGAAACTTAGAGCATTTCTCAACCCGTGGTAGACCCATCTTTCCAGATCACCTCATGTCAACCCAACTACCCACAGAACTATGGCTTCGCATTGCACAATTCGTCCCCGACCTTGATTTATTTCGTCTTGCATCGGTCAATCGTCTCTTTCTAGATCTTGTTACAGACAGACGCTACCGCCAATTAATTATTGACGATGACCATCCGGGCGCCCTCGTCCAAAAATTATCCCGCATTGAGTATGTTCTCATTTTCTTTGTCGTCTGCCATCGCTGAGGGGTTTAACAGGCAAGACCCGACCGTCGCGAGGCGCGTGCGTTCGTTGACGGTTCACCCCAAGGCAGTCCGATCCGCCTGCCTGAAAGCCGGGAAGGTCAACCACCGCCAGCGTACAGTGCAAAACCGCTACTGGCCCGACTCATTTCGGTAAGAGGGCTACCATCGCCCTGTCCGCCTGCTGAAGCCCTTCTCCAAGCCTCAGGACCGAACGCGTTTCTCTCGAAGAGGATACCGAGCTGGCGGACCGCTTTCTCGACGCTCTTGGTCGCCTTTCGGATATCGAGGAATACGCCATAGAATGGAAACACGGTGTCGAGTCCGAGCGCCTGTTCTGCCTGCCGCTGCTCAGTGCGATCTGGCCATTGCACGTCCACAGCCTGCGAAGCATCAAGCTCGACATGATGCTGAGCCATCTCTGCGATATGGTTCCCTCCGTGACAGGCTTGGACCACGTCCAGGAGCTAACCCTGCACTTCAGCTACACCGACGCATGGTTTGAGGCATGGGATGGTCAAGAATCAAAACATGCACTGCAGCGTCTGGCGACATTTGTGAACCGCCTTGCGCGCTCTCTACAGAGCCTGGACATCTCCTCGATCGGCCATCTCAACTTCTCCTGGCTTTATGCGAATCTCACGTATTTCCCGCAGCTCACGCGCCTCACCCTGTTCGTGCCCTGCGATCCTCGGCACGTTGTCGATCCCACCGGGTTCAACAACTTCCTCCGCATTCACAAGGACACCCTCGCGAATCTCTCCTTCTCACCGCAATATTGCTGCTACCAGTCCACGCTAGGGCCCGATGTGTCCTCGCCTGCGCCACTGGGAGCGTGCGTGACGACCGAAGACTGGCTAGGACGTGCCTTCGGCGGTTTAGACTTTCAGCACCTCCGTTCTCTCGAACTGGGCCTCAATATCCTTGGTTCTGGTGGGAAGCGTGTAATGCCTCCTGTCCCACGGATCGGGGCCGCGGCCAAAGACGTTGAGTCGCTGGGAATACTGGGGTGCATAATATCGCTCGAGGACCTCCGCGTATTGCTTCAACCATTTGCGCAAGGCACCAATGCCCCGCGGCGCCTTGTCCTGGAAGTTCATGTGCTCGATGTGACTCTATTAGACCTCCTGGCCAACTATCTGCCCGGCCTGCGCACCCTTGACCTCACCTACCGCTGGGTCGGCAGCTCTGGCACGACGAACGTGGTATGTTTCACGGATTTTTCCTCCTTACAGTTCGATTTGTCACTCAAGCATGCCGTTTGCTCGCTGTTAGATTAAATTTACGGAGGAATTGGATGGCAAGATATTTGCATCTTGGACATCTTTATGGCAAGTCATTCTTCTTTGCTCTCGTCAAGATGATCAGTCCCGGTGGCCCTGTCAACAATCTATCGTTCGATGCTTGCCGAAATACTTGCCACGATAATTTCCATATCAATACCCAAGGCGTGGTCTCCGGCCGGCCATATACAATTACGATCTTCCTTCTCACTTCAGAATGGGAAGGAAAACATCAACGTTTGTTCCGTCTCGGCTTCCAGCTTCTTTTTCTTCTTCCTTGTATTTATCAGGACATGATCATCCATATCATTATTGCGACAGGGATCGCTCACTGGGGGAAGACAAAGTTAGATAGTCCTAATTTACACAATCAGGCATTGATGTATACCAACGGCGTAGAGTAGGGGAGCATTCCTGTATATAATCAACTCCTTTAGAGCACCGTTGTCATAAAATATAAAGTTTGACGAACCCAAGATAGATAGATGGTTTAGAGCAGTCTGAGCACCAATCACATATCATCGTGAGTCTGATCCACAAAAATCCATCCAAAGCTCCGAATCTCGCTCCCCTTCTTCCCAAAGAACAACTCAGTTTCATAAATCCAATGAACGGTACCCACGATGCAGTCCTTCAATGCCTTAATATACCGCTTCACTGCCGCTTCCTGATCATGCGATACGGCATTCAGCGGTGACCCTTTCCAAACGCGGGCGAAGACTTGAAAGGAAGAGATCCCATGTGGATGTTCCAGCAAGTCCAGAATACGCTGCTCGATGTCACAAAAAGACGCAAACGCGCCTCTGATCATGTTCCCGCAGACGTTCATCGCGCCTTGCACGGAGAGTCCTCTGTGCGCCACGAGCACTGCCACCAGATTGGCGGTGCGGCCCCGTTGATAAGAGACGACATCCTGGGATGGGCAAGTATCAGCAGCGACTTCAGGGAGGACGAATATCCGAGGATTTAGAAAGGCAGTTACCGTGGACCAGGCGATGACGTCGAAAGCCGCCCTCTGCAGCTCTTCCATGGCCAGCACGATGGCGCCGGCAGCACCCTCAGGCTGCAAGTCTGGCAATTGAAATATCTGCAAAAGCTCGGCGATACTTAACGTCATGCTGCTTCCATACAACTCTCTGCGCATCTCGACGTAATTTTCCACACTGGACGTCGGCTTGCTCACGGTCGGCGTCGGATCTAGGAGCAGTTGCTCCTGAGCAGTACGGAATGAGCTCACTGATTGAGCAAAGCGCTCCTTCCACGATTCCGAAGCATCCCTGGAAAGTTTTTTGACTTGGGAGTGGATGGCGCTGGAAGAATCGCGGTTCAATTACATATGTATGTCGCACGGAAAACTGCGAAGACTAACTGTTTAAGGAGGGCATGGCTGGCCAGCATATCTACGCCGCTCCTTAAATCGTCCGTATCCGCGTCCGCATTTTCTTCTCGTGCCTTCCACCAACCGCGTTTGTCAGGATCGTCCTTCCCTGTAGTCACGGAGTAGAACACCAATGACATGAAATCCACGAGGAGACGGAGTTGTGGCGGGTCGCATGTTGGGAAACAGAGGCCAGCGAGTAGCCCGATTTTTGCGGCACGGAGAGATGTGAGCTCATTTTGCGAGAGTGCGTGTATCTCTGTGGATATCCATTTTTCCGAAGCGTCTGTCGCGAAACGGCAATGAGGATTGGTGCGAAGCTCCAGAGGACCAATGATGTTCAGTAGATCTGGAAGCTGAAAGCTCTGGCTCGATGCCATCAGCCCGTCGGCTCTGAAGAATAAGTTGTTGAAAATTTGAATGAGGAAGAATCAGACCCAATTCCCAGTCTCGAAGTCCGCCCAACAATCGTCGCAGCCTGTAAATTCAAAATTGTGCCACGTTGAAGTGCGGCAAAAAAAGAAGCGCCCAATATCGCGTGTAGACCTTGAAGAGATATTATGGCCAAGTTATTGAGAGACGATTTGAATCAAGGAAGGCAGATTCAAAGCAAAAGTTGAATATTGAAAAACACGCTGGTAGACAACATGAAGAAGACTGACGCCGTGTTGGCAAATGACGTTAACACAAAGTTCCCACGCATCCACCTCCTTCGAGGTAACCTCAAGATCAACCAAAATTGGGCTTGCTGCTCAAGCTCAAGACTGTAGTCTTATAAAAATAGACCCATTTCCCTTGATTTTTTCTTCTTGATCAGGTCGAAAAGAAAAAAATCATGTATTTTGCAACACCTCCTCTTCAAGATAATCCCCTGAGATCATCAATCTTTTCTACGAAAAGGCAAGATGGCCGAGCGGTTAAGGCGTGTGACTCAAGCTTAAGTGCTTCCTGCTTCTGAGTAGGTTTCTCATCACAGAAATGTGGCAGGGGTTCGAGTCCCCTTCTTGTCATACATTTTGTCAAATTTTGGAAGTGGAGGCAACTTGTTACTTGAAACTTGTCTCAAGTTGATAACTTGATATTCCCGTCGCGGCGGCGTCGCCCGATCTCGATTCTCGATCGGGATGGGTTTAATTTTTGGACGGACTCATGCAGTGTTGGGATACAGCAGAAAATATATCATCAAAGTACGACTTAAGTTCCACATCGTCCAGGACAATTTGAGTCGTACAGCCATTACGCCTCTGCCTCTTCAGCACGAGCCTTTCCCTTCTTACGACCACTTCTCCTCTTCTTCATATCTTCGTAGGCAACTCCAACATCTCTCAGCCTAAACTTCACAATTGCACTCTCTGCAACATTATACTTCACCTCCTCTTGACTCGGCTTTCCTCTCCAAATCACCTCTTCTATCGCCTCTTCCACCCCGTCGATAAGGACGGCACACGCGACCCGTCCACCAGTCCTCCTCACTTCATACTGCACCTTCTTTTCGTTCTTGGCTGCCCACATCGATAACCGCGAAACGGGGTGCAGGACGTCGACGTCGTCAGATACGACCCGTTCAAGGAGGGGCAGGATGCCAATTTTACGGAGGACGGCGCGAACTATGTCGAAGGACCCTCCGGAGTCGAGGAACACCGCACCGAGGACGCTTTCGATCATGTCGCTGAATAATTTAGGCGCTTGTAGACGGGTGAGGGCGGCCCACGGAAACACATGCCCGCTCATCAGACGCTCCTCGATCTCGGCGTGCCAGTTTCTGAACCGCGTGGCGGTGTTCAGCTGGTCCTCGAGTACCTTGGGACTCGAATGAAGGAGACACTTCCACAGATAAATTTCCTTTGTCTCCCTGTGCTCCTCGATTGGTGCCGATCCCCAACCGCCGCCGCCACCACCAGGCGTCGGTCGCGGTATGACACTCTCCACCGTAGTGTGTGTCTTCAAACAGAAGTAGCCTAGAATGTGCGCGTTCACTAGTGCAGACTTCCGGAGATGCATATGTCCAGGACTATAGTTCTTCCCTGGCGCCCTGTACAAATAATCCGTTACAACCATATCCAGCACAGAGTCACCCAGGAACTCCATCCTTTCGTATGAAGGCGTCCGCTCGTCTCCCTGATAGCTCGCGTGTGTTAGCGCCTCGATCAAGAGGAGCTTGCGCTGGAAAGTGTATCCTATCATGCGCTCGACGTCCGCAAGCTGCGGCGGGGGGATGAACTCGTCGGTAGAGATAGTGTCGATGCGCGCGAGGACTTCCGAGAGGCGGTCGGGAATAGGTGCCCATTTCAAGCCTAAGTTGAAGAACTTCATGTATTCATACCCGAGAGAGAAGCCGCCGTGGAGGTAGGCGGCCCCGATGATGGACTCAATAACGTCGGCAAGGACTTGAAGAAATGTTAAAATCAGGAATCAACCGAATTAGACAATCACAAAATACCTTTTGTTGAGAGCTGTTGGCTCTTCTTGGACTTCTTCTTTTTCTTGGGTTTCTTGTCAACGGGCGTTTCGGCCGCATCAGCGGTTGGAGTAGATGTGGGCTCTACTGCGCTAGCGACTGTAGAGTCGGCCAAATTGCTTGTAGATCGCTCTATAAGTGGTGGAAGTGAAGATGTATCGACAGTAACGGGACCAGGAGATGGAGATGCAACCTCGGATTCGTTCGTGATGGCTGGCGGTGAGGGTGCGCTTGTCTCCAGAGTTGTTGCATATTTTGGTTTCCACTTCTTCCCCAGCATAATATCTACAGAAACAAACCCCCAACCTGTCAGCTACGCTGGCAAAAAATTGAACAAGACGAATGCGTACCCCGGATAATCCAGCGATACAAACCCAATCTTATGTCCTCCTTCGCCAGACGCACATTTGACACCGCATGATCCTTCTTCTGGGTTAAATATCCTTCGTGCCAAAGGGGATACTCCGCAAAGATATTCAATCCAGCGATGAATTTGAGTACAGTATCACCGAGAGTCTCCATCCGTTGGTAGTTGAACTGTTCCGCAGAGACTGGAGCTGTAATAGCGGTCGTCAAAAGAGGAAGAGGGATAAGAGGAAGTGGCGTTGAGGAAGACGACTCTGTCGAAGATAAGAATGCGCTGGAGGAAAAGACAGTCTTATGCAATGAATATGCAGTCATCCGCATGGAGAGGAAACGCAAAATAGATGGAAGAAGGAAAGCATACTCTGTTTCCTCTGGAGAGAAAAGAATGATACCCGAGTAACGAGCTAAAAGATGAACAAGTGGTGGGCCCTTGCTCTCCTCATCACCTTCCTGTGGATCCTTCGGGGGAATGGGTATAAGAAAGTTGCTCCTGGGAGGAAATGCCTGCACGACAAGTAACGGGTAATCAATCTCTACAAGCACTTTATCCTCTCCCTTCTTCTGATATAGCTCTTGCAACGCTTCATCCTCTTCAGGCGTGAGGGGATCAAAGCGCCATTGCACAAACTTGAACGGACGGCCAAACCCCGTATGCCTCTGTACAAAACTAACATCGTTGGGATGGCCAAACGCCTCCCCAAACTCGTCTGCGCGGGCCGTAAGGGGTACTTTGTATCGATCAGGTGCAGCTGAAGCGAGCTCTTCAAGCCAGAGGCGACGTTGAGTCCATTCGGGGTTGATGAAACTTGAATATACATCGTCGAACCCAGATGACAGCGCTTCGGTACGGGAAGTAGGCAGGAAGAAGTAGGAGAAATCTAAATTATTCCATTCCATGCGTGTCATGTTGAGTCCCCAGAAAAGCATACGCGTCCATTCTCTCGCATCTTTCAGCCGATTCTCCAGAACAGTCTCCTCAAATGCACCCACGTAGCGCACGCTGGTCGACGTCGGCGGCACTCCGGAGCGATACAGCATTGGTCCTTCCGTGTCCTCCAACGCGATTGCGCTCGCTTTCGTGAATAACCAAAGTGGGGCTAATCCAGCAATAATTATCTGCGCGACATGCCATATCACGGTCTCGCTCTCGCCAGCCTCGTTCTCTGACGCTGCCCAAGGGTCGATCCCAGTCCGTACGCGCGCGAGGCCCTCGCGCTTTTCTACCTCCGCCAACAATGCCTGAACCTCCTCCTCTAGCTGAGGCTGGACGATACTCGTGATGGGCAGGAGACTATCGTTTAAAAGCCCTCTCTCGTAAAGCTTGCTATAGGCAAGGAATGCAGAGTGTCTGTGAGCAGAAATGTTGGAACGGTACACGCGTGGGACGGTAAAGGTGCGCTCGGCCAACGGGAGAGGGAGGGAACGCGGGAGAGTGACAGTCGACCCATACGGACCAGCGTATGGGGCTCGGGGGCCTTGGAGAAAGTGCCACCCATCGGGAAATTCGGGGGGATCGAGCTCAAAGAGAGGGCGGTTGTCGACGTGCGTCGAGTTTGGTATCACAGCGCAAAAGTGCATCAAATGTGATATCGCGGAATGTAGCGTTAGACAAGCACTATCATTTTTGTCAGCCCTAAATAATATTTAAAGGAAAATCGAACATACCCGGTCGATTCAATCCTAAGTTCCAACTCCTCGTCTTCGCCGTCATCTTCCCAAATATCCTCCATTTCGTCCTCTGCATCTCTGCTCGGGTCATTGTACGCCTCCCGCATCTGTCGCTCCAATCCAACCCACTTATCCACATCCTCCCTCCCACTCCCTTCCTCGAACATCATCGTAAACGTAGATCGCCTCCTTCTAGCCCGGCCCTTACTCTGCGCCCAGCTCGCCATATTCGGCGGCAAGTCCCAGCGAATCACACTTCCGCACGCCTGGATATCGATGCCCTCCTCCGCCACCGCTGTGCTGATGATTAAATTTTTCGCTCCGGACTTGAACTCAGCGAGAACGACGTCCTGTGGGGACTCGCGCACGAGGCTGCGGGTGATATCCATCATTGCGTGTCTATGCGACGAATCCGACGTGCCGAGGAGCGTCCCGATGCTGAATGCGCCTTTCGTTCTTGGATGGTGCCGCAAGACCTCCGCGAGCGCTAAAACTGCATCTCTCCTTTGCACGAAAACAATGCAACTATAGGCTTCTCCCAATGTCTCCGCCTCCGCCTGTTCGTCCAACAAACAATCGATTAGCACGCGCGTCTTATCCGACAGGTCGTCTGCGATGTCGTCTGCATAGTACGACACTTCCGAAACCACAACCTTCCCCAGTACGCTCAGCAGATATGCCTTCTCGCTCTTCCTCCACGTCATCATCATTGTATTGTACGGGTTCGCCGCAGTTTTTGCCCTATCCAACACCTTCCAGACGAACCAATCCGCAGCCCAGGGACCAATATCTGCACAGATATCGTATGCTGCGCGCTGGAAATCTGCCATCCCTTTATGCGTGAAGGAGTTCTGCTTGGCAATGACTTTGGAGAGCTTCTGGTCTGTGCGGGCGTATTCCGGCGATCCGGGCGTCGAGCGCGAAAGCGCTGTGCGGAGAGATTTGACGTAGGGGTCGTTCTCGATGTCCAGGGTGCCGATGACTGCCGCAAGAGAGGCAACATTGGAAGAGAATGGGATCCCAATTGGGGACTTGTACATGATGTGTTTGAACACGGGTGGGTGGACGTATGTCGCGAGCTCGGCCCTATTCTTTCGCGGAGCGCGTATGGTGCAGTCGAGGTTCGTTTCGATGGTCTTGAACGCCTTTTCGACGTTGCCTCCATATATTGGGCTTGCAGTCAACCCCAACACCATCGGCCTCGCCACTCCTCCCGCAGTCGTTGTCGTTGTCCTCACGGGCAAATCCTGATAGAACTCGATCATGATTCGGTTATATGGGTGATTGTCCACGGCGTGATGTGCTTCATCGAATACCAAAAGACTAATGTCCTTCCCTAGCGAGATGTATCCATGACGCAGGGCGTCGAGGAATACTTGTGGGGTCGAGACGACGATGCGGTGGGTGGAGAGCACGCGCTGCCACAAAGTGGCATTCTTCCACTGGTCAGGCTCGTTCGCGCCCGAGATCAGACCGACGGAAACGGGAAGATAGGTTTGGATGACGCTCTTCTGCTGGTCGCATAGGGAAACTGTAGGCGCAAAGAACCAGGAAAGCTGGATGTATATTCAGCAAGAGGGTACACGTATGGTAGATTGACAGACTTTTGTTGGTTCCCTTTCCATCTCGTGCTTCATCCTCAGTACTGCTATCAACGTCTTCCCTGATCCAGTATCCAGAGCGATAATGATGTTCCGCCGCAAGCTCTCGTCGAGCATCTCCTGTTGGTAGCCTCGTGCCGGTGGCATTTCGGCGCTCGCACTTGCGTCACTTGTGCTGGTCTGAGGAGGAAGCGGTCGGTCCTCGACATCCATGATGATATGGTGATGATAAAAGAGATATGATAAGAACACAGGAGGGTCAACGCAAGAAGAAAGGAAGAAAGGGAGAAAGGTCACGGCTTTATTGAAATCGTGATCTTTGGGCGTTTATCAGGATCAAAGTGGCCCGACATTCTCGCAGCTGAGCGCAGCGGCTGTGAGCGAAAGGGGCCTATATTTCTGCCACAACCAAAATCTTGAATACCTCCGTTATAACTTGCAGCGGCAACCGTGATGCCTCATGGTCCCACTCAAAGCGTCCAGCTCTGAAGATGTACCAAGATCGCACTGAACCTATACAATTTAGTTCGATCCCCGGCAACGTATGAGCAATGGATATCCTACCGAGGTTTGTGTCATTCAAGAAAAGAACGAACTCGATCGTGTTTATAGTCGTCAAAAACAAGCAACAGAGCGACCGTCCTGATGACTTTGGTGTGTTATTTTGATGGTTAATTCCAAAAACTCAGAGCAACTGATTGACCTGTGAAGATCAAGATGTGTAAAAGGCTTGCCAGACTCGGACTCCAGAACCTGAAGATGATAGCGGGAGGAAATTTTATAGGGAGAAATAAGTAGCGGAGCTTCAATTTTCGCAAAGGCCCGGGGCAGAAACATCAGGAAATTCGCCCAAATCTTGTTAGGTCTTAAATGGTCTGACAATAACTACAATGTTTAATATGTGCACAAGGCGAGAGAAGGATATTATCAGGGCATTTCACGCCACGTCGGAATCCCAATTCCCATAATAATTATGTATTTTATTATCACTTGCAAGCCCTTCTGCAGATTGCAATATTTGGCGAAAAGTTGCAGCGGCATTTCGGGCTAAGTGACGATCTCAATACGCCAAATTTATTGTACGAATTGCCAAGATGCAGGATTTATTACCAGTATATATGTATTCTGATTTGTTCAGTTCAAATTTGGTTCGAATTCAATTGAAATAGAAATTTTTATTGAGCAAGAAGCTAATACGAATGACATGCGCTAATGCTATTGCTAGGGATACTTGAATAGTTGGCGGGGAGGCGTACCTTCGCTGTAGACTGACTCACGCTGCACGGTAATCTGTAGATACCAGATATAGGATGATGTCAGATGGAAATTGGAATGCGTAAGTTGAATCGAACGTTACCGTACATACATGTGGAACCCGGAATATGCACCGATGCTGTCGCGTATGAAGTCAGCAATGGGGCGCGAGAAAAGATAGACGACACGCACGGGTAAAGATGAACAGCGCGTGAGGTCGGTGCTGGCAACGCACTGTTGGAATGCTGAGCACGGTCAGAATTAACTCGGAGAATGAATTGAAACGACAAAGTTGCATACCTTGCAAATTTCCTCTCGCTCAGTTGAACCCATAATACTAGCCTCGGGTACCCCATAAGTAACAAAGATTAGTGCAAAACTGGAACGACGTACATTGACTAAGCCATAGAGTAGAAGGAATGAGAGTGCGTACCAGTGGGTACTAAAATGTGGTGAAGTGACAAGTCCAATGCTCACGCTCCAGCGCAGCTCATATTTATACTCAGAGCGCCAATAGCATGCAAGTCGCAAGGAGACAACGTATTGTCCTCATATCTCTCATACATTGATACAAAATACAATACATCATTGGGATTGGCGAGCATTCAAGTCCTCTGTGCCCTTGAGGCGCGATATAAGTATCATACATTCATGCGCGGCACGCGCTGGCCGGGGCGGCGACACATTGAAAGGCGGTTGAAAGGGGTTTTCCCATGGATAGGCTGGGTACTTTTAAGAATATTTTCAGAAAAAAGAATTCCAAAAAGGAAGGAGGAGGAGGATCGATTCCCGATGTACGCAAATTATACAATTTGAATACTACTGTTATGTGCCGTACATTTCTTTCCTTTATCAACCCCGCGACATCCTGTTGTGCGACCGCATGTTGCGCAAGGTATTGTGCACTCGACAGGACAGTTTAAAATATCACTGTTGCCGGGACAGTGTGCCCTGCGGCAACGGCGACAAGTCCGGATCGTGCTTCGTTTTCGGATACCATCAGCAACAACACGGCGTCGTTTAGGTTTCTGCGCACCACTGGGGGCGGGGTTGGTGCTGGCTGATGTAGCGGGTGCGAGATCTTGAAGAGTACAATTTGCAGGTAGTGCACTAGATACTTGATTAGCGAGTTCTTGAATTTCAGTTGAGAGACCTTCATAAGCTGGAGATGGTCCCGACAAACTTCTACCATCAAAAAAGTCAGGGAGAAGGGATTGGGAATGAGATATGGGACTGGGATTGCGATTGGAAATGGTAGGGCGTGAGATAGCAAGACTCGTCGAGATTGATGGCGGCAAAATTGAGGAATCTGCCGTATTCTCGAGTACACCTTCCATTGGCTGACTGGATAACGGGCGCCTGAGGAATTCTGGGAATGGATGATTTGCGGCAGAGAAAGCACGAGATGTTTGTGAAATGACATCTAAAGCATCAGCGATAAGATCGCGAGACGCTTTGATGTTACTATTTTTCTCCCAAGTCTTCGCGTATGCCACTAACAATTCAGGAGTGATATAGAAGCGCGACTTTCCGTCAGCAGAATGGTTCCAGTCTTGAGCAAATGTGACATAGTTGATTTGATTTTTGCCTTCCTGGCTCGCTGTTGCCACATATTTTGTAATTTCCGAGAAGAAGAATCGACGTGCTTCCAGGGTTGTTGGAGGGATAACTGGCAGTGCTAAACCCTGCCTTCGACGGAGCCAATCGTCAGCTGGGTTGAGCGCATAGCGTGTACTATTTTTGTCGAAGGGGTCCATTCCCAAGTGTCGTCGAAGTGATTCTAAATATACGCGTGAGTAGATAAACAGATAATTGAGTGCTTTCATACCTGGAAATTCGCATATACCAAATTGTTCTTTTGTCCGCTCATATAGATCTCCATTTAGCCAGTCCCCATAAGATTGTGCACCACCAACAACATCCGAAAGATAGTTCAAAAGGAAGTGCATGCGATTAATAAGCGCTAGATTGTGGTGGTACTCCCAATCTACGCCGTAAAGATGCATTGCATAGGCCTTCAGCGCACTATGAGTACCATGATATTGAAATAAAATAAATTTCTAGCATACCTGCAAGTTATACCATGTGCGATGGTCGGTTAGACAGTTTACTGTCAACCGCGGGCCAGCTTAAATTCAGCAAGTTCAGCGCACACCACAAATTTGGAATTAAAAATAGACACATACCGTGAAGCGCGCCAAATTTCCGATAGATGTCCCCGTGCGGACCGCCCTCCACACTATTTGTACCTCGTAGACACTTCCACTTCTGTAATCCATGTCTATCGACCCCTGCCTTTTCGTACAAAACAACATCCTTATTATCTGACAAATATCCTTCACGCGCGAGATCGAGGACAGCCTGCGCCTTCTGCCATGCAACTTTGTTGAATAATGGGGCACCGGTCTTGGCGTCGTGTGCATTTCCAAATGTGTTGAATACGTGGGGGATTGCTGGGACTAAGACGCTCGGAGATGGAACATAGCGAGGCGTGCGTTCCATGATATAATGTGGATTGCGCGCAAGCATCTGATGAAAGGTTAAATTGAAAACTTTTCGGCATGTTGCATCGACGGTCTCGCGAATTTTTGGATCCCACCGCATGATATGATCCCGGAGTGCTTGCGAGTATGTCGCTCGTAGACCATGATTGACTGGGGTTGGGATCATGTGGAAGGCATGAAAGAGATCCTTTTTGACGCGCGTGTACAGATTGTCGATATCCGGAGGTGAATTAATGAGGTTCTGGAGCTTTAAAATAAATCCGTGTGATTCAGAGGATAGTATCTGATCAGTAGGATGTCCTGGAGCGCGCTGTTTTCCTACCGGTTTAATTAATGTGAGTAAAACACAATCTATAGCAGACATTGTCCAATACTCACCCTTTTGGGTCTCTGAAAGTAAGGATGACTTTGCCTCGAGCATATTTAGTGTAACTTCATCTTCCTCATCAGCTGACAATTGTGGTATCCCAAGATCCTGATGAGATTCTTCAGTATCGTCGTCGTTTTCGACATCTTGGAAGTGGGGTAAGTTATTTATAGACTCCGGGCCGGGCCCGTTACTGCATTCCGTGTTGGGGTTATTGCGATTGAGGATTGAAACGATTGAAGAATTTGCAGTAATCTAGTGACAATGTTAGAATCCCAAAACATAGATTCTTGGTATGTTGCACGTACGTCTGAAGGAAGTGGTGTGGTTGACCGATAAAAGTCCAGCAAAGAGATCGGGGTGACGATCTGAAATGGAACAGTGCCACCGGGCGCTAAGTTACGAAGCTCGCCCAAAGTGAGCGCTCCACTCTTCGTTGAGCAATTCCTTCCCCAGTTCCGTTCACTGTTTGGAGAGGTGTGTAGAATAGCCGCCGCTGACGAATTTAGGATCACATCGACATCAATAACAACGCGATTATTAGACAGCGTCTTGACACGGATTGATCCTAGCGTAGCGGGCTGGACTTGAGCTATCCTTCCATGAGCAATTGGAGCACCGCCTTCCTGGAGAAGCAGTGTTACTGGTGTCCCAGGGGGCGAGGCCGCTGATGGTCGCTGAACAGGTGCTCGCTCAGATGCCTTTTCAAAGATCATTCTCGAGCTGTAGACATCGAGTGCGGCATAATTGCGCAATTCAGGTGAAAGGTCACCGTCTTCCCAGTTCTCATGCTTCCGGAGGAAATCAGGCTTTTCGAGGTACCTTCCAAGTACTTTCTCGCACAGCGCATCAAGTGATCCGGATTCTTTGCGAGTAATAATTCCCCGAGCAATGCAGAATTCTTTGAGGTCGATTAAATTAGTATTGGCATGATCCACAAGTTGCGGGAATTGCTTTTGAAGCTGAGTCATATCACCCTTGATGCCGGATCCAACTTTAAAAATCTGCTTCGAAATCAAGAGATGCAGAAGTGATGCAGGTAGGTGATTTTTGAAGCGATGAACCTATCACATTGAGCAATTGTAAGTCAAATAATTTATATCCATAAGCATGTCCTTACCGGAATAACAAATATTATATTTGGATTTGAGTGAGGTGCAATTTGGAGGATAGATACACCCTCTGTACGAGATATATTCCACTCTGTATCTATGCTTACACATGTATGAGCATCAGAGTTTTCTTTGAGTGGCGCCAAAATAGCCGATAGCGCTGATTCGACAAGCGTGGGAGAGCCAAGGAAAGTGATTGACGCTGAATCTGATAGTATGAGGGGTAGCAGACCATGCGCACCAGCCATAGGCGTTAAGTTCTCTGCAAGTGTTGGAAAGTGCTCATGCAACATTCCTTTATCCTTCAGCGGATCGTCAGAAAAGGCTATTTTTGGGGGTGAGTATCCGTAGCGCTTGATGGAATCTGCAATGCCTTTTAGCGGGCCACGACATTCTTCATGAGCTTTCGTCAAAGTCAGAGCTTGTGCTCTGATATACCAAGAATCCATGCAAGACCATAAAGCATGGAAGGCCGAAACTCCGTCGATCTTGGCAATATGCTTAATGACCTAAAAATATACTTTTAATGAGAACATTAATACAGGTTATTGAAGCAACGAACCTTGTGTGAATCATCGAGTTTTATTTGATCAGGACCAAGACATGAAGTGTGCTGATTAGCATCAGCCTCATCACGCTCAATAATTAGATTCATCATTTGCCCAAGAAAGAAGTCGCTTGGAACAAATCCTCCATACTTTTCAGGATCGCTAAAATCACCGAAGAGAGGAATAGTTGTCCCCAAGAATTCAAATAAGGTAGACTGGGTGCTTTGAGATCGACCCTCTTGACGTCCTCGTACCAGTTCATAAACCGCTTCGAGATATTGTCATATTGAACATAACGAACATTGAATTTTCGAGTGTGCATTTCAAGCAACAATGACCGAACTCCGCTGGGACCCATTTTGTGTTGGTTACCCACTCATAGTAGATCAATCACAGCAAGAGATAGCCCACTTTTGCGTGAAAGAACAGCTGGGAAAGAGCGACAAATATAAGGGGGAATAGAATTCAGAATGGGGTGCCATCCGCGAAAATGGGATTGACACCCTTTTCGGCAATAATAAGACCAAGTCACAATCCAAAATACATCTTCGACATCGACAATGCGGCGCGGCGGACAGGCCCCATTTTTTTCTAGTGTTCCAGAGCGACAGTTAGGGCAGATCATAGCGCTCACAAAAAAGTGGGGGAGCCAGAAAAAGATTCGAGGACGGTGGAGCAGCTCGGGTTCAAACCGATGTCGATGTAATGACATGATGGGATCTGGGGGATGTAGCCAAAGTGATCCAGGAACTCCAGTTGTCTGATTATCTGAAAAGAGAGACGGACGCGCGAGACGATTTCCGTCCTTCTCGAAAATCATAGGAGTGACTGTTTCGATAAAAAATCGGTACAGCCAGCGCGGCATATGCTTCGGCTGCGCAAACCATGCTGTGTGGAAGTGCCGTGTCAGAAGAATACAAAAAAAAATCATATTATCAGTGTAATGCGCACCTGTCTCATTATCTGGATCAGCACTTGGATTTTCTCTCTGTGCTTTTGTCCCCTCCTCATGATCAACATTATTCTCGCCAATATCGAAGCCGTCCTCCTCTGTCTCATTGTCGGTAAGCGTAACGGATTGATGACTGAAAAATGGGCCTAAAGACGAAATCGGGATGTTAGAATGAACGAGCTCAGCGGAGTTCGTTTTATCTTATCGTAGCACGTGACACGTTTGTAGTCAGTAGCCACATTTTTGTTTGCCTGTTCTTCACTCAATTACCACGGCGTTCCCGTACTCGCACCCCGCGCTGTCTAGCGCACCCGACGAATTCCAACATAATTGAGTGTTACCCGGTGGGGTAATCAAGAATACACCTGTCGACGGCTCGCTCATCTCACCCGTCGTCTTGAAGTCCTCTCTCACGGGGCATCTCGGAAGCCGCTTAACAGCGCACTCGGAAGCCGCTCATCTGAGCGCATCGGAAGCCGCCAGCTAGGCGCATCGGAAGCCACCAGTCAGGTGCATCGGAAGTCGCCAGCCAGGCGCATACTCGGAAGCCGCCAGTCAGGCGCACACCCCCCGGAAGTCGCTCCCCAGCGCAGATTTGAAGTCTCCGACGTTACCCGGAGCACCGTCACGTGACCGCCATGTCGACCCCGAAGGAATCGAGGCGTATCGCGAAGCTCGGCAACGAGAACTATTACGCTTGGGCGTACCGTATGGAAATGCGGCTCCGCAAGATGCAAGTCTGGTCGCTCGTCGATGGAACAGAGAGCCGGCCGATGGGCTCGGATGGATCGAAGGTGGTGAAGGGGTGGCGCATCCGGATGGATTTGGCGCTTAGCGAGATAGTCTGTGAGGTAGAGGATGGGCAGCTGGTGCATACGCGCATCTCGAGGGATCCTGCTGTTGTTTGGGCAAGGTTGGAGTCAATCCACCTTTCGCAGGGCCTTGGAAGCGCCATCTCGACGTGGCAGAAGCTCTTCCAGATCAAGAAGCTCTCGACGACGTCCATTCAGGAGCACGCTGGGAAGATCCGCGAGCTTGCCGACCGTCTCACCCACCTCGACGACACACCCTCTGACTCTCTCCTCGTCGCCGTCCTCATGCTTTCCCTCCCCCCATCATATTCCTCCCTCGTCATCTCCCTCGACTCTCACGCCAACAAGAATGATTTTGACTTTGTTGTCCAACGCTGCATGAATGAAGAAGCTCGGCAGGCCGCCACGGAAGCTGTCAAGAAGGTCGAGCACGAAAACCGCAATGAGGCTTTTCTGACCGACGAGAAACCCCGACGCGACCGAAAAGATATCACTTGTTTCAAGTGCCAGAAGAAGGGTCACTACCGTAATGAGTGTACCTCGCCCGATGAGAAGACCCAGGCCAAGGCTGAAGGCACCGCCAGTGCGCAGACTGCCACTGTTGAAGAGGAGAAGAAGCAGGATGCTCAGATCCTCGCTGCGATATGGTGATCTTTATGTTTGAGGGGGTACGATTTTAATTTGTTATGTTTTATTTTATTTTCTATTTGTCTTTCTTTCTTTCGAACCCCCCGCTTTCGCTCGAGGGGGTATGTTAGAATGAACGAGCTCAGCGGAGTTCGTTTTATCTTATCGTAGCACGTGACACGTTTGTAGTCAGTAGCCACATTTTTGTTTGCCTGTTCTTCACTCAATTACCACGGCGTTCCCGTACTCGCACCCCGCGCTGTCTAGCGCACCCGACGAATTCCAACACGGGAGATCATGATCAATTCATTTCAATAATTGTATGATTTACTTACGCCTCTGTGAGATCTCAGCCGCTTCCTGAAGTTGCTCGCGGGTTAGCTGTTTCGTCTCCAGATATATGGCCTCCATGATTTGCTGTTCCACCACGTACAACTCTGTCATCATCTCTGCCGGATATTCAAGGGGATAGCCGTATTCATCGAGTAATGGCGGTTCTATTTATTTAGATAGGTAGCACTACTAGAAATACTGCCTACTACTCACCATCGCCTGTCTGATCTACCGTACTCGGGTGATCTTCACTGGGAGAATTGTCGGTGTCATCACTTTCTGGAGTCGCTAGTCCCCGGTCGACGGCGGGGCGACCACGTTTGGGTGCATCTGGAGGTCGTGGACCATCCTTGGATCCTTTTGGACGTCCAGGTTTACGACGCGGCAGCGGATTGCTGCTGGATTCCCCGGGATCCAACGCTGTGAGAATGTCAAAATGATATGAGATTGATTGACGGCGATAAGCGCCGATGTAATCGCATACCTTGTTGAGAGGCCATGTTAATGTGCCAAGATGTGCAGGAAGTTACTAAATGCTCGTTTGGAATGAGTGAGAGATATTTGTTAGGCAGAATCTGCAGAACTAGGTCAGACGTAGACGGGGGCAGCGGTAGTACAGAAAAATTGTCTCTAATCTAATCTAATCAATCATGTAAGCATAACCATTTTGGGCAATGGCAGATAACTGGCAGATAACTTGGGGCTGTGTATTTTTCCCACCCAAGTTATCTGCCACGGCAAGCTCCGTGGCAGATAACTACCCAGCGCAACGATGGGTAAGCCTTGAAAGGAAACTCAGAGGCGGCAAAAGTCTTTCGAAACATTTATATTGTCTCTCAAGATTGACAAAAGAATTTACCCCATTTCTTCATCTTATCTCTCCTCTTGCAAGGCTGAAAAATCTTGTTACAATCTTGTTAGGTTATCTAAGATTTTCATTCAAGACTTCCCTTGCTTCACGATCCAATCCAAGCCTTACCCGATCTCATAAAGATGATTTAAGAATTGTTTGCTCATTGTTAGGCTCGTGAGCAGCCGTTTCTTCAAACTCCGCTAGTCGTCCTCAGTAACGGCTGGGACAAACAAAGCCAGTTTAACAGGGTCACATTTTGTGATGCGGGACTTAGTGAAATTTCCGTGAATTCGCAGAGTCTGTCTAACACCGCTTCAGCTTCAACTCTCACAAGCCGCCTTCATCGTCTGAGTCCTCATCGGAGGACTCTTCCTCCTCACCCTCTGGTTCTTCTACGACCTCGTCCATATCCAAAGACACATCCTCTTCGCTCAACCTCAGCAGCGTCTGATCTTGACTCCCACTCGCGAGGATCCTGTCAATTTCGGTCGGATTGCCCTCCTCTTCATCGCTCTCCACTGACATAATCTCTACGGCTTGACAGTCGACTCCGGTTCCCATGTGTGGAGTTTCAGGGGGTGGAATGGGTGAGGAATTGGGGCGAGCTTGAGCAGATACCGCCTTCGCTTGCTCGGCAACGGATATGATGGCACGCCTGCACTGGAGACGCTGGATGGCATCATTGTACTCGGTGAGTGGGTTCTTTTCTCCCTCAGTAAGGTTGTGCAACCCGACTAAAATGACATCTTTGACAGCACCGCCCGTGTCATCCCCCAATGTCCTTCCGGGCGTAGCCGCAGACAGTGAAGACATCCAGAAGAGAACGCGCGTCGATGCTGATGCTAGACCTGCTTCCACTCCCACACCTGTCAGAGTTCACGCAAACGTGCCACATCCCTCATCAGCGTCGCACTCGAGTGCTCATAATCTCGCGATCACAGGTCCTGGTCCGACAATTCCCATGGCCACATATTCTCATTATCCACTACATTTTTCAGGAAATCCGAGTCCATACCCACAACATTCTACACCGATGACTCGTTATTATTACCCCATTGCTGCCCATTATTAGTGTTTGGAAGTCCTGTTGCAAGACTGGCAAAAAACCGAGACTGAACCGGACTACAACCTGTATGGACCGGAATATAAATAGACCGGCAAAGACCGCAACCGCGGTCCAGTCTGTGGTCCATCAGCATTTGGAAATAATGAAGACCGAGCAAAAACCGATTTAAACTGGTTCAAACCGGTCTTTTACCTTGAAAATTAATACAATTGTAGGGGACAACTATCCCGTTTGATCGTGTGTAAAATCATAATTTTTACCTCAGAACTGCTTGAGTTATTGTTAAATTAGTATTTAAGCACTCAAAAACGGTTTTCCCAATGTTTCATTTGTTAAGCAACCTAGCCTTTCGTAAATAAAGATATAGGTACAGTCGAACCCCTCATAACCCATACTCCTGATAACCCATAACCCCTTATACCCCATAGAAAAATCCATCCACCGACTTGGTTCGCGGGGATTTGCAACCAATAACCCATAGGTCCGCAGTAACCCATAAGCCATACCCCTTCGCGGGAAAAACCCATAGGTTTTGGATGCTAAAATCTGGGGTTAGGGTCGCAGAAATGGCTATTATCGCAACAAAGTTATACTTAAATTGGTACAATTGGATCAATGAACTTGTAAGCGAGCCTGAATCATCAAAATCAGCGTGAAATCGCAAAGAAACCCGGCAGGCATTGACGGAGGGAGGCGTGAGAATATTGAAATCAGCAGAGGGACGATGGCCGACAACAATTCTTCGCGAATATTTTGGACTCAATACTGTCGGCGACGATGTTCGGTACTCTTGAAACCGCGACTAAGCTGTTTTGAGCAACTTCCGAGGTCAAAAAAGTTGCAAAAAACTATGTGTTTGTCGAAGTTATTTTTAGCACGTCTCTCGAAACCCATAACCCCTGATAACCCATAGCTTGGGCTGTCCACCGACGACTATGGGTTATGAGGGGTTCGACTGTAGTACATAAAATAACCTTTCTAACGATGTCAAGAGCGTAGTATTTGGTCAAAAACTCGTTAAGTTATTAACATCTTTGTGTTTTCTACTCATTTTAAGCAACTGTAAACGCTTTTACCAGCATTTTAATGGTTAAGCGTGCGTACCTTTTGTAAATGCACATAGTGGTAGTCATTTAAAATAGCCTTTAAACGCATATAAGATCATAATTATTGAATTAGAACTGACCAAGCTATAAGCAAATGCGGCCAAGTACACTCTTTCACCTAAATTAATCACTCTGTACATAGTCTCTACCTATTTACTACATAAAAGACTGGTCCAAACCAGTTGTAAACTGGTCTAGACTGCAACTGGTTCAGACTGATCCATCAACCGCAAAAAACCACCCTAAACCGACGTGAACCAGTCTCAAGCAGTCTCACCCGGTTTTTTGCGGTCTGTAAACTTGTGGAGACCGGTCTCGGTCTCGGTCTTCAGTTTTTGGGAGCAAAAACCGGACCGGACCGGACTTTCAAACACTACCCATTATCCAACTCCACCTCATAACTATACACCAATTCCCTTGCATCCACCTATTTATTATCAACACTATGTCATTCCTAATCAACAGATTCCCCTTCCACCGCAATACCGGCCTTCTCATCCTGATCACGAGCCTCCATCTAGTTAGAAAATAATGTAGTTCAATTTTTGGCCAAAAAAATAAATTTTTTCAAGTCACTTCTATTCGCATTATTTCGACAAGATAATGTAGTTAAAAGTGTGCCTAGAGGAACTTTTTTTTGTGAAGTGTTGTCGAAGTCACCGACGTTTCACGGAAATTTCATTAAGTGCCGCGTCACACGAAGGGGTCCCTGATAAAACGTGTTCGTTTGTCCCAGTCGTTCTGAGATGTTCTTATTTTTCATAGTCCGCCTGATGTTTGACATGCAACAGAGCCACAACAAAGGACAAACAATGACTAAGGAAAGAACTCTCAGAACGACTGGTCGCGAGTCTAGCTCATTGTACACCCCCACAATCTATTACAAACTCCGCAAGCGTCGGCAAGCTCAAACAAGGGCTCCGCCAATTTCCTGATGAATGTGCCACCTTTTAAGTCACCTACAGTGAGGCTACAGCCTCCTTCCTACATGCTCTTGGGTGTGCTACCATCTGCGGCTCGTCGTGTCGCCCTCAACACCCAGTAGTTCCCACGTCACTGGAATGGATCCACGCCACGCAGATGAGGAGGGTAGCGAGCGAGGATGGATGGCGGGTGCGGATGTCCAACAGGTGCATGTCGCCACACACTGACCATCTATACGTGCAATGGCACTGCACTACTTGCAGATCCAGTGGCGTCGAGATGCTACAGCGTTGGTATGCCCCTCCCTCCAACAGCCCTGCAGACATGGTTCAAGACCAGTCGTACACCTCGGAAGCCAAAAAAACCGGACCGGACCGGACCGGACCTTCAAATGTCTGACATTCCGCCCTGCGAAGTTCCAACACCAACACCACTTTTCTTTTCTTCTTTTTGAAAAATTGTACTCTCTTATCCACCAGTACAATCCACAAGTAAGCCTTCAGCTTCAGTTTGATCTGTCCTCGTTACTGACCCTTCCCAGTGTCGCTTTCTAGCATCGATCCATCCTTCCTCGAGCATTGCCTGTCCATTGCCAAGAATGTGGCGAAGCCTGAAATTCGTTCAATCGACTCTGAACGGACCCGTCTTACAGAAAACTACCCTGACGCCTTCACCGACACCTATGGAACCGTCAGCGGGCTTCCATGACAGGCGCTGCCTGGCCCAAGCGCCGGGGTGGTCCCGAGGCACAGCCATACATTCGCGAG
Source organism: Pholiota adiposa (assembly GCA_009935795.1). NCBI lineage: Eukaryota > Fungi > Basidiomycota > Agaricomycetes > Agaricales > Strophariaceae > Pholiota > Pholiota adiposa. Next base: position 262,505 of record QEYC01000032.1, read on the forward strand.
CTCCGCCCCCTCCACGGCCATCGTATCATCCCCTCCTGGAACGCGATCGTTAAGAACGTCGAGGCAGACTTCAAGGAACGCGAGCAGGAGTTCACCGTGCAGCAAAACGTCAAGGGTGACCCCGCGCTGCCCGTGATCAAGAATGGTATGACCACGGGCACGACCGTCGGCTGGGTCAATGGACTTAAATCCCTTGTTCGCCACTACGACCACTACGACATTGATTTCACCTCCCTCGAGACCACCATTTTACCCTATGGTGGGCGTGGCGCCTTCTCCGACAGCGGCGACTCTGGCTCCATCATCGTTGACAGGACGGGCCGTATTGTCGCGCTGCTCACTGGCAGCGGCGGCCTGACCAACGAGACTGACATCACCTTTGCGACCGCGTACTGTGAGCTCGAGAAACGCATCAAGGAGGCCTTGCCTGGCATTTACCTTTACTAGGTTCGTGCATTCCTCTTCCCTGCTTTGGCTCTTTTTTTGTTTTGTTCGCACACACCTATTGAGGTTGCGCTGCGTCTAAATCATAGTACGAAACAACCCCAGTAACAGATGTGGTTAACACCAACGACGATCGACCCCCCATCAATCAGGGTAACCGCAGCGAAAGGCGACGAGTCAGAGAGGGTGGGGAGAGAACCTCAGCACGTTCTGCGCTTTCCCGTTGTAGAACGATGCGTTCAAGCTCCTGCATAACAAGAGCACGGATGACGCGCGTTGGATTCTTTGAATAGGTGAATCCTTATTGTTTTTTCTCTCGCTGCGTCCGAGAGGAATTTACATGTATAAAGCCATCGTAAGCAGATCAACTTTCACTGTAGATCATGGCCCACCTGTCGTAGATGTAGGATATCAAGCCAATCGAGTGATTTGAACACCTCAGTCACAATTTTCCAACGGCAATGGTAGTATAGATCCCTTTTGGCTGCTGTCCAACGGGGCGGGCACTCCAACCTACCTATTAGATCATATGCATGAATCCAAGGCGCATAGCGAGCTCTGCTTATGCTCATAGTCTGTAGGTGACTAAAAAGCACATAAGTATTCTTTCTGGAGCCCTTTGCGAGAGTTAAGCTCCGCTACAATTACTTAGTAGGGCACAATGTAGAATAGTTTCCCTATAAAATTTCCTCCCGCTACATATCATCTTCGAAAGGTTCTGGAGTCTGAGCCTGACAAGACAAGCCTTTTACACATCTTTATCTTCACAGGTCCATCAGTTGCTATGAGTTGTTGGAATTAACCATCAAAATAGCGCACCGAAGTCATATGCATCAGGACGGTCGCTCTGTTCAAGCTCTGTTGTCTGTTTTTTTGATGACTATAAACACGATCGAGTTCGTTTGGAGTTCGTTCTTTTCTTGAATGACGCAAACCTCGGTAGGACATCCATTGCTCATACGTTGCTGGGGATCGAACTAAATTGTATAGGTTCAGTGCGATCTTGGTACATCTTCAGAGCTGGACTGTAACGCTTTGAGTGGGACCATGAGGCATCACGGTTGCCGCTGCAAGTGATGGTATTCAAGATTTTGGTTGTGGAAGAAATATAGCGAATCATCGCGAGAGTTCTGCTCATAAAAATCGGACAAGTTCACGAGGAACGGTGACAGAACTTCGTCAGAGGCAGGAGGATATAAAGTACATCAATTATTGACACAGTGTACCGTCGGAATACTTCATATTTCTTGGAGTCACTGAGACGAGACGGACGACGACTCCTCGGGCTACATGATGAAATTGAAAGCTACGGACCTCAAGAGACCAAGAAGACGGTACACAAGCTTTCAAGGTTGGCACAAAAATGGAGTCGGTCACAGTCGTGTACTCCAATGCGAGATGCGTAGAGATCTTTACCTTACTTGCTTGGCTTCGAGGGAGTATCGAGACACGACAGGAACGCATAAAGACAGATATAGGCAGAAATGTGTGGTTTGGGTTTGCAGGTCCGCTGAGAGAGAAAATCCGCTGCGCGTCGAGCTTGTCGAGCTCGCAACTTACCTACTGGACGACCTCGTAGAGGAAGTAGCCGGGGTACTTGGCCTTGATCTGCTGCTCGACCCACCAGTAAGGGGTGAGGTACGTGATGTCGGTCTCGTCGATAGGGCCTGCGCCGCCGGTCAGGATTCCGACGATGCGACCATCCCTGGCGAGGACGACAGACCCGGAGTCGCCACCGGAAAACTTGCCGCGCGTCTTGTCGTAGGGCAAGACGGCGATCTCGATGGAGGTGGTATGCTTGACGCCGTAGTCATCGTAGATGCGGGTGAAGGACTCGAGACCGTTGGCGCGACCGACGGTGGTCCCCGTGGTCGACCCGTTCTTCACGACGAGCAGGCATTTCTCGCCGTGGACGTCGAGGTGCTGGGGGTCGCGGATCTCGTCGTCCTGGACGACGCCGGAGGCCTGGAGGAGACCATCCTGGGGGTACTGGTAGTTCGCTTGATCGACGGGCTGAGGGAACATTGTGTTGCCAAAGTCAGCGATCGAGAGGTTACCACCTGTGGAGGAAAGAAAAGTAATTGTCAGCTAAAACTGAGGACAAGAAGACGCGAGATGGAAAACACGACGAGAGATGAAGAAGGCAAGAGATGGAGACGACATGGAGAGAAAGATATGGAAAAAGACGTACCGACGTAAACTTTGTTTCCCTTAAATGTAGACCAATCAATCTTCTCGTCGTACAGCTCGATCAGGGCCCAGTCTTTGGTGAAATTGTGGGGCTCATCCGAGACCTCGATCTTCTCGGAGTGAAGCAAGAAGCCAATGACGCGCTGGTCAGGGACGGTACGGCGCTTGGTGACCTCATCGTGGATCGCGTTCACCTCCTCGATCTTCTTCGTCGCCTTCGCCACCAACTCCACGTGCTCCTTGCGCCTCTCGGTGACCTTGCTGTTCTCTCCCTCGACGGGCTCCCCCAGCCTGCCAAGCACGTCGTTCCAGGCTGCGATGGACCAGAGGAGGTCGCCAATGGTGCCCATCATGGCCTTGACAGCGTTGATGTAGCCCATGTTACCGAGCGCGACGAATTCCTCCCGAGCCTGCCTTGTGTCCCTACGCGTCATGCCCGTGTTGGCGTAGACAGCAGGGGGGCGGGCGACGTGGGCGCAGGTCAGGATGGCGGTGCGCTTGTCGTCTTGGCTAAGGCGGAAGTAGAGAGCGGCTGTGCCCTCGAAGTGGGGGTACCTGAGGGGTGCGATGGAGAAACCGAGAGCGGGGGTGAAGGGCTTCCGCAGGTCGGGAACGTCGTCGAGGAGAGGGTCGAACGAGAGGAGCTTGGGGCCGGCAGCGACGGACCGAGTGACGACCGACTCGACAAAAGCCACCTCGATGGCGGGGAAGCCAGCCTCGGCGAGGATCTTCTTGACGACAACGGCAGCGGCAACGGCGGCGTCGTAAAGGAGAGAGTGGGGCTTCACACCAATGGAGACGATGAGAGTGCAGAAAGGCTTAGCCTCCCCGGCGTCGGTGTAGGCGAGGGGGTTGATGGACGTCCACTTTACGCCAATCGAGTCGAGCTCGTGGTAGATGCGCTTGCCGATAGAGAGCCAAGTGCGCCCAATAGCATGACGGTAGACCGGGCGTGCCTCACGTTCGATGCCCTGGGCCTGAGGGCCCTTGCGGAGGCGCCAGTCAGGGCCAGACTTGAAGACACAGGGAGTGTCAGCGGCTGCCATAGAAGTCGCTGTAGGCATTGGGGTACTTGTCAGTGAGGCGGGTCGCCTCGGAGACGACGTCATCCGTGGCCATCCTCTCGCTGTTGTTCGAGAGCGACCGGTTGCCGACCTGCTTGGGAATGGCTAAGCAGGCGGCGACGAACTCCTTGTCGAGGTTGAGAGGGTGAGCGGGGATGGACGACACTGTCGACGAGAGAGCAGGAAAAAATAAAATAAATAGATAGGAAGGAAGAAAAACCAATGGTCAGTAACGAGTAGGGGTCAATAAAAGCGAAGGGGCTTACTTGTAAAGAGACGATTTTTTTTTTGAAGTGAAGAGTTCGGAGGCGGACACGATGTTGTTGGTCAACGACGAAAATCTGGAGAGTGAAAAAAAAGAGCTGGATAAAACGTGGAGGTCAGTATACGATGAAATGGTGAAAAGATGCAAAAAGACGTACTTTTGAGACGCTTGGACGTATTGGAAGAGAATTCAGATTCGAATCATTCGATCGATATTCCTCCAAGGACCAAGTGTTTTCTATATTGATGGTGTCTCTTTCGTTGCGAAAAAAAAGCCGAGCTACATTTCGAGAGCCCTCCGAGTAATACACAGCATTTCCTGGAGCACTGCTCGGACTAAGTTGTCGTCGTCGTCGATGGCAAGGTCTTCGGTGCCGATGTGAGAAGGAGTCAGGATGTCTGTGACCATATATGAAGCTGTGACCTGCCCTAAACTTGTCATCTAATTTTTTTATACGACCTACGTCCTCATCATCGTCAAGCCCATCCTATCTGATCTCTAGCTCTTCCGGCGACCAACGAGTCCCCTATCCTACTCGTCGTATGTCTTGTTGATATGCATATTTCGTGGTTCTTCTCTGACATATCTTTCCAGCATAACATGGCGCCCTTTTCCAAACCCGAGACTGTCCTCAAGCAGGCCGAAGGACTCGTATCCGTCGGCCAGACACACGCTGCTCTCCAGTCATTAACGGAGATGTTCTCTTCAAAACGATTCCGATCGACACCTCTCACATCCCTCGAACCCATCATGCACCGATTCATCGAGCTATGCGTGGACATGCGCAAAGGGCGCACCGCAAAAGAGGGTCTTATGCAATACAAAAACATCGCGCAAAACACCAGCGTACAAAGCATCGAATCTGTCGTCACCAAATTTATCCAGCTCGCAGACGCGAAGGTTCGGGAGGCGCAGGAGAAGGCGGCGGTGAAGTCGGCTGTCGACATTGACGATTTGGAGGCGAGCGAGACCCCCGAAAGCATCCTGCTCGGAGCTGTCAGCGGAGACCAAAGCAAGGACCGCACAGACCGTGCGCTTGTCACTCCATGGCTCAAATTCCTTTGGGAGAGTTATAGGACTTCTCTCGAGACCCTGAAAAACAACGCCCGACTCGAAACCATTTACCAAGTGAGTGTCACCGTCTCGTCACTCATGTTCCGTTCAATTTACCGTGCCACTTCGTTAGCAAATAGCCCAACAGGCATTCAAATTCTGTCTCAAGCACCAACGCAAGGTTGAATTCCGCAGACTTTGCGAAACTCTCCGTCTTCATCTTTCCAACGTTGCGAAGTACTCGCACCAACAACATTCCATCAATCTTTCCGACCCCGATACACTTCAACACCATCTCGACACTCGTTTTGCTCAATTGAACACCTCTGTTGAGCTTGAGCTATGGCAAGAGGCCTTCCGTTCGGTCGAAGATGTCCACAACTTGCTCACCATGGCAAAAAAGGCCCCTCGCCCTGCGATGATGGCTAACTACTACGAAAAACTCACCAAAATTTTCCTCATGAGCGGTAACGCGCTTTACCACGCTGCCGCCTGGAGCAGGTATTATGCTGTCGTTATTTCTATTGGCGGAAAATCCGAAGAGGAGATCAGTAGGCTTGCAGCTCAGGTGCTCGTCAGCGCTCTTGCTGTACCAGTCGGCCTCCATACCGAGGAGCCGGACGAGTTGAAGGGCAAGAATGCCAGACTGACCGCTCTTCTCGGCCTTACTCGCATGCCTACACGTTCTGGATTGCTCAAAGATGCCGTATGTCCCTTCCTTCTAGTATACTTACGACACTAATGACCTCAATTGATGATTTAGCTCTCACGTGACGTGCTGAAGCTCTCTCCCCAGACGATCAAGTCTCTGTATAACGTCCTCGAAGTCACTTTCGATCCCCTTACCCTCTGCACTTCCATTGCGCCCCTTCTGCAAACTCTTGCTACCGACGAGGCATATGCACCTTACTTGACCCTCCTCCAACGCGCTCTTCTGTCGCGCCTTCTTTCCCAACTTTCGCAAGTATATTCTACCATCAAGATCAACAATCTTCTTGCGCTCGTTGCACCACTCAAAGATGCTGGCCTTGAGGGTGCCTTCGACGAGGAGCAGGTTGAGGCATATATCATGGGGTGCGCCCGTCGCGGCGAACTTAACGTTCGCGTCGACCACAAAGACGGCAGTATCACCTTCGTCGATGATCCTTTCACTTCCAGCGATGATCAACCCTCGAGTTCTATCGCCTCTACGTCTTCCCTCACCCACGAGGCCTCGATTCAACCCTCCACGGCTGAACTTGTCCGCACACGTCTCAGCAAAGTTGCGCTTTGCCTTCACGAATCGCTCAGCGTTATTGAGGAACAACCTCCTGCGCCTTCAGCAGAAGAGCAGTTGGCGAGATTCAAGGCTCTTGTTACTGCTGTGGAATCTGAGCGAAAGGCCCTCCAACTGCGCCGTGCATTGGTCGCAAGGCGTCGTGAGCTCTTGAGCGAATTGAGTGCTCGCAAAGAGAAGGAGGAAAGCAGCCGTCGCGCTGAGTATTCAAGAAGGGAGAAGGAGGAAGAGTCGAAGAGGATTAAGGAAGAGCTGAAGAGGAAGGAACAAGAGAGGACGAAGAAGGAGATCGAGTCGATTCGGATCGAGGAAGCGAAGAAATACGCTCAGAGCCTTGTCGACAAGGGTATTCTCAAATCGAACGACGTGGAAGTGAGTATCTTATCAATCTTCGAGCTTTGTATGATATGCTGATGCTTTGCTTCTATAGAAATTGGAAACTTACGATACCGAGAACCTCATTGGCATCCAGGTCGCGCAGCTCGAGAAGGAAAAGAGAGAAGTCCAAGAGCGCCTTCGTATCACCGCCAAGCGGATCGACCACATCGAGCGTGCGTACCGCAAAGAGGAACGACCCCTTCTTGCGCACGACTACGAAGTCCAGCAGAAGACTGACAGGGAGACTTTCGAGGCGATCCAGAAAGCCCGCATCCAGGCCTCACGCGAGGCGCACGAGGAGGATCTCCGCACGAAAGCGCGTCTGAGCCGTATGATGGACGATTACAAGGTCCGCAGGGCGGACATCATGGCGCGGAAGAGCTTGGAATTCGCAAAGAAGCAGGAGGCGGCGCAGAGGAAGATCGCCGAGGAGAAGGCGAAGAGGCTGAAGGCGGTGCTCAAGCAGCGCGAGGAGGAGCGCATCAAGCTGGAGAAGGAGGCCGAGGCCGCGCGTCTCAAGGAAGAGGAGGAGGCCAGGTTGCAAGCGGGTATGTATTCCATGTCGCCACTCTTTTTTGGAACATCTTCTAACGTGTCTCTGTCTTTTTCATTCCTTCAGAGCGCGAGGCAGAAGAACGACGACTCCAAGAAGAGGAGGAAGCTGCTGCTGCTGCCGCGGCCGAAACCAAACGCAAGGAAGAAGCAGAGGCTGCTGCGCGTCGCGAAGCCCGCGAGAAGGAACGCGAAGAGGCATTGAGACAAGCGCGTCTCCAACAACAGCGCGAAGAGGAGGCAGAGGCACGCAGGGCAGAGGCACGCATGGCGCGTGTCGCAGAAGCTACCGGTCGCAAACCTTTGGCACCCAGCGCCGCCCGTCCAGCAGCAAAGGAAGAGACCGCGTGGCGCCGCGCAGGCGCCCCTGCGTCTACGCCAGCGCTCCCTGTGCGTTCGGAGAGCCCCGCACCTGTGGCCGGCAAGTACAGGCCCGGTGCGCTGGGCGGTGGAGCTCCTACTGGCTGGCGCGCCAAGGAGTTGGCGAAGGCTGCTGGAGGAGGGGCCCCTATCGAGAATGGAACTGCGTCGCCACGCGCTAGCTCGCCTGCACCGCTCAAGGAGGAAGCGAAGAAGGAGGATGATGGGTTCCAAACTGTGTCGAGCCGAGGTGGTGCCAGTCAAGGTGTTTGGCGCCCTCGTCGAGGCGGACGGCCTTAAGTATGTATTGAGTTGGTCCATTTTCGACCATGGTCCTCTTTGTTCTTGATTCGTTCATTTGCAATTTTTTCTTTTCCCTTTTTTCTGCCATGCCACGAGTTTGTATTTATATCTTTCACTGCCGTGCGGAGTTGTGTGCTTAACACTAATCGTGCCTTCGCTTCTATTTCTTCTTGATTGTTTTGACGACTTCTGACGCTGTTACGAGTCGCCACGACCCCCTTCATCGACATGAAAGCAACAAGGGTTTTTGTCACGGACGTTTAACGACTGTCATGGGTGCTATGCGTATACTGATCCAACTCTTTTACTCAACATAGATCATAAGGAGGTTTTACGTTAATACACGAATATTTCTTTTATCAAAGTCAACAACCAAGCCATCCTTTCTTCTCAGACTATCCAGAAAGAACGGCTTGAAAGATAATCAATAATTGGCTGCATACATATTCTTCTGCCATTGCCTCTACATAAATAAATGAAACTTCTAGGCGCAGTGGCACGGAGTGGCACCGGCAATGGTAATGGTAATAATTTGCGCTGACTACGTTACATAATAACTCAGGTGACTACATACTAATATGCGCCCCTCGCCAGCTCGAATGAAGGCTACGGTGCGAAAGAAAGGGAGAAAAAAGATAAAAGCCAAGAAAATAAAAACCACCCTACGAAACATCAATATTGATGACGGATGGACGAAAAGAAAAACTTGGCGGGGAAAGCAAGCCGGAAACAGCTTACGGTGGCAATGAAGCCATGACCAGCTAAGAATGCCTTAAGGTTGTGATGACGATGAAGTGGAATCTTGAGATGGCGAGTCAAGCGATGTTTTCAGAATGGGGCAGAGGAGATGATGTGGGAAAAGCTCCAGGCAATACGGCGCTGATGTTGTCCTCATTTCTGCACAATCAGCTTTAGGCGGGGAGGAAGTTCCAAATGGATACTGTTGAACTTGTTGAATGTGCTGGGATGCATTGAGCAGCAGAGTCTCGGAAAGAGCGCTATAGATACATGAGTCGAGGCTGAGCAAGACAGAATATGCTTGTCCAAGATCTGGCTGTAGAAGATGGCCTTGCTGAGACGGTTCACTTCCTCGAGAAGCTCAGCTGACATGTTGAAGCTGGGAGAACGGCGGACTCCGTCGAAGGACTCTCGAGGACGCTGAGACGATTTTGATGTCTTGCGCGCATCCGAAAACGAGCACATGCCGCGCGGTCCATTGGATCGGGAAATCCTTTGCATGAGCTATCGCTATTCTCTGACTTTGACCGTAAAATGGATTGGTTGGCAGGGTGTTGAAACATTGTGAAGGACGGCGGCGATGCGGAAAGTGAGACAGGCGTGAGACGGTGAAAGTGGTCAAATAGCGACCAAAAGTGAAGGATGGGTGAAGAAAATGGTGTAGGGGCAGGTGTATCTTATCTCGCCAAAGGAATCCTCGCCAGTAGTGATACTATGGCGGTATAGGCGGTGATGTGTAGTGGATGTAGCGCAGCGGATGCGGCTGGGGATGTTGGGGTTGCGTCGGGGTTAGTAGTGGCACGCTCCGGCAGCTTCGCCATTCCCAGGGAGGTCCCGGCCCGAAACGACCGTTTTGCGATCAATGTGTCTGCACGTGATCTGAAGAGCCGAATTCAGACAAGTCTCGCGCCCCCAACGCACTGGACCGAAGATCACGGCCCAGCTGGGCCGAGAAATTAACTTATATAGATCACTATTAGCGACTTTTTCTAAGATTTCGACCAAAACCCCTGGCAGAAAAGGGCCCAGATTGGCTTTTAGACCTCCCTGTCAATGGGAATGGCGAAATTTTCGTGGCACCGCGTACAATCGCGATCACGCGACGCTGTGATGGCTTAGATTCCGACTCAGGCTGGTCAATGTGTTCTTCTCTTCCTCTTTCTATCTAGGGCCACTGAAAATAGCAGACGAGTTTCCTATATCTTGTGAGTGGTACTTCTTATCCAAGTATCGACTGAATCATAAATCTCTTTCCTGCAGCATCTCTTAAAGTATTTTCATCGCATTCAGAAACTGAACCGTACTGCGTTCTATGCCACCAATGCCCAACGCCATTCTAAACCGCGCCTTGTCCTCAAGCAGCTGTGGAAACTATCAATGCGCTTCTTCTGACTCAGAAATGTGCGGCTCATGCAAAAAGATTCTCGAGCTAGACGCTAAAGTCAGAAAGATTCATGACACTGTGCTTGCTGTGCTGGCGAAGGAGCGTTACAAGCTCTTGGAAGAAGCGAACGTAGAACACGACCGGATTAGACGCCTCCCCCTAGAACTGATTGCCCAGATCTTTAAACTGTGCACTTCCGGTGACATCATGGACCTCGACCTTGAGTATGAGGAGGCAAGATTAGAGAGTGCATCTCCTCTGTTCATTTCGGCTGTCTGCAAAGGCTGGAGAAATCTAGCTCACGGAATACCTCGGCTTTGGCAGATAGTTCCTCTGCACCTTCAACCACCACCCTATGGACCTCACCCTGCTTCTTACCTCGTCAAAGAATGGATCCAGCGTGCTGGCAATCTTCCGCTCTCAATCAGTCTCTTTGTGAATGCTGATCAAAATCCGAATGTGCCGTCTCGGAACGACACCGTACTCGATGTAGTTCGCGTATTCAACGAATACTCTGCTCGATGGCTCAGACTCAAGTACGAGGGCCCAGCCACCTACATAAAGCACTTCTCCAGCGCCCAACGAGATCTTCTGCTATTACGCGATCTTGAACTCAGCAATAACGATCTTGGATATGTGTACGTGACACAAATCCATTTAAGACCTCAGAAGATAGATGTTCTGAGATCTAGTAGGATTGTTTTGAAATCGATGAACTTCGATTGGAGCTATCTGACTAGATTGGAACTGGGACACCCCACACTTGACGAATGCTTCGAGGCTCTTCGTAGGACTCCATCTCTTACAAAATGCGCTTTTTTGCATTCTCGCCCCTTGCTCCAGTTAGACCCTTATTTTCCATTACCCGACACCCCCATTGTACACGACAAATTGCGCCACCTACACATCTGCTCTGATTCATACATTGACATCTTTGAAAAAATAGTGTGTCCATCTTTGAAGATCCTGGAGCTCGAGATTGAGGTCTTACGAACCCTCGAACCCCTTCAACTTCCAATCGTCCTGGGTTTTCTGAAGATCTCAGGGTGCTTACTGGAGAGTTTATCGATTTATCATTTCGATGCAAAATACAAGCTGCCCGAAACGTTCATCACATCATTGTGCGAAGGTATACCAACATTGCAAAATCTCTGCATGGGTTTCTTCAGGACGAGCGAGAGCGTAGCGCAAAACCTTTTCAAACACCTCGCAGAGTTTTCTACCGTTGACGGAAAGAAAAAACCAAAATACCTGCCAGTTCTCCGTACGTTGGCCGTGCACATGGACTCATGCGACAATTACAAGGTGCTCCCCGATATCTGTGGTCCTCCGGGATCAACTGCGTACTCGACGGAACGCCTCCGACCGGCGCTTCAATTTGTCAGGCTGTATGTATTCAATCCACCCAAGAGGGTAGGTTATCGTTTCAAGAGAGAGACAGTCAGGAGGATTGCATGGCTACAAGAAGCCGGCATGAAGTGGGAGGTGAAGGGGGGAAACGTCCGGAATTTGGATCTTCTTGCACTTGCAGCTTCTGATCACTGAGGGACTGACACTCCCGATTGTAGGGACAGAGAAGCTGATTTGATTTTCTGCAGATAAATTTATATGCTATGGTTTACAAGGCTACCGCGAATTGGATGTATTCATACAGACTTGCATAGAATTTACCACTTTTCGTGAGCTGGGCGGACTGAGAACAACGTTACTTATGATGAAGATATAAATCAAGGTTCAATGTCACTTACGGTCGAGTTCCCAGGTCCATGCAGATCTGTCCTGGTTGACAAGGTAAAGGTACGACTAAAAAGTGTAGGGTAAGTACGGTTTATCACTTCGCAAAATAATCCAGGCATACCGCAGCGATACTCTCAGGTTTGAGCCGAACATCGTCGTTTTCTTGCCATTCGATGGGGCGCGTGGACTTGGAGCGTTCCGTGAGGATGGATCCGTCGATGATTGACTTATTTACAATATTAGCATCTGTAATGATATTATGATATTTCTGAAAATGGACGTACGTGTGCGACATGGATGTTCTCCTTTGAAAACTCCTTCGCGAGACTCTGGGACAAGGCCCGCGTACCGAACTTGCCTGCAGCGAAAGCACTGGTTACGACATTGCCTCGGAGACTCGCCGTGGCACCAGTGAAGACGAGCGCTCCGCGTTTGCCATTGGTGGGTTCGATATCGTTTTCCTTGAACGCAAGAATCGCGCCTCGAGAGAAAGAGAAGGCCGCAGCTACGCTGGCCTGGAGACAGTCTTGGACATCTTGAGGCGTCACCTCGAGGAAGGGCTTCCGTACGTTGTGCGAGACATTAAACACGGCTGCACGGATTATGTATTCGGGCTTGGGGAATTTGGCATGTATGGCGGTCCATGCGGCGGTGAGGTCATCATGAGAGTAGGAAGGCACTGCGAAGGTTGCAGCCTGAAGATTGTCAGTTTCGAAGACATGAGAATATGCGCAGGAAAACATCGTACATGTCCCCCTGCGCTGTTGATCTCTGCAGCGACTTTATCGACAGTAGCTGCTCCCCTGGCAATCAAAGCGATGCTATAACCATTCTTCGCGAACAAGTGCCTGCGTAGGTCGGGATATCAGCATACCTTCCATTCAGCTCGCGCATCTAGTACATACGCAGTCGCTGCACCCGTTCCAGTTCCATTTCCTAGACCTATAATCCAGGTGTGAGCCATCCGAGACATAGAGTAGAGTGCGATCCCATAGTACCTGCAACTACCAGAACTCTTTTCGCGACTTGGCTTGCCATTTCAATGCTGAACTGGTGGGGGTGAAGATGCTGGGAGTGATGACGAATTCACGATGGATCCGGGTAGGTTTATAGGCAAGTATATATAGTCTTGAGAGTCTTATGAATTGTGGTAAAATATGGGCTCCTGCTCCAGTGTTTGTAAGATAAGGTATATTCTGGTATCATATTGCTCATCGTGAAGTTTCACTAAGCAAACCTTGTTTCGCAATTTTGGCATGCTCTTGCGCGACGTGTGTCAAGACTGTGGACGGCCATCGGCGTTCGATAGGTGGCTATTTCATGAGAGGTGTGGGACATATATTATTCTCGTCCGAGTGCTGTGCTTGTAGAAGCGCTGAAAAGGTTTCCTTCATGCCGAATAACGGAGTTGGTCGGAATTACAATCGTTCGGAGGTCGCCGTTATTTCTGATAAATTTATGCCATAGGCGATGGCGCTGCATCAAAATAGGGGAGGAAGGGGTAAAATTTTAACTGAAAGCCTGAAATTTCTAACGTTTGAATACAAGCACGGCGATCTCATTTTTGATTATTTCTATGGTAGACATACATCAGACAACGCGTGTGGGCTGGACATGTTACATTAACACCAAAGCTATCGACGAAGATGTAAATCATTATATGCCTTTGAGACATGGGCTAACATTTCGTGAATGGTGAATGAATCTGAGAGAAATTTCATGGGAATTTCCATGCCTAAGCGGGGAAGACATTTCCCTCTTATTTGAGCGAAGGCGATGGAGTCAACCCCACATGCACTTAGGGAATCGGTGACCTCTGCAAAAATTCGTGAGCATGTATGGCTGAATAAAATGCCATTGACTTGACAAACCTAGTTTCTCGTCAGGCGCTAGTTCTATGACCGTGCGCAAGATGTCCAGAAGCTCATCGTATGCGTTGTTCATCATGGGGTATTTCCCGCCGTCTGAATTTGAAGAATATTGAGAAAGGATCTCCTGAAACAGAGGATCGAGAGAGAAAGCGGGATTGGTTGCCAAAACGTCAATAGGTAAATTAGCAACCACTTGAACAGTTTGAGAACTAGCCATCGCTTTAAGGATCAACGGGATGCCTATCTGGTTGTCCATTAGATATTCTGGGTTCTGAGTGGTTTCGTCCATGTCGGCCGTCAATCGAGAGACCCAAGCACCAAGCTGAATACATGTGCCAGGTAATTTTTTGGCTTTTCGATACGAAGCTAAGACTTCCATGTAATGATTGCCTGCAACGTAGGCCACTTGACCAGGATTTCCCAGCTGTACACTGAAGAGAAAGTACGCAGGACGATGATAGAAGTCAGTGGACAAGGATCGAGATCAATAACAATGAGCGTACCTGATGCTGCTGAGCAGAACAAAACATTTCAGAGCTGGGCAAAGGTCTTCGCTGATAACGTGAAGGTTCCATGCACCCGTAACTTTCGGAGCAAGAACCGCGTCGAAGGCTTCGATTTCCACGTTCTGGATCGTCGCGTCGCGTACGACTGCAGCAGTATGAATAATATTTTCGACGGCCCCGTGGCGAGATTGGATATCGACGATGACATCTCTTAGGGAGTCGGAGTCATTGACGTCGGCTTGAATATAGAAGCAGCGTCCATTTATACCTGATTGCAGTTGCTCCATCATGCCTTTAACCTATCAATACACCGTTGAGAATAGTTGAACACACGAAAAAGCGTGATTTTACATACATCTTCATCTTGAGAATGACGCCGTCCAACGAAGACCACCTTCCCACCTTGAGCAACTAAAGACGGGGCCAACGCGTATCCTATACTCCCTAAGCCAACAATCAATGAAACGCCAGTGTACGACTGCTCGACATGGCTTTCATCAGCGATGGGCAATAACACAGGTACAAATCGTCTGAGACGATGATCATCACCCACGCGATAAGCGATGACTCTGTCCACCGTTAATCCTTTCTGTCGCGAATTTAACTCTCCTATGATAATTTCGTTGAACGCTTCGTCGCTGATCTCGTCCAATAGCGGCAAGTCGAGACCCCATACTTGGGTATCGAGCCCAGCTTCGCGACGATATACACGCAGCATACCCTGCGCTAGAGAAGCCAGAGAAGGCGCAAGGTGAGGACTAGCGCGTGCGATGTTATCGTTATCGACTGAAACAGACATTTCGGTGATGAGGAGGAAGTTCGAGATACTGATCTTGCGGCGCAGAAGAAGCTGCATGATCTCTAGGACGCGATGGTGTCCTTGAATTAACGTTGAAGAAAATGGAATGTCATGGATCTCTGTGAGGTCTAGAATTATCGACAAGTCAATGGTGGCATCGATGCTCTTGAAAAGAGTATCAAAGCGATGTTCAAGGGACTGCAGATCGAGATCAAGGTGCGAAGTTTTATCTACATCTGCGGGGATATAGAGAAAGAGCACCTTGTTTCCGTACGTTGACGCTAGGCGAGAAGCGCGCGAGTCCGGATATCCTATGCAAAGAAGTTGATCGTACTTGGTGAATAACGTTGATGTTGGAGGTTGTTCCGAAACTGGATGCTCTATCCAAGATTGTTGGAACCATCTCTGCCTTGTTTCCTCCTTAGATACCTCGGTATTCTGAATCACAGTACCGATTGCCAACCATGCAACCGAGTATCTCTGGCAAGAGACCAAAAGCTCGCCAGAAAGAGATAGCACTTCGAAGGCGGCAGAAATCACATGGAAGTTGCGCGTCGTTTCAAGAGGGAGATGATAGCGACAGATGAAGGAATCTGGAAAATTCTCTGTGTGAAGCGTAAAACCCTCTAGTGAAGCAGGGAGAAAAGAGCCGTTTTGTTGATGGGTTTGCGGGACTTGCCCCTGCATTACCGCTCCGAATGCATGCAGGCAACAATCAAGTTTGCGAACCCTGTCGCCAACAGGATATTGGGTTGGTTCAACAACAATATAGGCGTCGGCGTGAGTCGACCATGTTTTGAGTTCCTGAATATTGCGGAATGATGGTCCGAATGATACGCCTTTGAACAAAGAATAAACCCCATCCTTATCCCAGGTCGATTCACAATTCATAGTCTCGTGGAGCTCCTTCCTCAATGCAACCGTGGGAGGTTCCAAAGCAGCGACACCAGAACATATTTTGGCCATGTCGACTACTGAACCATTAACAGAGGAATACAACAAGAACGAGCCATGATTTTGATCATACTCTCCAGAAGAATGCGTATAAGATCCAATAACCATCGGGGAATGGAAAATAATAGACTTTAGGGACTTGAATTGCGATTGCGCCGCAAAGAAGTCGACCAGAGCAGCTCCTGGAAGTACTTTACGGCCTTCGATTAGATGATCATCGAGGAGGGCAAGAAATGATGCGTCAATAGGAAATTGCAGAGCACGTTGCATGGATGATGCAGGCTCGATTGAAATTGCAGCAGATGTTTCTTTACTGCGCGATGATACATAATTCGGGAAGTGACGACGATGTTGGAAGGGATATGTTGGAATCGAGGTCTTGCGGAGCCCACATTCCGAGAACAGCTTTACGAAGTCGGGGGTTACTCCATTTTCGAACAACAATGAGATAGCACCCAAAAATGCCGAAGTTTGATCATTCGAAGGTTTTGTTGTGGTCGCAATTGACAACATATTATGTGAATGTTCTTGGAGTAAAGTACAGATAAATGGTTGGGGTCCAATGTCGAGGACAGCCTCGGCGCTGTGGCTTGAGACCAAAGCTTGGACCACGTCGGAAAATTTAACAGGATCCCTAGCGTGAAAAGCCTGTAGAAATAGCCTCAGAACTTCAGATGGACTACTTATAGTCAGGAATTAGCAGACGTACCCAGTAATCTGATGATAGAGGAGAATTGTAGGGAATCTCTTTGCCACAAGCTGTTGAGTACAGCGGCAAGGTCAGACGGGAATTTGGTATGTGTTCATCTGTCCATTTTTGGAGGAGAGGAATAGCAGGACGAATCATCGGGCTGTGAAATGCTGAGAAAAAATATATTGTATGTTAGACCAGCTCCCCGTAAGAAATCACTGAACGTACCTTGGGAAACCCTGAGTTTGGCTACTCTGAACCCTTGTGCTTTTGCAGCGACGAGGAATGAGTCCACAGCATCTGAATCACCAGAAATTACATGATTCTGTGGACTGTTATAGACGGCTATGACAAGTTGACTCTCCAGACCCAACTGAACGATGAGTTGTGTGATGGACTCCTGTGATGAAGCGACAATCGCCATTGCGCCTGGATGATCGGGATCAGATTTCAAGATGGCAGCCCTATAAACTACTAAGTTCAGGCCTTGCTCATAGCTTATTGCCCCAGCAACCACTGTGAGGTAATCGGTGAATAGCTGTTATTCTAAATCGCGTTTATAGCACATACCTGCAGCGGAGATCTCCCCCAAGCTATGACCTACAACACCGGCTGGGGAGATTCCAAGTCGTCCAAGCCATGTGGCTACGGAGTACTGATACACGAAAATACAAATCTGAGCAGTTTGGCCCTGGTCGCCTTCAAGATTGGAAGACTGCTCTTCTAAGAGTAGGGAAAGGATCGGGAATCTCGAAATCTCCGATGCAGTATTAGCGGCAGAAGTTAAGATATCTTTGAATTCTGGAAAACGGCCTGCAAGACCTGACGCCATCCCTGAATAGTGTGAGCCTTGTCCAGGAAATGCGAATATGATATGACGAATGAAGGTGCCATCACGATGAGAAGAGAGTTTCCGAAGACCTTGTTCTAGGGAAGATACAAGACTGGTTAACGTCGATACAACGCACGAGAATCGGTATCGATAATGATCGCGTCCAACGCAGGAAGTATAGCATATCTCCGAGAACATAGAAGCTGGCGCGGTTTTACAAAATTCGGTGTACTTCCACATGTAGTGTTTCAGAGCGTCTATCGTCTTTGCGCTGAGAACAAATAACATGGGAAAATCTCTACGTCGGTTGGCGCCTGTAGGATGCATGTCATTGATAGCGAGCAAAGATTTGGGATCTTCGAGGATGGCTCCGGCGATAGTACCGGCGAAGCCGTTTGCTCTAAACAAAATCAGTTTTAAACCCTCAGCATTGGCAATAGACACTGATTTCGCTCACAGGATCAACCCGTTATATGAATCACCCTTAGAAGGTAAAGATACAGTCTCATGCGGTATCTTGAGGGGAACGGCGGATATATCGAGAGCTGGGTTCATGTTAGAGTCAGTCAGATGCATCAATCCGGGTACGGCAGCATGCTTGAAGGAAGCGATTGCTTTCAGAACACCGACTAAGCCAGCAGCTAATTCGGTATGTCCAATACACGACTTCGCAGCGCCAATTATGAGAGCATGTTCACGATGCGACCCTTTGAAGACTTCATTGATTCCCTGAATCTCGATCATGTCACCAAGATATGTGCCTAACATTGAAAGATGAGAGATTATACGACGTCTTTGAGCGGGTTGAGCTTACCGGTTCCATGGGCCTCAAGAAAACTATATTATTGCAGTTAATTATAGAATGTATGAAGATTTCGAAAAACATACTCGATATCGGAGGGTTTTAAGCTAGCTTGAGCTATTAACTGGCGTTGGAGTTCGATTTGTGCATGAACATTTGGAGCGACAAGACCTTGAGATTTTCCCCCATGCATGATATCGGATGATTTGACGATAGCCAAGATATTGTCACCATCACGTAGTGCGGCTGCTTTGGTTTTCAGGATCAAAGAAACACAACCCTCTGAAGGAACATAACTGTTAGAAAAGTTAGTCTAATTTGTAACAAAAATTGAAGATAACAGTGGCTACCCATCGGCTTCATTTGTGAATGTAGCACATCTTGAATTAGGTGAGGTCATTTTTTGGGCAGATAAAAAACTAAAAGGAACTTCGGGTTCAGATTCTGCTACAGAGATGGGTGAAATACCCTACCCAAATGACCCAGGCCTATTGAACAACAGTTGTTCAATCTTCTACTTATGAACGGGAAGAGTGCTATGAGAGGACTTACGATATGTTGGTGTTAACAGCGCTGACGATAGCGGACTCGCCTCTTCCCGATTGCAGATATTTGACGCCTGATCAGTGATAGTATACCTTTTAGCCTTAATCTTAGCAAGAGAATGGGTAATAACCTTGATCGAAAGCCACCAAGCCAGAACTGCAAGCGGTGTCAACTGTGACAGAGGGTCCGTGGATATCGAATAGACTAGATCGCTGATTAGTCAAGGTTTTCGGACGAGGTATGTCCTGTGAAATTCTCACTAGCTAAGTCTTCCACAAGCTGTACTCGGCGCCATTCCTGTACCATAGAATCGAGTGAAAGCTGAGAGCACATTGTTAATAATTATTCTATATGACGAAGTCGAGGTACTAACTTTCGAAACCCTTTTCCATGGCCATCATATCATGATAGCCCGCATCCATTCCGGTTCCCACAAAGACACCCATTTTCGTGCCCCTGACCTTGGAAATCGGTATGCACGCATTTTCCAGCGCCTCAAATGCAGTCTCCAGGGTAAGCCTTATCGTTGGGTTGACAAAGAGCGCTTCAGGCGCCGAAATTTCGAAGAAGTTGTTATCGTAGTGAGCTACGTCGATGAATCCTGCTTTTTCGAACGTGATGTCGCATGGCTTGGGTGGAGAAGTGGAGGTTGGAGGTCGGTAGAACGATTGATGATCCCATCTATCCGATGGAACATGCGTAATGATATCGTCGCGTTTGTTTACTAGAGCTTCCCAGAAGGATTCGGGGTTGTTAATGGCCCCAGGCAACCGGAATGCCTGACCGACAATAACTACCGTAGGATCTCTATCTTGCCTCGAGTTTAACGGACTTGGTAAATGTCGAGTGATTTGTTTGTCGTTGACCCCCAGCTCGCTCAGAATTGCTTGCACAAGTTCCGTCAAGTCCACGAACGTATGACAGGTATTAAGTGGAAGGTTGAGATTGAATGTATCGTTGAGCTTGTTGATAATCCGTACAGCCATATCAGAGTCCATCCCGAGCTGGGGTAAAGGATGTTAACATATATGTAGCCTAAGATCTCGAAATGAATCATACCTCTGCAAAGGACAAATTCCTGTTAACATCGAGAATATCCAGAGCGACACCCAAGACGTCCCCGAGAGTGAGCGTAACAAGACGCTCGACTTCTTCTATCCTCCATTGCTTGTCTGGCACCGACTTCATATGCAGAGACGACTTGAACCGCGTGTCGGTCCCATTCGTATTGGAACCACTGACTTGAGCCGACAGATGTGATGCAAGCAGAGCGCCAAAAGTATCTTCAAGCTTCTTCCTGAAGACCGTGCCTTTCTTGGTGTAGGGTATGCTTTGATCTTTCTCCAGGAGCAACACTCTCGCCCACGAGATTCGGAGAGGAGGTACTAGTGTTCGATTAATTGCTGCTATGGCCCCCGTTATCTTGGCAATGTCACTTAATGAAGGACAGGAGGATACAGTGGAGGGGCGAAGAATAGCACAGATGAAGTCTGAAGGTTTTCCTAAGAAATTGTTACCAACAACGCAGCAGTCCGCAATAACGGGACACGCTTTGAGGGTTTTCTCGATTGGACGAGGATCGAGCGTTTCGCTGGTAGCCATCTGGTAGGTGTATCGAATGATGTTAGGACCCCGTATATCTCCTTTGATTTAAGCTGACCTGAATAAAATCCTCCTTTCTTCCTTTCCACGCGAAGCGCCCTCCCGAAATTCTGACATATATATCCCCTGTTCTGAACGACACTTTCCCGTTCTCCTTGAGAGAAAAGGCAGAACTATCGTAATTGAGATAGCCGTTGCCATTGATCAGGGCGCTTGTTATGAGCAACTCCCCTTCTGACCACAAATAAAGTTAAAGTTCAAACGACGACATATATTTAGCGGAAACTTACCAGACAAGTCCGTGTTCCCGCTGTCATCTATGAGTGTAAGCTCGGCGTCTTCGATGAGGCAGTCTTCTTTTGCCCATCCTTCGCTATCGATGTTTTCAGCAGTCACTTTTGAGTGGAAGAGGGGCCCTAATCATTCACATAAGTCCACGTCAGAAAAATTCCGGCAAAAAAAAAGCGATATTCACTTCCTAATTCTGTCATTCCCAGGTCTTGCACGATATTGATACCAAGATCAGCTGCCCAACGCAATGTCTCCTTAGTGGACGTAGCGCCTCCAAGACTCAGGTATTTCAAACCCACAAGCGTCTCCTTTAGGCGATCGGCATCGTGAAACGATTTTTCGTGGCTGCCATTGAGTGAAAGGTTACTATACGCGTCCTTAATCCCTTCTAGCAACCAAGGGACTCCAATGAATACGTCAGGCCGAATCCGCAGCGCGCCATCCAACAGGGCGCCGATAAGTTTCGCCTCTGTAGGTGGGGAGATGGAATCTGCAGGATATCCGGATGGTAGCACACCGAAAACATAGCACCCTGCTGTCCCGAAGGTGGCGGCGCCAAGGTCATGAGATACGCCCATGATGTGTGACCACGATGTCCATCCCATTACGCGTAATTCATTAAAACTAGTCAAAGGCCAAGCCCGACAGCTCCAATCCAACCGAGATCGCGAGCCTTGGGCAAGAACACCGTGCGAAATAGGAACACATTTGAGGTTGGATACGGATGATGCGGAGGAGGTGTGGAGGTAGAGAGCGATGGATGAAGAGGATGGGATTAAGTGAATGAATTGCGGGAGATGTGGCGTATACTCCAAGTATCTCTGTGTGAGATGGGTAACAGTGCTATTCTTAGGATGGAATGGAAAAACCGTGATCTGCATCCCTTTCGAATTGGAGCTTGTCAGTTGATGGCAATGTGTTGAAGAGGGAGGTAGGAATAATCACGGGTTTTCAGGCCTTGAATAGCTTGGTTATCCGCAGCGACGACGACGCAAGTCGGCCGCAGATTGATTAACATCTGTTGCACCATTTCTGACGGTGAATGAGGATCCAAAGGAGCAAATATTCCGCCCAATTTCCATGTTGCCAGCAGAACGGCGAGGACGAAAGGATGGTTCTCGTGAAGAGAGGCCACAGTAGGTCGGTCACCAAATTGCGCATGCAGTTCGAGAGCTAAAGCAGATGATATGGTGTCAAGGTCGCCATAGGTCCATTGTTCGACTCCGCATTCGAGAACAGGATTCTCGATGGTGCGAACGTTTCGCGCGACAGAAAAAAATGTATGCAGCAAGCTTTGTGTGTCGTCGAGGGCCATTGATGGAAAGCACCTTCATTTTGGGCGCTTTATAAAGGCAACAGATCCTTGAAACAAGTGGCTCCGAAAGCGAATAAGAAACATATAAAGAAGCGGCAAAATCAGACCATCAAGATTCAGAACAATTCAAGTTGGCTTCAGACGACGTCCTCGGACCTTTCAAATCATGTTCCGCATGGCGCTGACAAGATAGTGTAGCCCCATAATTGAGAAGCTGGGATCCAAAGAGTATGTAGCTCAGAAGTAGCTTACCTTTGTCCGATTACAGAGTCCAGTCCAATTTGGAGGCAGTGATTGGTGTAAATCGTGTCTTCATTTGCTTCTAGAGCCTTGGTTCGAGGAAACACTCGACCTCTATAATTGTCCAAGGATTCGAAGATCTTTGAACATCAGCAAACCCTAGGCTCCCAATGGGCGACGGTGTGAGAGTCTGCGTCATGGTGCAAATCGGGACAAACGGCGTGTGAATCTATTCAAGATAGAACTTGTCCGTGAGCGTTGAACGTTGAGTAGTATTGATCAGGGGAACAGATAACAAGAGACGAGAGCGCCGTTTTTCTGCAGCTTCAAGTTCAACTTGACATACGGCAATGCAGCGTCCACGAGCCGTGACATAAAATATACGTTACGACAAAATCACGCGGTGTGACTGTGACATCGCGTTGTTCGCCTCGGCCCTCGGCAGCTGGATGTTCGAACCGCCACTCGATCTCAACGCTCGCTCTCAGATGGTCTGGGAGTGCCGTTCAGCTGACGAAATCTAACCACCCAAATCTATTGCGCAGGAACTCCCTTATAATGTCCGAGGGTCACTATGCGTCATGCGCCGAAGTTCTCTCGGTTTGCCAGTCTTCCAAGGATGATTTAGAAGCTATTTTGGATCCACAAACTGGATATGCACCACGTATGCGCGAAATATGCGAAAATTTGTGAGTACGCACTTGAAGTTTCGGGAAATTTTCAACACTAATGGGAGCAGGATTCGCGAATACGAAGACGAACCGGACAACCTTAGTCTGCAAGCCGAAATCGAAATCCTACGTCTTGAGGAAAATACATGGGGGCTCCTGCAAGCTGTTATGCCGTTCGTTGACTTTATTATTATTTGCTTTCCTTCTGAACGATCTGAATTATAGTTCACAGTGCTCGAAAAACTGATCCACCACATTACCCAACCGCCAAAGAGCTCTTGCTTGAAAATCCATACACTCCAACCTCCACCCTAATTCAAGCCATCTTGAGTGCATCTCCACTCCTCTCTGAACTCTTCGTCATACGTGAATGGCTCCAAGAGTCCGCCCCAGCTCCAACGCCGCCAACAGGCAGTACAGGTTACTGGACAATGACAAAGCTCACGATTATGCAGGGCGTGCGGACGGGACATGCACCGAAGGACGGTCTGATATCAGATATGGATCCCGACGCTACCAACAGAGGGAATGGGGCAGCCCTTGCGGCGGACGATGCAGTGAGTGGCCGCACATATGCGTTCCTCTATGTCAAACTGACGGCTAAGGTTTAGAGTTATGAAAAAAGCCTCCTTCAGGCGTTGTATGGATATGTTCGTGCAGGGAGATTAGATTCTGCAGTCGATGCGTGTCGCGCCGCGAAGCAGCCATGGCGAGCAGCGAGCCTTCGTGGTTCACTTTTGTTTCAATGGAGAGCACTATGTGAGTAGTATCAAAATTATTCTGTGATTTCAAACCTTATGACTTCCCACAGCGACACAAGAGGACGACATTGATGAAGATGATGCGGACGCGGGGGACGCCTGGTCAGGCAACCGTAGTCGTGCACTTTGGAAATCTACATGTATCCGGGCAGCATTAAGTGTGCGTCCCTCAAGTCTTACTGTAAATCAGTCAGTTGTGCTCACCCTGCGTTATCTAGCCCTCCCTTTCCGATCTCGAACGCCTTCTTTATGCAGCTATTGCCCCTGTTCCCGAAACCGCAAACATTCTCAAAACAGCATGCAGAACATGGGAAGACCACCTCTGGGCGGACATCAGTGTCATGTGCGAAGACAAGGCCACCCGCGAACTTGCACGGTTTGCAGCTGGAAATTTCTGGGAGGGCGGTATTGAGGCAGTGGAAAAGGGCGCAGATGTACTGCGAAATTTGCAGAATGGCCAGGAGGAGGACGCCGAATGGGAGAAAGAAGTTGTTCGGACGCTGGATAACCTGCAAAATGTTGCGGTTTTAGATGGGTATGTCAAAATTCTACATTATTGGAGAGTGCTTATTCACAGACAACGAAGGCCTCCTGCGGATCATGCCTTCCACTTTTCGCAGTTATATATCATCTTGAACAGGACCGATAGACTACTAGATGTGTTTGCAGAAGGCCTGACCGATGGCACATATGTCATTGATACTTTTGAGTAAGAATTCTCTATCATCTGCGTGATTTATTGACTAGTTTTTTTCAGGTATGATTCCATGTGCCGATTCTTCGCCCATTTCTGCCTATTCCTACAAATGATCGACATCCCAGTTCCACCCCAGTCAACACAAATCATTCTGGAGTCGTACATCGGCATACTAGAAGTCAGTGTACCTTCCAACACCCAATAAATTCCACTGATGTTCGATATTGATACAGCGAGCAGGTCAGAGAGAGCTGATTGCACTATATGCCGGCGCTCTAGGTGACAACGCCGTGGAGCGTTATGCTGCTTTCCTGGTTTCGCTCGGACTCACAGCCGACTTTAACGAACGCCGACTGGCGTTGACGCGGGCCAGCGAGCACGGGCTCGACATCGAGCGTGTTGCTTGTGTCACTGCTGAGAGGACTATCAACAAGGCATTCGAGGAGGTACCGTTATCCATCTCTGTCACTGTTGTAACAGCACTAATGCCGCGTTATCTGCACTATAGTTGCTACCAAAGACCAAACAGGCTCTGCCATCCATTATTAATCTGCAGCCACCACCAACAGATGCAGAAACCTTGCTACTGCGTTCCATCGAATGGACAACGATCTTGGAATCCACATATACTGCTGCACTCGAACAAGCCACCGAGATCCTGCGGTATTTCTTAGGTACGTCTTTGCTCGATTGAACTTCGGTTAAATGGCTAATTTTTGAAGCCCCTCAGGCGCCGGTCGTGTCCAAGCAGCACATTCCTTGCTTGCCTTACTGCCTGCTGAGATTTCTGAGATCGGAGAACCAGAGGAGATTGCGACGGAGTACCTTCACTACCGACAGTTCTTCGTCATTTGGGAGACCCTTGCGCGTGTAGTGGACTGTCAATCCCAGGAGAATACCCTCGGACGAGGAGGTGCAGGCTCAGCACGCGACGCCAAGACGGCATGGATTGCAGAATATCGGGTGAGCACACATAGTTTTGGATGACCAGTTGGTGCGTATATGCTGATGATTGACAATTTACTTTGCGATTTGTAGGGACTCATTGATCAAGCATACGACCAGATTTTGAAGTTGCTTACTACGGAGTGGCTTGTTAGTGATGTTGAGGCTGGAGCAGGTATGTCGCGACTGTTTCTGTGAATTTTAGAAAACCTCCAAGTTCAATAATTTGCCTTGATTCTAGTGGATCGTAAACGGCGCGACCTGATCCGCATTAGACAGATATACGTTCCTGAGCTCATCCTCAGACTGCACTATATATTGTTTTCCTCTCGAAAAGTAATCACAGAGTACGTGTTTCATTTTTTTTTGGCATTGTCGGCTTAATTCACCGCCTTGATGCAGGAACCTCAAGCGAGCTTTGGAGCTGGCAAATGTGATCGCAGATTCGCGGTACAAGCTATACGAGGACTTCATGAGCGAAGGAGGGAGGACGTTGGCGGAGTATTTGGGCGCTGTCCGCCAAGCTGTATTGGCTGGGCTGGAACATGGAGGCTCGGATCCTTTCAGGATTGTTTCTAATCTTTAAATCTCTATTTTGTAATTTAGCAGAGGGCGATCCTCATGCGTTGCTTTGGAAGTAGACATGCATGTCAATGGGATATAAATCAGGCCTACAATGTACTGTACATGAAGAAGGTAAGGAAGGACCAGAGAAGAGCAAAAACTAACTAATCATCGACATCATCCATAATTGAGGTTCGCTCCTCCAACCCTCGCGCATCTGCATGCGTCTCTTTTTCTTCCAATGCCACGGTGTCCTCCAGCTCTTCAAAGACCTCCTCATCACCTTCTGTCTCGTCGAAGTTCTCCTCTTCTGCCACGTCAGAATCTCCCTCCCAAGTTTGCGGATCATTGGGGTCAAGCTCGGCCCCACGTCCCACAGCGCTTGCGCTCGCCAGAACATTCTCATCCTCGTCGACGTCCATGGGTTGAGCACCAGGGAGACCGAGAGGCGCCGAGGTAAAGGGTATTGTTGGCATAGGATTCATAGGATTGCTTGTGGACACTTTTTCCTTGCCCTTTGCTCGTGGTGGTGCCGATAAGCTGCTGGTAGATGGCTTCCTGGCTGAACCCGATGCAGCACCATTTGAATTTCCCTTCTTGCCTTTGTCATTTTTGGACAAGTCACGGTATACTATGCGTATGATTAGCGAACGAAACACCTTGTGAGATGAAAAAACGCACGCATTAGCTCTCCTTGCAGCTTGTTTACCATATCACTAAATTCGATCGTTTCCAGTGCTTTCAGGACGTCCGACGCGGATATACTCTTGTGTTGTTTTGATTGCGCTACATCGTGGGCGCTATAATTCCGCATCAAAAACATGCAGTGGGTCAGCAAGATGGACATTCCACGCACGTTGCAGCTTGAGAAGGAAAAAAGCCAGTCAGGATATGAATAAGTTCGAGGTTTACGTTCAAATTCACGCACCTAGGTAGTTGATGAATACAGTTGATCCCTTCACAAGCGATAGTACAGTTTCTTTTTGCAATTTTACATTGTCCGGTATCTGGAATTGACATTAGAAGTGCAGCAAACGCGACATTGTTCATAGATAGTTACTGCAGATTTTGCGATCTTCATGACGACACTTTTGGGTAACTCGAAGTTCTCAATTCCTTCAGAAACGATATTTTGTTGAGCCTGAGCAGAGAGAGGTCCAGAATATGTTTCTTTGCGAGGCATGCTGATGGTTGGTTTAATAGTCGCGTCGCACTGTCAAGAGCTGTCAAGCCAAACGTACGGTCGGAATGTTTGTCTATGTTTATGAAAAGCTTTGATCAGGCCTCGGAATTGAAAGAGAAACTCGTGTTCAAGTGCATCCCCCGACTCTCTATCAAATTGTAATACCTGCACAGCTCTTTTTATGGCTGCTTGTTTTATTTATATTTTTACAAAATGGTTTCCGCCAATTGAAGGCTTGCTGCAGCTTTACTGCAGGATGCGCGAAGTTAGGGGCGGAGAAATTGTTATGTAATCCAAATCTAACCAAATTTTTGTCGGCGCCGACGTTGACGACGACCTCAAACATTTGTTGGCGCCGACGACAACGAAACGATGATTTTGTCGCGGACGTGGGCACCTGCCTGCGCAAAACGGGCATTCCCTCTCTCCAGTTGGCTCAGGAGCACGACATGTGGAAGACGAACAGCCGCCACCGCGGCTGCCGTTAAGCCTGCCCCGACCCCCGTCGAAGCGCCATCACCCCAAATTCATTATACGCTATCCAAGCAGGACCATGAACGGCTCGCACGTCAGCGTAACATTGGTGTCTCTGCGCATATTGATTCGGGCAAAACGACGTTGACTGAGCGCATTCTGTATTACACCGGACGTATTCGGGAGATTCATGAAGTACGAGGACGCGACTCGGTCGGTGCCAAGATGGACAGTATGGATTTGGAAAGGGAGAAGGGCATCACCATTCAAAGTGCAGCCACTTTCTGCGACTGGGAGGCAACGGATTTGGGTAGGAACACAAAAGAAAAGTATGCCATTAATATTATTGATACCCCTGGTAAGTTCTTCTTGTTCGCCTTTGCTGCTCATGTTTAGCTTTTTGCTTTAGGACATGTCGACTTTACCATTGAGGTCGAGCGTGCGCTTCGCGTTCTGGACGGTGCCATACTCGTTCTCTGTGCGGTTGCGGGTGTGCAGAGCCAGACCACCACGGTAGACAGGCAAATGCGGCGATATAATGTACCTCGGATATCCTTCGTCAACAAAATGGATCGACCCGGCGCTAATCCCTGGAGGATTGTGCAACAAATTCGAACTAAATTGCGTATTCCTGCTGCTGCTGTTCATGTGCCCATTGGAGTCGAGGACGAGTTCAAGGGAGTCGTAGATCTTGTGCACTGGAAGGCTGTTTACAATGAGGGTGTCAAGGGGTGAGCCAATCTTTACTTCTTTTTTTTGCTATATCTAACTCTCATTAGCGTCAATGTTGTGGTGTCGGACGAAATCCCTGAATCGCTTCTTGAATTGGCAAAGGAAAAACGGACAGAACTGATCGAACAACTCGCGGAAGTGGACGAACAAATCGGCGAACTTGTTCTCATGGATGAGGCCCCAAGCAACATCGAAATTGCAGATGCTATCCGGCGCGCTACGATTTCACTCAAGTTCTCCCCTGTATTCATGGGTTCAGCTATCAAGAACACTGGCGTTCAAGCTCTTCTCGACGGCGTCTGCAACTATTTGCCCAATCCCTCAGAAAGTGAAGTTTTGGCTCACGATACCAACCAACCTTCGGGATCTGCGCAAGTCGTTTTGAGTCCTGCTGCTGAGGCTCCTCTCGTCGGCCTGGCTTTCAAACTTGAAGAAGGACGATTCGGCCAATTGACTTATATGCGCGTATATCAAGGCACTCTCAAGAAGGCGATGCAGATTTTCAATGCTCGCACTGGCAAAAGGGTCAAGGTCCCTCGTTTGGTGCGCATGCACAGTAACGAGATGGAGGTACGTCACTTAGGCTGAATGCAGGGATAATTCTAAAGAGCATTTTTTAGGATGTCGAATCTATTGGCCCTGGTGAAATTTGCGCCATGTTCGGTGTTGAGTGTTCTTCTGGCGATACCTTCACGGATGGGTCCACGAGTTTCTCTATGGCGCGTCTTTTTCTTTTTTCTTCAAACTATTCATTCCCTGACTCTTCTTCTTTAGACATCCATGTTTGTGCCCGAACCCGTCATCTCACTGTCTCTAAAGCCTAAGGGCGTCGAGACCCCTAATTTCTCTCGTGCTCTGAACCGTTTCCAGAAGGAGGACCCTACTTTCAAGGTTCACATCGACCACGAGAGCAAGGAGGTGAGCTTTCTTATTATATATCCACTTCATTTGACTTACATGACTATCTAGACTATTATCTCTGGTATGGGAGAACTTCATCTTGAAATTTACGTTGAACGCATGAGGCGCGAGTACAACGTCGACTGCATCACTGGCAAGCCCCAGGTCGCCTTCCGTGAAACTATATCGAACCGTGCTGAGTTCAACTATACCCACAAGAAGCAGACCGGTGGTGCGGGTCAGTATGCCAAAGTCATTGGTGCCATCGAGCCTATGGAGATCGATCCAGAGACTGGCAAGGACGTCGCTTTCGAGTCAGTCGTCATGGGTGGTACTATTCCCACTAACTACATTCCCGCAGTCGAGAAGGTGATTTTTTATTCGTGCTTCCTTGGAAAGGGTTGTACTCAAGATATTAATTATCTAGGGTTTCTATGAAGCTTTAGAGAAAGGTTCTTTGTCCGGTAACCATATCACGGGATGCCGCCTCATTTTGAGGGATGGTGCCTTCCATGCCGTTGATTCCTCTGAATTGGCTTTCCGACTCGCCACCATTGGTGCTTTCCGCGAGGCATTCAAGGCTGCTGGCCCAAAGATCCTAGAACCCATCATGACCGTTGAGGTGGTCGCCCCTGTTGAATTCCAAAGTATGCGTTTTGCCTGTTCCTTTTACGCCTTATTTGGTTCTTAACTGTATGTTGTACCTTAGGTCAAGTTATTGGTGGGTTGAACACCAGGCGAGGCACCATCGTGGATAGCGAAGTTCGTGATGATGAGTTCACGGCCATTGCTGAAGTTGCACTGAACGACATGTTTGGATATTCCAACCAACTTCGCGGTTCGACACAAGGGAAGGGAGAGTTCAGCATGGAGTACAAGGTAAGAGACTCCCTCTTTATACATTCAATTTTTGTTTTCTCAAAATCCTTTTTCCAAATCGTAGTGCCATCAACCTGTGCTTCCTAATATACAAAAGGAACTCGAAGAAGCGTACCGCAAGACTCTTCCTGGAACCAAAAAGTAGATGTGGTATTAGATTATCAATCCACCTTGCGTAGACCTACTCCATACTCTATATTATGACTTACTATTTATTTATGCTTTCTGACCACGGGACATCCGTGTTTCGTCATCCCCATCTCCTCTCTTTGTAACTAATTATACGGAATTTCACACTCACGCTGCATAGTGGACTGTGGGATGAGGGCTGTAGCCTGCTGATACTTTGATGTCGTACTTTGAACGCTCTACAAGTAGCGATCACATATCTTGTGTGTCCGATCATTTATTCGTGTGGCGTGGCTGCTAACAGGATGTTGTGTATCAGGAATGATGCATGATGGACATCTCCCGGACATGTTTGATATCGTTGGTCCTCCAGATGTCATTGGCTCCAGTATTCGTTGTATGGTCTTGATTCTCGGATGCTCGTGCCGTCTTGCTATCTTTTTTACAGCAGGATATTTCCCCATGACTGGGTCTCGGAGCGTCATTTGGGGAGACGATAACGCCGAGAAATTTCTCCATTGACATCAGGTCAAATGGTTAGCCTCAATTGACTGACGCGCTGATTTTGTATCTCTAGCTTGGATGTCGCCCGTACTCATTCCCGACTTATACGGCCAGATCGCTCAAGTCCTTGGACGGCCAATCGACCACCCGACGCTGCTCTCGCTGTCACTGACAAGCCGTTCTCTGCGGGTCGTTTGTCTGAAGGAGCTCTTTTCGAGCGTCGTCCTGTTGCCGCGGGTTTGCGATGAAGAGGGTGTGAAAGGCTACAGCAGCGATGACGATAATGCGACTTCTCGTTTTGAGATCAAGCTAAAGAATATGACGCTGCTTGTCGGGAGCAATCCGTGCATAATCCAATACGTGCGCGCGCTGCATTTCCAGTCCCATCCATCCAATTTCGACGACGTCGGGCTCTTGCGGCTCTTGGATGGCTTCACCAATGTATCGACGTTTTCGATGTCAACATTCTACGTTCCTCGCAAAGGGATCATCTGGGGAACGGCTCCAAGCATCAAACCTTTCCGGATTTTTGCCCAGGAATGGGATGAGCTCCCCAAGTCTCTCCAGAGCGCTCTGCAGAAAATCCTTGGGTCGCCTACGATCAAAGATGTCGACATTCGGTATTTCCAGAACATACCTGTGGCTTTCTTTCAGTCTTGTCGTGAAATACGCTCGCTCAGGCTTCTTTATTCCAGCGTGGCCGAATCACGAGAGTCGACACCGACCTGCGTTGGTGCGAACGTTTCCGTCAAATTGGGGTCATTAGAATTTGGGCGGGGTCCGAAGTCTATCGCGCCTTTGCTCTACGCCCAACGGAGAGACGGGCTCCCAGTTGTCGATGCGTCAGCATTGACCTCACTTTCCGTATATTTGGACAGTAATATGGAGGACCTGCACGATTTTCTGTATAATCTGAGAGGCATAAAGCACCTCTTCATTGATTTGCAAGGTAAATAGCACTGTCTTATATTGTTTTCTACCCACTCATTGTGTCTTTAGAGTATAACCACTCCAACGTGCCATACGTATTCGGGGGGATTCATCCCGATTTCCTGAGCACTCTGGAAACCCTCCGGCTCGCCCTTATATGGCGATTGCCGGCCTCAAATGGAGGAAGAATACTCCCAACTGATATCTTAGGAGCCTTCTCAGGTTTGAGAATTTTGAGTCGTTTGGCTGTATCTATCACTGTATACACCACCAGCCATATTACAGACTTGATGGACGATATGGAAAAATTAGACGAGGTTCTTGCTAATAATTCACAGTTCGGTACACTTCAGGAGGTACTTGTCAGCATCTCTTTTGAGGTGTATATGGCGAGTCGAAATATTTCAATTGATAGAAGAAAGTGGCAGTCTTTGACCAGTACTCATTTTGTACGCTTGGCCGCAAAACCCTTGGTCTCATTAGACGTTATTATTAAAATCATGTAAATTATTTCAAGTATTTTTCTGAAGTAGTACATCAGCTTTTACATATCTCGTGTGGCATCCTTTTACCTGAATATCACAAAGGTTTATTATAATTGATGCCATATAGTGTTCGGCAAATGCCGAGGAGTTTGGGACACGCGTCTCGGACGCGTAATTCCAACCTTCTCTTCTTCCTACATTCCGCATCCACTCTTCGTCCTCTTCAAACTGCAGCCATCATGGAGACTTCCTTCGCTATCACAGGAAAGGGCTACCTTATTATGGCCGCTGATACTACGGCGGCACGGTCAATCGTCAAGATGAAAATCGACGAGGACAAAATCAAAGCACTCAGTCCGCATCTGCTAATGGCATATTCTGGAGAGCCAGGTCGGAACTGTTACTCGTTTCAAGGCTACTGAATCTCACATGTACCTGCAGGTGACACCGTTCAGTTCGCAGAATACGTCGAGCGCAACATTCGCCTATACCAGATTCGCAACCTTTACCCCCTCCGACCATCCGCTGCAGCATCGTGGATCCGCAAAGCTCTCGCAGACTCGCTTCGATCCAGAAAGCCATATTCTGTGAACCTGCTTCTCGGGGGATACGATACCGCTACACACGATCCCCATCTCTACTGGATTGACTATCTCGGCACCATGACGGAGGTGCCTTTCGCTGCACATGGATATGGTTCCTACTTCGCTCTGAGTTTGTTGGATCGGTGCGCTGTTACATGACCTTGATATTGCCATTCCATTAACACTTACACTTTTGAAAAGGTACCACAATCCAGAGGCAGACCTTGAGGAAGGGCTAGCAACTCTGAAGCGCTGCCTTGATGAGGTGTCGAAGCGTCTCGTAGTCAGCCCTGGGAAATACAAAGTGAAGATCGTTGACAAGGATGGCATTCGGGAGATTGAATTGTAAATTTCTGGCACCTTCGTGATGTATATTGACTGTAATGGATCTGTTTTCTTCTTTGACTCCTTTCTATTCCACTCGCCAGTGAATGGCCTGTATCTTGTCATTTTGGCCTGCATCGCTCCGATTCTTCTTCAAATTCCGCGCTACTTACGTTCTAGAACAGGTCACGCTATGCTTTCAGCGTCTCGCAACATCTACCTACGCAATGATGCACAATTGCAACGAGTCAGCCGCGCTAGTGGATCTCTTCGCCCCTTTGATGAAGTATGGTCGTATGGTGTGCTATATATGCTAATCAACACCTTTACCGTCAGCCTCCCTCCATGTTATACCCAATAACGGCTCCATGCTAAAAATAGCGTCAAAGCACAAAACCCGTAACAGCAAGCCGCCTAGCTCTATCTCTTTCTCTCTTCCATCTTACTATCCCCTTCGTTAACCATTTTCCATCCGCCGCACGGAACCGCCCAGTACCAATTCTCGCTCTTTTTCGGTGCCTTCCAACTTCTTCACTCCACATTTTTTCTACCACACAACTCTTAGAGCCTCATTACTATATTCCCCCCGCCGCCAACTGTTTCTTCGGAAGTCAGAACCGAAGACAGATAACATGTTCCTCGTATCTCCTAAGGCTGTTCCGATGCTCAGAGGAGTTTTGGCTCTCGGCGTGGCGACAGCGGCGTCCCTCTCTTGCGTCGTCGCCCAGGACACATCGACGGTACCCGATCCGATGACAGATCCTGCTGGCGGAAACGCCGGTGCCCCGATCGATGGTGCGTAGACTGTACTCTCGTATTATCTCTCGTGTTGTTGACTTGCCGCCCCAATGTGTTTACATGCACCTCTAGTCCCAGGCAAGGAGTGCGAACCCTATTACTACGAGTCCGTCGCCAATGCGCTCGAGTCGTTCCCTGCCATATGGGACGCAGCCACCATCCTCCCAGAGGACACCAACGCGCTGGCGAAGTGGGCTAGCATTCAAGCCAATGTGCCTGATATCCCGACCAAGGTGCGTTGACTTTCTCCTAGGGCGAGGGATTGTTGGTGGTTGTAAAACTGTGTGGAAGTTGTGGCTGACGAAAATATTTTCTTGCTCTTGTTGGTGACTGACAGGGTACTGCGTTGGGCGACTTTACCAATGTCACCTACGGTGCCGACGACCCGGACTGCTGGTGGACATACTCGAAGTGCAACGACCCCAAGGTGGCGGACATCCCCAGGGACGTGTCGGCTATGAACGAGGTATACAGTCTAAACTCTGCGTGTACCTTATATGAAATACTCATTCCCACAATTTTTCTTAGCCCCGCACCCTCGGCTTCTCTTTCGACGATGGACCCAACTGCTCACACAACGCCTTCTACAATTACCTCAAAGAAAAGAAACAGAAAGCGAGTAAGTTGTAGAGCTTGCAGATGTTCTCTATTGGGGCAGTGGTTGACTGATTCAACCTTTGTGCAGCAATGTTCTTCATTGGAAGCAACGTGATGGATTGGCCTTTGGAGACCCTTCGTGCACTTGAAGATGGTAAGTTTCCTGTTAGATATGATATTGGGAGTCATGCTGAACTTTTTTGTAGGCCATGAGATCTGCGTTCGTAAGTCCTGCAATTGATGCAGTTTTGGGATTTGTATTAACGACCTGCTTACATGCACTTGAAAAGATGGTTGGTCGCATCGTTACAGTTAGTGTTCTCATTTTCGTATTTGACTTTCGCTCATGCACTTCATATTTAGTGACGGCGTTGGAAAGCACGGAAGCGTTTGCCGAATTGTATTATAGTACGTCTAGTTTCTTCTTTATTTTATTTTTGTTGTAAACTGAGCCGTTCACAATAGGCGTAAGTCTCAGAATACAGAAATTGACTACAAAGAATTCTGAAAACTAACTGATATCGCGTCCACCTTAGATGGAAGCAATCAAGCTCGTCGCAGGCGTGACGCCCACTTGTTGGAGAGTAAGAATCCCGTTTAGCTTCTTTGGCTCCTTGTCCGTCATCCTTATGATATCTTCGACAGCCTCCTTTTGGTGACGTCGACGACCGCATTCGCGCGATTGCCAACGGCCTGGGACTGCGCACCGTTCTATGGGAATACGATTCACAGGACTGGCAGGTCGGAGCCTCTGCAGGATACACTGCGGAGCAAGTCGACAAGGAATACGAGTCATTGATCGAAATCGCGAGTAAGGGCGCGTTTAATGGCGTGAGTAAGCTCGTACATCATTGACCGCTCACTAGCCTTCGAAGATACATCTGATGCTTATTGTGTTTGAAATTATAGGTTGGCACGATGTTTTTGATGCACGAGCTCAATGAGTTCACGATGAGTGAAGTTATGAGATATTATCCGAAGCTCAAGGAAGTGTTTAAGGTCAGTAATGACTTGATAGTGATTTTGGTAGTGTTTTGTTCTTATGACGCCTTTATCTAGTACATTGTCCCTGTCGCCACTGGACTCAACATCACCCAGCCATACGTCGAAGGTGGTCATGCGATCGAAAACTTCGCACAATGTGAGCCAAACAATTTCTTCTATAGCTTGATTTATTTTCTAACTGGAAACGCTTTCCGACGACTTGAAATCGTCAGACGCCGCGAGCATTGATGCGCAGCTCCTTAAAAACGGGACCAATACCACAACTTCTGCCACTACACCCACTGCATCATCCAGTCAGAGCTCGCCGCCGGGGCCAGCGGTGACGAACCAGCTAGACGCCATCAAGAAGACGGCCGGCGCGTCGCGCCTCGGGGGTATGAATCTGTTCGTAGCATTGGTGGCTGGCTTTATCTGCGTCGCTATGATTTAATTTCCGCCGCGTCATTTTGGAGGTCGGATGTGCTTCTGATCTTAGATGTCTGGATTTTTCTGTTCGTTTCGATTTATACAACGTTTCTTTCTATTTCACTGTACATTTTTATTTATAACTATTCGTCACTATTTATATCCGAAAATCTAGATGCAGAGCTATTGAAGGCGGTAAAATCGAACTTGAGGTTGAGGGTGATATTTTATATACGCAAGGCGAAAATACTCGTTGGGACTCGGGAGTCAAGTACTCGCACATCGAAATCAATCTGTCATCTTTATGAGCCTCGAAATTTTTGAAAGTTGAGACACAAATTACTATTGAGTAGTATACTAGTATTAGAAATTTAGCTTACAAGTTACTAGTAACTAACTTACACTGGTGACTGTACAAAAATTTTAAAAAGATATCCCAATCTATTACATTCAGATTAGAAAAAAGAATACACCGAAGGGGAGTCGAACCCCTGCCGCTTGCTTGGAAGGCAAGCATGATAACCGCTTCACCATCGGTGTATGTAAATTTTTTTGAAGGCTTTCTTTTACCTAGTGTATGTCCAGAAGAAGCGATCTGCAATAAGTATGTAGCTATTTTCAGTAACTATTACCTGATTAAGTAATATATACATATCAATTCAAAATTGTGCCCCTCCGTTGCTGGGCCTCTATGCTGCATCTGTGCATTAGTTTAATGCTATTCAATAAAATAAAGGAACATTGTATTCCAAATATATGTAGTCTGAACACTTCCAAACCACCGCACAGATATCGCCTTGAATGCAACGGAAAGAAGAAAAAGGAACAGTGTTTACAACACCGATGGTGAAGCGGTTATCATGCTTGCCTTCCAAGCAAGCGGCAGGGGTTCGACTCCCCTTCGGTGTATTGTTTTGCTCCTCTCAGCTCTGAAGTTTCAATATACTGAGTCTTACTGACTACTAATTAGTATAGTCGACAAATTCGATCCTTCAAGGGAGACAGCCACTGAGTACAGAGTCTGTGTTCAATTGAGGCCCCAAGCAAAGCCAAAATCTCCCGCCCCAGATAATCCGAGATCGGAAGTTTAGTCTAAGCTACATAATACAACACCATTAATTTTGCCGTCACTGCTCCTCCTCCGCGTAGCTTTCTCCCGGAACCTTCAAACATTCTACGCCCTCGATTTGAAGGCTGCGGATCCCGCAAACACTGTCAGTGGGTCCTGGGAGACCCCACGTATTCGATTTGTCAGCGTGGGGACAGACTCGCTGGCTGTGCCATCGCTATTCTTTGCATCACTCCTCGCACCACCGTGAATGGTTCCCGTTCCTATTCGCCATTCCCATTCCTCGCGTCTCGTATACATCCTACTAGCAGCTATCTCTAACTATGCGCCACGAATTCTGCACCGCGAGGTCGACGAAGGATCAGGCTCGCTTGCCAAACGCGAGAGCAAATTCAACCCCCACGACCCCGCTTCGATCGTTTTCGTTATCCTCATCCCCATTCTCGTCCTTTCGTCGGGTCTGTTTGCCGGTTTAACATTAGGCTACATGAGTCTCGACGAGACTCAGTTGAATGTCCTCAGCATTAGCGGAACTCCGTATGCCATTCGTGCCCATATCCCCTATTTCGACAACTGACCCCATGTTCAATTCAGCGACCAGAGGAAGTACGCGAACAAGATTATGCCGATTCGAAAGAACGGCCATCTGCTTCTCGTCACTCTCCTCCTCGCCAACATGATTGTCAATGAGTCTCTCCCCGTTATTGCTGATCCTATCCTTGGGGGAGGTGTGCAGAGTGTCGTCGTATCGACGGTGCTTATTGTAATGTGAGTAGTCTCTTGGAATCTAGAGATCGCCTTTGGCTTGGACTTTCAAACAAGCGCCCGTTGTTGTATATGCCAAGCTACGCCCAGTTCACCTGGCAAGCTCAGCAGATGACGTCACGGATAGCTGTAGTTCTATCTGTCGGTCTGTGGGCGCCATAATACGAGGCATTGCTGTCTGATTGATAAATTCATCGATGTGGATCAGCTGGATGTATGATTTGCTCGCATGGGATGTCTCAAAGATGAGAGTTCGAGTGCTCACGCCTGCGGCTTCTCTTTGCTTGGCGAAGTTCTAGCGTTTTTCATCTACTACAATCTCCAAGCATACTATCAAAGATCAATGGGCAGTCAACCGGTCACAACGTACCCTATTTCATTTTTCCCAATTTGTTTGAAGCTTGCCAAAACCATACTCATATCCTCTTGCGTTTAGTTTCGCGGAAATCATCCCGCAATCTCTCTTTACACGCCATGGCCTGTATCTCGGCGCCAAAATGGCTGGTTTTACTAAGATCTTGATTTATGCGCTTGTAAGTAACTCGATTACAGCTTCCAATTTAACTGACACGAAATAACGCAGGGCGTCATTGCTTGGCCTGTTGCGAAATTACTCGAGTTTGTACTCGGTTCCAATCATGGTATAATTTACCGCAGAGCAGGTGTGTTGTATGTCTTATCGAAGCGCTAGACATTGACTTACAACGTCTTGTAGAATTAAAGGAACTTATTGCTATGCATTCAAATCAGGGGACTCACGGCGGTGACCTCAAAACTGACACTGTCACCATTATCGGGGCGACGCTCGACCTGCAGGAGAAAGTTGTCAAGCAGGCGATGACGCCCATCAGCGATGTTTTTATGCTCTCTATCGAGTCGAAGCTCGACTACGCCCTGCTCAAGAAGATTTGTCAGACTGGACACAGTCGTGTTCCTGTCTACGAGGAAGTAGACGTTCCCGTTGCGGCAGTCGTTGGAGTCGACCAGCGTAATTCCATGGACGAGAAGCCAAAGGAGCGCACACAGAAGGTGAAGAAGATTATTGGGATTTTGCTGGTTAAGCAGTGTGTTTTGCTGGACCCTAAAGGTTGGTATTCGATTCTGCTATGGTTTACGTTCGGAGGTTGAACTGGATGGTGTTTCTAGATGCTACCCCGTTGCGCAAGATTCCGCTCAACAAGGTGCCTTTCATTCCGAATAACGAGCCCTTGTTGGGAATGCTGGACCGGTTCCAGGAAGGGAGGAGTCATATGGCGATCGTTAGCCGCTTCAGCGTAGAGAAGGTACTGCTCGTTATCATCTGGACACGGCCCGATATCAGCTAACTTGATTTCATCAGGCCGCATCCGTCAAGAAAGCCGTGAAGCGTGGACTTACACAACGTCTGCGCGAGCGCGTCGGGATGGGCGACACAGACTCAGATTCGGAGTCTAGCGAAGACGAGAAGGAGAAGAGCTTCGCCACTAATAAGAAGAGGCGCAGGAGGCTTTTAGGCGGCCACAAGCATTCCAAGGACATCGAAGAAGGCACCGAGGACGGCGAGACGGTCAAGGATACCGAGACTACATCGCATGACGGCAATGAGAATGACCACGATAGTATGGAGGATGAGAAGGGGCAGGGAGCGAAGGGTGTTGAGGAGAAGAAGGGTTTTGAGGACGGCAAGAAGATAAAGATTACGGGATTCCAGTTGCCTTCTGGGATGACGTCTATGTCTATGTTGGAGCAGAGTATGCCTGCTGATGCTGTTCTTGCTAAAGAGGGCGCTGCCGAGGTTTGTTTCCTTTTAGGCTGGTGCGTGAAGCTATGCTGACAATGTTAAATCTTTTGGCAGTTTTTGCAAAGTTTCGATCCTGCAGTGATGCCGCTTGGAATCATCACATTAGAAGACGTATTAGAAGGTACCGCTCATTCTCTATATATTTCTGCCATGGGTATTAATTCATTTGGCAATAGAGCTCATCGGGGAAGAAATCTATGACGAATTCGACGACCAAGGCGCCCACGGAGACCCTTATCAAGTCCCGCCTGTTACTATTCAGCCTCCCGAGCAGGACCAAGTTGAAGTAGATGTCGGGCCACTGGGCATTCAGTACTCGACGGAAACGAGCCGCCCTCCTTCTGTCAATCAGCGCTCGACCCCTGGGGGAAGTAGCCATGGGCATGGGCAAAAGTTGACGTCGCAGCTCCCAACGGCTTTGAAAGGCATAGGGTTCTTCCGCACGAGGAGCGCTCCGCCTGTCCCCCGCGACTCGGACCAGGCTGCTGACCTAGTTGCGAACAACCTGTACGCAGAACCCAGGGAGAAGTCTGTTCGGATTAACGAGACGCTGAACCAGGAAGTGCGCCCGGCCGCTGTTGGTTACAGTGGTAGTACGTCCACTGGCATCCAGATGCCGCGCCCGGTCAAGGGCACAGGTCGCCACCCACCGCCCTCGGTTATCCTCGAGCAGCACAATAGCGTGTCGTCGTCCGACTCGGGATTCGAAGCGGCGCTTCTTTCTTCGTCGATGTCAATGATGCTTCCTACCATGAAGAGCTTGATCCAGGAGAGCGAATCCAAGCATGCGGGTTCTTCGCCTGCTGCGCTCCTTCTGGGCCCTGGTGCGGGACTGCCTGTGACTGCTGCTACTACTACGCCCAAGGTACCCTCGCGCACGGCATCGCCTGCACCCAGCACCCCAGCGCTAGAAGCGGTATTGTTGGACAGGAAACGCAGACACGCCGCAGCGCACACCGCCGGTGCAAGCCCCGCGACTGGGACTAATGCGGGGGCCCCTGCTATTGGGCCGCAAAGCAGCGGTGGTAGTGGTAGTCTGACGATGGCAGTCCCGGTGGCCTTGAGCGCGAGCAAGGACACGAGTCCGTCTGGGTCGCCTGCGCCTTCCGTCAACGCTGTCAAGGGCATGGCGACGTTGCCTAAGGGGACTCGGTTCAAGAGCAGTCCGCTTGGAGGCGGAGACCGTGCGGGCGTTGTTGTTGCGGAGCAGGTGAATGCGGCGTATAATAAAGAAGGGACTGGTGAGGATGAAGGTCAGTAGTATTTTTGAGTAGCTAAACAAGTAGACTTGGATGATACTTGTACATGTAGAGTACATGCGGTTTCCGACATTGTGTATGAAATTGAATCAATTGTATTTTGTTTTTGAGTTTTCTTCAGATTTGCCGCGGTGCTGAACATCGACATTCTAATCCATTCATACTATCCTCGGATTCAACTGTCTCTAATAATACTACGCCACCCATGGAATTTTTTTCCCCCTGGCGTAGGGATGCGCGACTCTTGGCCCTGACGGTCTTCTCTATGATCCCAAAAAAAACTGACACGTATATACTCTAGAAATTCGTATCACAGGTATACATTCAAAAGTTTCATATCCATGTGTGCTAGATTCTTTTTCTTGATAGTATCGTATTTCTGTGCATCTGAAATTGGTTCCAAAGGTTGCCCAATAAAGTTTGTGCGAATGCGGGGCACTTGAACAACGCTCCGCGTATCTACTTTCGCACTCGGATCGAAGTGGTTCGAGTATAGGTCGTTTATAGTACAGTTTTCGTACGGGTTTGGGATACTAAGAATTAGAGCGAACGAAGAGAAAGGGATATCGACACAGCCTTCGTGGTCGTCTTCCTTGAAGGTGTATATGCCAAGAAAAACACTGCTGCCGAAACGACCAGGCTTTCGAGTGTGAGAGATATGCGCATTCTTGCTTGGAATTTCCGAGTATCGTTTTTCAAGGAGAACATCCATGGTTTGGAAAGTGAAGCGAAGCCTTAGAGTAATATTGAATGGCCCATACTTTTGACGGGAGTCGTGTTCAAGCGTGTATGACAGGGCGCGGACGAGCAACAACCTCACTCGCAGCCCTAGATGAGTGAGAGTCATAGGTTCTGAGAGATTTGGGAAGTAGGTCGATGTCTCCGTGACATCATATATATCTGACTGGGAAGGATCTAGAAAGTAGCATTCCGGGCGAGACGGGATCAGACGGGAGGTGTGTATCGTGTCGGAAACAGATTTCCCCGCCCAGTTCAGAGCCTGGATAATATGAGAAGTATGTCGGGCACTGATAATAGCCTCTATGAGTCGGTAGAATGCACGTTCTGCTCCTTCGCCATATGAAATGGGTAAATTAACACCGAAGATGCCCATGAGCGAATACGCGCGGTCCTCTCCTCGCGTTGTTGTTCGAGAGGCTGCCCACGACATCCGGGTTGCAATATCGCTTCCATTGAGTGGGTCAAAGGATATAAGCTCTTTGGGCTCGATTCCAGTTGCTCTGAAAATGATTTGTTGAATTTTAGGGTCCGCCTTGTCGTTTCCGTCGGCCACGAGGGTCAGGCGGGTCCAGTCGGCGCAGTAGAAATGCATCTTTGTCGGAGCTACGAGCTCTTGCAGTGTCCAGCCCCGTCTGAACCAGTTGTCTGATTCCATATTATCGAGGGAAGTGGTGTTACGAAGGTGGGTGATGCAGATGGATGAATTGCGATACCATTTGTACATGGACTGGATGGACTCGTCGAGTTCTGCGCTACTGTCTTTGTTGATGCAGAGTGTATCGATCCACGCAAGAGAGATGCCATGCTCTTTGTAGGAGACATCGCAAAAGCCCTTCAATTTTTGGTGGCCAGGGCCCTCGAGACCCAACCAATCGTCCTGAAGAGTGTGTTTATATATGATTTCTCCAGTCCGAAGCCAGGTATGTGAAAGAATGGTATAACGCGCAAACCTCAGGAATAGGAATTGGAATATAGCCCTGGCTGAATCGTCTCTAATATCTTCCTCGTCGTCGGATTCCAGGGTATCTTGAAGCTTTGACGGTGGGAACGGTTTGCGTCCAAGCATATCCACCGTCTTCAGCATCTCCCGGAGCAGGCTCTCGGTGACAGCAACCATTTTGCACGCGATGTGAGTGACGACTTCGTTCCTTTCGATGAGCTTCATATCGGGGAGTTGGATCAAACGAAGGGGCATGTTGTTGAAGACATGTTCTCTGAGCGCTTCGAATAAGTCCTCGGGAATGGATGGTGTTGTTTCTGAACTTGAGGGATCCTGGTGCGCAGTGTGTGACAACCTGCCTGCAATAAGACCAGAATCGATGAATCTAGTTGGCCTCGTAATGCATTGGGAGCCTACTGTGAAGGAGTTTGTCTAACTCGGGATAGAGTCGTGCTGTTGTAACCCTTGAACTAGTGGCTCCTGTAGGCTTCGCCGAACCAGCTGGCCTTGTTATCTGTTACATTGTGGTTCAATATTCAATAACGATCATCAGAGGTCTCTTGAATGTCCTCCCGTGTGTACATACCCTTCCCATATATGATATGACAAAATAACGTTTGCTTATCGTGGTGCTCTTACTGCTCTGCGAGTCCTGAGTTGGTCTTGAGATAGACGAGGGACGACCAGAAATGGATAGAAAGGTCTTGCTGAGATTCTGAAGTTTTGCTTGAAATTACATATATACCGTTGAGCGTAGAAGGTGCTTGCGCGACTAACGATGATACGATTCTCCGATGTCATGGTGCTTTCCGAGCACTTTCACACGGACCCGGCGAAGCGATTCAAAAGCGATTGAAAAAAAGTATTTCGGTTACTCTAAGCTGACCTCCGTGAGCGAGCTTTGGGTTTGAGCCCAAAGAATCTATTTTCCAAGAAAAACTAACAAGATTGAAAAAAAAAATCTTATTTATTAGACCGCAATCGTTGCGCAATCGCAACGAATATTCTTCCTCTTCTAAGTTCGTTCTTGTCCCTTCGAACAAGGAGGAAATTTGAGAGGCTGGCAGTAAATATCATCAAATAACTCAAATTATGTAGGTTAATGCAGTTCGGATGTTGACTTGTCATCGATTCGCCACGGAAGTATGGACTTGACTCTGAGCTCGAGCTATGATTGGCCCATCACTCACCCAGTGGGCTGAACAAAATGCATGACTCTTTTGATTGCATGCTAACGAATTCGCAGAAATATGTCCCCTTCGGGGTGACATACGAAAAAATTGGAACGATACAGAGAAGATTAGCATGGCCCCTGCACAAGGATGACACGCTTTCCCGGAGTGGTAGATCTACGGATCTCAATATTTATTTTTTTACCTGCTCACATTGCATCTGACAGACGTCGGAATAGTCACAACGCAGTATTCACTATTTAGCCTGGAGCCTTGTTTTTTTACACATTTTAGATTATGATTTATGTCCCCGTAACTGATAGAACCTGATGATTAGACACACTGTATCGAAAGAGATCCGAGGAAGAACTTGTGCCGTCTGCTCAGTAGTACTACTCAAACGAAGTGGCGTTACTGGTTCTTCGATACATGCAATCGATGATTCAACAGATTCTGATTTAATGAATTTTACAATGGTACTGTACGTGGTAGACTGCGTATTAATAATCGAAGGCTATTCTACGTGATTGTCTCCGGCGTAAATACATAGTGCAAAGCAGGATTCGCAGACGAACGAGGCATCAGTGCAGGTATAGTCGACCAGAATCTCACATTTCTGCTACCGTCGTCGGTGGAATTCACTTGAAAGAAAGAAAGAAAAATATACAAAGCTGTCAAACTTGAGAATTTAGTGGAGAGAACGTCATCAAGTTCTGCAAAATCCTCGATCACTGACGCTGACACGTTTTCAGGAAGAGGAAAAACGATACAGAAAGAAATTCCAAGGTTTTTCAAATTGGGGAACGGGCGAGTGTTGCGCAAAACCGTTGATAGTCGTTGGAGCGAACTTGGGTCATGAAAGATGCCACCACACCAGTATTGAAACCATAACGTCTCTAATGTTTGCGAGGCTTCAGGTTGGATTGAGTTGAAGATCTTGGTCAAATTTG
Source organism: Pholiota adiposa (assembly GCA_009935795.1). Classification (NCBI taxonomy): domain Eukaryota; kingdom Fungi; phylum Basidiomycota; class Agaricomycetes; order Agaricales; family Strophariaceae; genus Pholiota; species Pholiota adiposa. The sequence goes on from QEYC01000032.1 coordinate 306,941, forward strand.
GAGGGATCGAACGTTCTGAATTATGAGCATAGATGAATACCCGTGATAATTGCTTGAAAAGCATTGAATAAAGGCATCTTACGTTGAGTGGATATATCCAGCGTCTTGAGCCGAAGCATTCCCTCCAGCAAGCGGCCAATCGGAATAGCTTCATCCATCTCATCCGTTGACGACGACGTTGCAGAAAATATCTGGAGTTGGGAAAGGTCGAAAAAAGGGAGACCGCTGCTTGGACGAACACCTTCTAAGAGAGGCGTGATCGAACGATAGCTCATTGTAAAGACCAGAGCCTGTAACTGGAGAGGAAATGGATGGCATCCAACGGCGGGTTCTGCTGCCGACATAGTTGAGATTAAGGAGTCAATGAGATGTAAAGTGTGGAGGCGAGTAAGCGGATAAATAATCGATATTGGGAGATCTATATGGCTGATGAAGACGAGGTGTGTTAGAGTACGTCGCTGTCGTTGTATGAGATCAAAGATCGCTATTTGCAGAGAAGGCGGCAAGGAGCTCCAGCTTTGGAACCCGGGGAAGAGGGTGCGGTGGTATCCGAAAGTAAGTTTCTCTAATTGATCGACGTGTTGAAGGAATTCAAATAACTCTTCATCCGTTGAATTCGAGGGATGGGGACAGAAAAACAATTCACGAATATATCCGGCAATTTCTGGACGGCTTGCGACAAGATTCAACAGGCTGTCCACCCCGATGTGCTTCCTATAAGGACTAGTCTTCTTCCATTCGAGGTTGTGAGTGTCCGTGCCAGAGATACGCGTTTTCAGCCAAATGGAAGAGAACATATGTTTGCGACAAAGGGGAAGAAGATATCGGCACGTCTGCGACATAGACTGTAACGTTGCAAAATCAGGGGTTCCTTCTTCGCCAACACATCGATTAGATTCTGCAAGATATCGAAGGGAAGATCGACCGTCCGCGCCATATTCTGCTGCTTGTAGAGTATCATGAATATCAGGCTGCGTAGAGATGATCGCTGTTAAGCCACTCACCGGCACCGCTTATTCTTGGGCTATACCTCTTGTGCGCTGTGCAGTCTAAAGTCGTCGATGATATAGTTGTCTCTTGATATGGCACTTTCACACGATGAAACCGGCGGCGAGGTAACTTCCATGGGAGACTTGCAAACTCTGGGGAGGGGCAATGCCCGCGACGCGGCCTTTATTTGTACATATTGTGGCTCTCTATAGAAAGTAGCACAATAAAGGAAAATCAATATTTAAAGACATAACACACATGTTTTGACAAAATAAATGTGCAGTTGAGGTGTTTATCGGAATAGCTAGGCTTTCGCCAGAAAAAATCTCCAGAAAGTTCTGAGATAAGGTGAGATCATGACTGAATAGCCCACTAAATGGGCAGAGAGTTGGGGGTTTTTCTGGCGAAAGCCTAGATAATCGACCCAAATCTACCCTAAAGGTGAAGTTTTGCGCAAAAAGTGATACGGTGATCAATAATTTTGTCACTAAGAATGGGGCCAAAACGCGCGCGATGATTATGTAATCTCTCATTAACGACGCGCCCTTCACGCGCCCGACATGCGTTTTCACCGTGTCAGACCCTATATAAAGCCGTTCTTTGCAGTGTAGCACACTTCGAATCATCGAAAAATGTTTTGGAAGCTCAAATTGCATGAATTTCTCTGATGAATAAGCTTCAGCGAAGAAAACACTGAGTTATGTGCACATGACTGGAGGCTTGATACAGAAAGATGGGTTCAAGAAATGCATGCAAGTGGCGTAGGGTGGCTGGGAGAGCAATGGGCTGATGACGGGTGAGGGGCGCACTGCAGCGCACCCCACGCGCACCCACGCACCACGCACCGCTGTGCGCGAATTGTAAAAGCGCACACGCTCTCGAGACATCTTTGGAGATAATATCTATTTGAGCTATTCTATGTTGTTTGAAGCCTCACAATGTCAATTAATAACAAAGATTCAGATTTGTGGCGAATTAGTCGACGTTTGGCCAAGTTTTTGGTGGCTGTGAGATTAGTCATCAGTCCAAATCCATATCAGGCGTTGCCCCTCCCCACAAACTCCTTGTCAACATCCACGCGGGTTTCATGTTGACGATATGTTTAAACACACAAACCTAATTCTCGTTTTGGCTTTTTGGATTGCGAACCTCTCCCAAAGATCTTAGGAGCTTCATTGCCTAGGTTACCAGAGAAATCATATTTCCTCCATAAGTTCGTGCATACTCCCACTTATGCATTGTTTCAATGAGGCGCTGATGAGGCGTATCTGTTTGATTGGGCGTCCTGCGAAACCATGGTAAAAGCCTGCAGGCTACTACTTCAAGCATCTGCTTGAAATTAAATCCCGAACTAGGAAGTGGGTGACTTTCCATAACGCTAACTTGAATTAAAAATGACTTGAAACGCTAAGCGATGTCAGTCGGAGTTCGAACCTGCAATATTTAGATTTCCATAACGTTCGCAAGCGCCAATTTGGAGTCAATATCTTGAATTCGCCGTCACAGGAGCTTTTCTGAATTTTCTACGCTGTTTTCTGTATTGGAAACTGTTAAAAATGAGCAATACAATGGAGATGCCGAGTACCGGGAAGCTATATGAGATTTCCCATATGATTTACCGCAGCGCGCACCCTTTAAAGCCAAAAAACTGGATGTAAAATGGCGTTGAAGAGACGCGTTTGTTTCTCGTTGACCGCAACGGCGAGCATTTGCTGTCATTTTATAGGGATACATTCTGACTACTACTTTTGTTTTATTGCGCACCTGTTGTTTAGCGTATCCGTACCAATAGCCATGAACTGGTGAAGGTATTGAGCGGGAGCACCAAGTATAATGGCTTGGCGAGAGGATGCCGCAGTTCCGTGCAGCCATAAATGGACGAAACGGCAACGCTTGACAGTTTTGGGCATTTCAAGATTTGGAGGAGGGGGGGAGGGGGCCTCCTCTAGATTTGAGGTTTAGAAATGTCAACGAGTTTTCAAGTTGACAGATCGGAGGTTATAGTGTGACCGGCAGCTCGGCTGAGGACCCTTGTTGCTATGTGTTTGAAGTTAGATATTCAAGTTAGCGTTATGGAAAGTCACCCAGTGCTAACTTGAGTCTTGATTCTTGCATGAGTAAAACTCATCTTCGAACTCTGAGCGAGATATCGAGGTAGCCAGCGAGTGAACAAAGCTTTATAATAGAGTAGAAGCAATGTAAGAAGAGTTTTGGAAGATGGGAACCCTAGTCGACAACGAATTCCAAGTTCCATTGCTGGAGATTGCTGGAGGGAGTCTGGATGCAAGGCAGGAGCGTGGCATCAGCGTGCCTTATTTTAGACTCCAGTCGCACGTGATCTCCAAAAGTCCCCCCTGGTCGTTATCCTTCCTCCCTTCTTTCGTATTCACCTCCACTAGGAGATTTTTTCTACCCGCTGGCCACCATACTCAGGCTCTAAATGGTCCTGATACTGCTCAAGACATTTTGAGTCCAAAGACGCGCTCTTTTTGACTGTCACCGCTTTAATTCGTGCTCATACGGAACCTTTCGCTCACTCAGCTCGACTACATGACCTCTCAATTCGAATTTCCCCAGCAGCAGAAGCCCATACCGCGCCCCGCAGGTCGGGGAGTAACCACAGCAACGACCGGACCCCGCGAATCGAATGCACTGCGCGCTTCGGTACTTGACGCAGCACTCGAGCTGGGACTGGTGAGCAACGCAGGATGGATGTTCGACAATGCGCTGCAGGAGGAGAACGAAGACGAGGTGAGTACCTGTTTTGGATACAAGTTGCACTAGGGTCTGCATGGAAAGCGCTGCGCTGCTGACCGCTGCCATGGGGGGGGGCAGTTGGGTATTTAGCGCGTGGTCTACGATGATTTTCTTGAATGTTGGCCATCCTTGGCGCGACAGTCACTCCCCACCTTGCTACCGCATACACATGCGTCGGCTGTGCCTGCTAGATGAGTTCTCAGGCATACTTTCTCCGCTGCACGTCAACTAGGATTAGCGTTAGGCTTTCATCTCGCACTAGCGTCGTTGGGGTCATGCGTTCGTGATGTTGGGGGAACGCTTAAGGGCACTAGAAACCCTTAGGCACATCCCTCCAGCAATTACAACGGCATCGTGATGTCAACAGAAGAGTGCGCTCTAGCATGGGACTGCGGGCAACTCTGATCGCATCGCTCTAACGGAGCCTCGCGCCGCGCCAAGTACTGTTCGCTCTTCGTCTTTACATCGCCAGGTTCTTCGGAGGATGTGTATAAGCTTACTGACCTCAATTCATTTTTCCTTAGGATCCATCTTCTTCGCCAGCTCTCACTTACGGCTCCTCCGTGACTTCCGAGGAATCGTTTCCATCCATTCTTTCCCCATCATCTTCCTCCGAGGCACATCCCAACGCCAACGCCACCTTCCCCTCGCCATCAAATCAAAGTTATCGCCCTACTGGTCTCGGTGGCGCGCCACCACTACCGAACGCCGTACGCAGAGAACCAATGGTACGCATCGTCGAGCCAGGCTTCCACGACAGATTACCTTCTGGAGAGCAGCAGACGGGGATACCTTTTCCTGAAAATAGTGCTCCAGTAAGGCCAACAATGCCTGGAGGAGGACGTAAGTTGAAGAAAAAGAAGGGCGCAGATGGGTACGAGAGCGATGGAGGCTATATGAGCGATGCGGGAAAGAAGAAGGAGAAGAAAAAGGATAAGGAGAAAGAGAAGAAGGTTGAACAAGGATTGACGAAGGTGACGGCGGATATGGCGCTGGTGGGGATGGTAGAGACTAGCAAAGAGGCGAAGAAACGTGCGAAAGAGGAGAAGAAAGAAGCGGAGGCAGAGCGCAAACGCACAAAGAGCCTGCTATCGGCGGCCAAAGCGGCGCGTAAAAAGGAGGCGAACAGTATGGATGGCGGATACGAAACAGACGGTAGGAGCAAGTCCAAATCCAAATCGAAGAAGAGCGATGGGGATGCTTCGGGGTATGAGACGGACGGCACGCCCGTGAAAAGGGCGAAATCGCGTTTCTTCAAGCTAGGAAGCAGGGCGTCCTCAAAGACGGATTTGCACGCCGAGGTAGAGGCGGTACCACCTCTTCCGTTCTCTGCGTACAAAGAACAGGAGAAGGAGGCCGTACCACTACCCATTGCGGAGCGCTTTGCGACAACGCTCAGTCCTGGGTTCTTCAATTCGCCAACAACCAGTCCATCGCTCGCTGAAGGGCGGAGCCTATCGCCGTTTTCTCTGCTGCCATTTCAGCCTCTGGGTGCTAGTAGTAGCACAAATGACGTCGCTTCTACACTCTCGCCTAGCCGAAACGCAGCCGTCGCTTCACCATCTATGCCTAACAATCGAAACTCGCAAATCTCAGAAATATCGTCAACCTCGAGCGGCTCGCGCTCCCGTGCTCACGCCGATGGCTCGTCAAAACATCATGGAACAGACAGTGGTACAAGCTACTCTACTATCACTTCGTCCGCCGCGACGCATCTACCTTCCGGAGGCGTACTAGCTCCCACGGTATCTGCTTCGTCTTCTTCCAGTGCAGGGTCCAAGTCTGGCTTGGGATTTGGCGTTGGACTCGGAGGACGAAACGCGCTGCACCCACCCGCTGTCTCCTTCTCTACCAGTCGGTCCCTGTCCCCTAGTCGCCCACCTCCGGTAGCGCCGTTGTCCATCATGAAGGTTCCTGGACTGCGGCTCAAGGCGAGCCTAGATACCTTGATGGTGCGCAATGCCTCGCCATCACCCGTTTCGCCTGCGCCATCGTCGCCTTTCATTATTGTGCCTTCTCCTACTGCATCGCAGTCGAGTATGCCTTCCCCCAAGGCAGTTGTTGGTTTACCTCCTTCACTCAATCCAGATAGGTCGCGGCAGGTGTCTGCAGAGGGATCTGGATCTGGGCTCCAGGTTGGCTTTGGATTCCGTGTGAAGTCACCACCGACGGCGCAGCCTCCGCGCACTGTGATCTCTGCTCCAAATACAGCGTTTGATGCCACCACCGCTGCTGCTGCTGCTACTTCAACTACATCCTTTTCTCCTATAGCTACCAACAGCGCCAACACAAATGTTAATATCAACATCAACACCAATACCCTCTCACCCGCTGCACATGTAGACTCTCCGACTCACCTCATCATCCCAAGTTCGCAGTACGTGGTTCCGTCTCCACGCAACTCAGGTCTACCAAGTTCAAACGTTCTTGCGTACTACGATTTACCGCCGCCCAGCCCGGCGCCGCAAGGCCCTTTGCCCACTCCCCCTACTGGGTTTTCTCCGACTGGCCCTAGTCCCTATGCACAAACACCAGCGTCGAATGCTTATCCTAATGCTCCCACGCATTTGCCTTCGCCTGCCGCCCTCCGACAGCGCGTGATCGATCGCACACCGCGCACCCTCCCACCGGAATTGAGCGCTGCGCTCCATGGGCAGGCTACCGTCCAGCGTGGGCGAGAGTCACCATTCCCTGCGCGCCCGATCCTCCCTGTCGTGACCGCCCAACCAGCCGCGACGGGCCCAACACTAGGCCTCGAGGCGCGCATGGCGACGCGGCGGTACCGTGACTTATATGTGCCGTTGCCTGCAGGCGCAACTGGCGCTGGTGGCGCAGTGGATATGGAAAGGTATTATGAGGAGAAGGAGCGGGCGATGGAACTCAGGAGGGCGCGGCGCGCGGGGGAGCGGGAGCACTCTTGGATTGTTGACGCGGAGAATGGAGATGAACGCTCTCATGAAGATGACGATGGAAATGAGGGCGATAGTCAGGAGCTTCAAGGGGTCATTGAACGCTTCGCTCCGTCCGATGCAGAAAGTGCAGAGGGCCACCCCATTGCTCGCGCACTAGGCCGACGACAGTCATTCGATGCCCTACAGCCGCGTGCGGCTGCTGATTCAGGCACCGCAGGGCCGTTTGAGTTCGAGGCTGATGGACGGACGGTCGGCGACCGTCTGAGCCGCTGGAGTGGTAGCATATACAGCCGCGCCAGTATCCTCGACCCAGACGAGAGTGGAGAGACGCGCGACAGGCTTGTCAAACAAGTGGAGGCCATGCTGGATGCGGAGCGGCGTGGAGATAGGGCACCTGTGAAAGGGGAAAGGGGATACGTGCCTCCTGTACCACGTCTGCCAGCGGCGTATGCAAATATGGGATCTCAGTTGAACAGCGCTTCTCCTGGACGGAGCTGGAATAGGTTTTAATTGCTGTTCTTTTCTATTTTCTTTGTGTCACTTCGGGTTTTGTGTTTTGCTCTTGGGTGGTTTGTGTCTTTGCCTCGTCTTGTTTGTCTTGTTGCCTACGTGGCCTTGCTATCTTTTTTTATCCCTTCTTCCCTACTTTGGCGTATGCTGTCGTCCCCAAAGCCTCTCTCCTAATCATACCATACCGCCTTCGTTACAGTTCTCGTTCTGCGACATCTTTTGTGCCCACTCTCCTTCATTCCTCCCACTCTTTTTTTTCATTTCTTGACCGACTGCTGCTCTCCACTCGTTTGTCGCTTCATATGTCACTCACTGTTCTATACTCATCCTTGATACCTACATACATACACACCTTAGACGGTCTTGCCACCTGGCTGGCTTCCAGAGCGCCGGCACATTCCGTCTGACTGACTTTTCTAAGTTTTCTTGTACCTACTTACGGCATCGATAACTCGCATTCTACATTTATACTGCATCCCTCAATACGAACATTTCATTCTCGTTTAAATTTTCTGCAGCCTGTTCACCTGCACATAGTCAGGTATATTATAATCGCTTGCTCATGAATTATCAGTTTCTTTTGGTGATAATCTGCCCTAGGTATACTGGAATTGATCGAGGTGGGGAACGGTCTGAAAGATCATTTGCTGTGAAAGAAGACTTCGCGCTGAGAAGCACAAGCAACCGAGATAAAATCAATAACCCAAACTCAAATCAACATGGTATAGATGGAAAAATTAGGCGAACAAACAAGAAAGAGAAGGGAGACATCGAAGGACAAGGGAGAGATAATGAAAATCACATATAAAGACGAGAGAAAGGAAGAGAAAAAGGAACGTATTGTGACAATCAACGGACAAGTTCGAGCCCGAAAGGAGAGCAAATAGCTGATGTTCGAACCCAGCGCCATTCAGAAAATACAAGGCTGCGATAAGGTGAAGGGAGGAATGATAGATGGGCAGGGCGTTTGGCTTGGAGGGGAGAGGAGGGGAGGTGGTGTGTAGTTGGAGGTAATTGTGTGCATGCGTTAGTCAAGCATCGTGTGCGGGTCGGCTTGGTAGGCAGATGGAGACGACAGGCAAGGAAGCTGAGGGTGTAGTACTGGGTAGTAACTGGTCGTATTCGACGTGGGGCCAGTCGCCGAAAATGACAGAAACAGAATTGGAAGGAAAAGAGGGTGGAAGGCGGTATACGATCTGGCCTATGTTTGAGGGTTCTGTTCTTGTCCTTACAGCAAGGAGAAGGGGCAGAAAGGGGGGAATTACGGTTGAGAGAGAGAGAGAGAGCGAATTGAGAAAAGAGAAGAGAAAAGGAGTGTGATATAAAAGGCAAGGCGACAACTAGCGTATTGCTCAAATATCGAAAAACGGCCGCTCGTTATTCTGCTGCTGCTGCTGCTGTTGGATTGCGAACGGATTATGACTCGATCCCGTCTGATGCGCCAACACACTCCGTCCCGCGTCAGTATATCCGTATCTATAACCCCAAAGGACAATCAGACCGATAAAGCAAAAGAAGAAAAAGGGGACGCACCTGAGCTGCCCGACATTTCCAAACGTGTCCTGCCCACCCTCGCGGTCCGCAAACAGCGCCGCGAGCGCATCGTTCTGGTCCTTTGTCTTTACATGTATCGGCCGTCCCTGTGCTGATGAGGATGGCGCCGGCGGCTGTGGTTGCGGTTGCGGCGAGGCGGATAGCGAAGCCAGGGCGGAGGTCGAGTGCTGGTCGTACGTGCCGCCGAGGTTGAAGGACGGTGACGGGCGCTGTTGTTGGAAGGCCGGGTTGGGGGAGGGCGAGAGAGAGGAGGGTGAGGGTGAGGTGGGTGCGAATGGGTTGTTATTTCTGAGAAAAACGGAAAGCCAAAGGTGAGGATGAAAAGAATATCAAGGAAATATAAGCACGCACCCGAACCCAGTAGGCTGAACCTGCAGAGGCTGCTGCTGCGCGAACAGGTTCTGCTGCTGCATCTGCTGTTGCTGCATCTGCGCAAGCTGCTGCTGGCGCATCCACTCCTCTTGCTGTTGCTGCTGTTGTTGGGCTTGCTGCTGCTGGAGCACGAACATCTGCTGCTGACGGAGGAACTCGGCCTGCTGCGCTTCCTGTTCCGCCTGCGCCTGCTGCTGGTACGGGTTGAACGCAGTGAACTGAGGCTGTACCTGCGTGAACTGGGGCTGTATAGTGTATTGAGGCTGCAGGCCGACGGCGTACGGCGTGGGGTCGATCAGGGGGAAGGGGTTGTTGTGGTTGTTAGCGTTCGGTGGTGGGCTGCGCGGAGCGGGTACTGGGTCAGGAAAGAGCAGAAATGGGAAGAAAAATGGCGAGTTACGCACAGTTGGTTCGCATCGTCGAACAGCGCTGAGGCATTCGAATTGTCCATGTCCTGCTTCCGCTTCTCCTCCTCTTCCTTGCTGAGCTTGAGCGCTGCCTGCAGATCCCGCTCCTCGGCGGTTAGCCGGTCCTGCGCCAGCGACTTCTTGCTCTCCTCAATCGCCCGCCTTAGCTCGTCCTCGTCACGATTGGGCCGCTTGCCGACGAGGCCGTTAGGAGGGATGTCCTTCCTCCTCCTGCTCATGTTCTCGTCGATATCTATTGGCTCCTCGTCGCCGCCCACCCCACGGATCATGCGATCCCGCATGGAAGCACGAGTACGGCGTTCCTCCCGTAGTCGCGATTCGTCCTGCAGGAGATTGGTGATGTCCTTGGCCTTCTGTCGGACGTTCGCACCCTGGTCTTTGCCGTCCTCGTCCATGTACTGGAATTCCTTGAGTGTCTTGATCACATAGATGTTGTCCCGGAAGTAGATAACCACATTCTCTGATCCTTGATGGAGACAGTAGTCGAGCACCGTCAAGCTCTAGCAGAGTCAAAAGGAGCACGATTAGCGAGCTGCGGAACCCCTGATGCAAATGAGAAGCCCTCGCGTACTTTGAAAACATGCCGCCAGTTCTTGCCCTTGTCATTCAGACGTTTGTCGAGCATCTCCATAATCTCGATAAAGTCGTTTCTAACGTTTATAGAGCTCGTTAGCAATCGCTCAAATGTCGTTGGTTCAGCCTACTCAACTGGTTATATGTCAGCTGCGCAATTTCGTTCATCTGAGTCCCGGATGGGCCCCAGGGATCGTTCGAGGTGGCATCACGGACTTTGGCCTGTGTATCCGAGTACCCCTTGGTGTAGTTTTTCGTGACGCGTAGAGCGGCCTTGCCAAAGTGCTGCATCGTGGCAATTCACAAGAGAGAAAGGTGAGTCGACTGCTGCGTTATCGAGAAATGAGAATTACGGGATCCCGTGCTTTAACAATCCAACATTGTCGACACACTGATGGTGAAGCGGTTATCATGCTTGCCTTCCAAGCAAGCGGCAGGGGTTCGACTCCCCTTCAGTGTATTTTTTTTTTTTTGTAAGTCTTCAATGTAAATGCTTCTTTTTCCCCTGCCCTTACAAGTTAACTTACAAGTCACAGTTTACACGTTCCGATTACTGATCCTCTGGCCTCAAGGCCTCAGGTTCGAGTGAAACCGAGTGAAATGGAATCGCATCAGAACAATCGATTTCGCTCGAACAATTCCAATTATTTTCGAGCCACATCGCGTTGTGCAGAGCCTAGGCATGTCATGCCGCTTCCAATTTACCACTCGTTTCCACTCAAATAAGCTACAGTAGTAGTTTCGAGCCATGTATGGTAAGCGATACGCTATCGACCATCTGAGCTCTTCACTGGCACGCATTCCGGGTATTTTGTTAAATGAATCATATTCAATAAACTAGGGTACATGTGAATCGAATAAGCTTACAAGACTCACAGAAAAACCTTCATCTCAGCGAATATGCGATATGAACGAGATGAGAACGAGGGGAGGCGATCATGACTCGATGTCAGACAGGGTAACCTCGCAAGCCGCAACAGTGAGCGCGTACTCTGTTTAGTATGGATAAAAGCTATTGCTTACCTGCTTTCATTCCATCTTGTGACGGAGCATTGGGCCTCAGAGTGCGCTGACTGCAATAGGGTGGGCCATCTCTGAGGGCACGGACACTTCTGAGCACTGTGACGGAATGTCAGATATCCAACACCGATGAGACTGTAGTTGGTAAGACTAACCTTGACGCATGCAACACGTTGTCATCAGGCCTACTGGACCATGAGCACCTTTGGCGGCTGATTGCGACAGCCAAATTTATAAAGAGGAGCTAGCAAGTTATCGCAGAAGTTCACGATGGGATGTTTTGGCAGGAACCTGAGATGGTAGGGGGAAAGTTAATGATAGAGGCCTACACGAATACTCGTTTAAAGATGACGAGCAAGGGCCGGCTTTGACTCTGGACCATTCTCAGTCCATTGACGCGGCTTGACCGAATCTTGGGACTTTAGCCCAAGGTACCTGTAGCGTCTTTATATGCACATCCTACCAGCTCCCCAACTCTCTGAGGTCCGATCTGCCATACCCACAACCTAATTTTATCCTCCAGTCCGCTAAATTTGGCCTGAGGAATGCATGTTACTCCAGAACTGCCCTCGAGCACTTTCGTTAACGAGAATATTCGGGGTGGGTTACAGGACACAATAGCACTGTCGGTGACAATTCGAGCGGGTGCGCGAAGACTTGGAGCGCAATGATATCCAACCGGAGTGTATAGGAGAAGGGGAGAGGAGGACCTGCCGAAAAGGTGCTGACATTAGATACACCTAAGAGCTTTATAGAAAAACAACGAAAAGCCCAATAGAAAGCACAAGGTCGCGTTGGCGACGTGCAGCTGGCGACGATGTGGATTCGATTGCGGAGGTAAAGTGCGTATATGATGAGTACGGGCGATTCGGTACAACATAAATAAGAAGGAATGTGTCGAGAGTTGAGGTAGAAGAATAGCAGAGCTGCAAAGGACGAGATGAAGAAGGGAGGCGGGACACAAGGGTAATCCGCACAAGCTGAGAACGATGACCAGGGTGAACGATCGGAAATGCTATCGATGGCCTAAGTATTCCCCAAGAGCAATTCAATCCTTGAAGTTATTCTTGATGACAGCTACGATGATCTTTCAAACATCTATCGAATCGAGTCAGACTACTTCATACGATACGTGATGGTAAAATAGCGTACTTGTGTCCTAGCGCACCGCCAAATCACCCCTCGGAATTACCTCGAAATAAATCAGCAGGCTCAAGCTTTCTTCCTACTTGGATGACGCCATCGGGCCATGGTTAGCCTAGTCAATAAAAGAAATCCCAGGGGAGTATCTGGGCGGAAGGACGTTGAAGACAGTCTACATAAGAACGCCTGACTTAGACAGGATGTGGGCACGGAAGGGAGGAACGTTCAACGGGCGCAGGAAGATGAGGGAGCGATGTGTACATGCATAGATTGACGTCGTTGGGGAGAGTGTGTCAAGGATGGTACGAGAGGAATTTGAACTGCTGGAGGGACGTAGCACGGACTACGAGCAGAATTTGATGATGACGTGGAAAGAGGGGGAGTCGGATGGCTTGACTACCACATATGGAGAGAACAATACGAATTAGAGGAGTAGCCTGGAGTGATACGTGAGGGTTTCGATGCTTAGTGAGGTTGGTGGGATTAATGAGACAGGTTGGGACAGGAGATAGTTGAACATTTGAACGTACTGTGCATGAGAAGTCGCAATATTCAGCACGAGTTCCAGCTCCCAACTACTCCCCCATTGACTAGGGTGCTTGACGCTCACAGTATAGACAATCGAGGCGAATTCGCTTCGTGTAAGAATGAGAAAACGCTTTTTCGACGGGGAGACGCGTCGCCACTGGCTATGGGCTCCTACATTGCGGGAAACCAGCGTCAAAGTGAAATTGAGAACGCCGCATTTACGAGATTAAGTTATGCGAATGTAGCAGCGTGAAGAAAACGGAATATAATGGAGGATAATGGTAATGACAGCGTAAAAACAAACAACGGCGTTTTCCGGCGCTGTATTCATACTCCGTCTCTGGAACTGCAGTGACTGATTCTTCAAGTTGACCACGTCCACCCCTCCTCCTCCTCCTCCTCCGCTGGTCAAACCTACACATGGAGTACATCGTTTGTGTAGGTAAAGGGGAAACTAGCGCTTGGCACCCATATGTCCCCCCCCTGGGTGGCTGACAGCGACACCTGGGGGACCTGGTTGTTAGGCCTTCATATGCGAGACAAGAAGCAGCCAAGTCGTTATGCTCTGGGGGTGCTGGATATGTTTCTCTCAGATATTTGGGGTCTCTCAAAAATCTTTGTCTCCACTTGAAGTCTGGGGTGCCACGCCCTCTATCAATTAAAGTTGACTGCTTTTTCCAGGAGGTGAACGTTCTCTCGGTAAGTTCTCTGAATTCCTACACGTTCATGGGCTCGAATCAACACTCCCGAATCCTTAGAATGCACACCTTTGAATGAGAATGGTGTCGTCTTGAGATCGCACACGCCTCTTCACCGTACTCTACACAAAGCGACCTAAAACTCTTGGTGAGTTTTTCCGAATTCTTGTGTGATTTTGGACTTCTATTTGAGTAGCGCCGTTATGCTCCGGTGGATCCCCTCTCTTCTACGCTTGTGACGCCTCCGCCTTTATCACGAACCCGTCCAAAGAACCAGAATCACAACACCGCGTTCCCTCCACCTCTTGAACTCTTTCGCTTCACTACGCGCTTTCGCACTCGTACCAGCCCAATACATAGCTCGACGAACGCCACCGACTGATCTAGGTGCTCGCGGCCCAGCAGGGCAGGACAAACGAGGCAGCCGAGGGCACAGCCTCTCTGTCTCCTCGTACGTGTCGCAGAACACCGTTTGTAGGCGCTCTCCGCTGTCCGTTAGACCTCCAGCTCTTCCCTCGACGTCGTCTGAATTGCGTACCCTGGCCTCATCCCTGAGCCGTCCAATGCGCGCGATGTCTGTCTAGACCAGCTTTTCCGCGGAAGTCATAGGATGAGTGCGTGGACGAATGATGTGAAGCGAACACACGGGGTGTTCCGTTTGCTGAGGAGAACAGGGCTGGACTTGAATGGAGGACAGGTGAAGACCATCACATCCCCGCGGGTGCCTGATACGACTCGTCTCCTGCCAAAGATGTTTGCCTCGAGCTTGAGCTCGAACTTGGGGTTGAGAAGGACCAGCAATCTGCGCGATGGGACATACATTATTGGGCCTTGGGCTGAGATCTCAGATCTCAGGCAACGCACACCTTCTGAATCTGCGCAAGCGCAGAGATGGAGCGTGAGGTTGGTGCTTGTCATTCTGAGATGGACAAATGAGGTGTGGGGCAGGTTCGGACATCCAGTGCAAGGGAGGCGAGTGAGGCGAAACGGTCGCTGTATGCGAATAGCATAGAGCGAGAATCGAGTAACGCTAGCGCGGAGGAGCTTGCGATCAATGGAGAGGATACCGTCTCTCTTTCATTAATCTAAGCTGTATTGTCGATCCGGCGTATATTCATGCTTGCATGCCGTTCGCCCGGCGAGCGCATCTTCCTGTGTTCCACTTGCATTGTCCTCTTTTTCCCTTGCCGTTCCTTGTCTTTATTCGGCGATCCTCGGCTTCTGTATCCAATACTTTGGCATAGCGGCGCTTGTACTTGCCTCCTTGTCCTCTGTTCTCCTTGTTGTTTCTTGTTCATGTTCGGTGATCTTGAGCTTCCGTACACAAGTCTCTCTTGCTCTGGCGTTGCGACGCCCGCACTTGCCTCCTTTGTAGCACGGGTGTTAAAAACGATATATTATAATATCAACCTCATAATCATGCAGCGCGTCTAGCGGAGTAATGAGTGGAGGAGACAGTATCAGAGTACATGAGAGGATTTCGGTCAATATCGAGCAGCAGACGGGGCAAGCAGGATGGTGGTGACGCAACGGCGCGAGCGAAGAAGCTGCAAGCGGGATGGGAAAGATGTTGAGGAGTACGCGAGCGACCTTGTTTATCCTCCGGCTCTGTCACAAGCGCATCGAACGTCCTGCGTTTGCTGTAGATGTGTGACTCTGCGCTGACGGGCGATGCAAGCTTGGCCGTGTTATCGATATTGAACTTTGAGTACTAGTCCCTAGCTCTCGTCCATCCGGCACGAATCCATTCATCTCGCGCCGCCTATATACAACGACGTGTATGGGGATCGCATGTCAGTGAATGCTGTGCACACGTTCTCTCAAATTTCGAACTCGAGTGATTTACAAAAGACCAAACATAAGAAGTTTTCTAGTGAAAAGACAAGGTAGCTCTAATAAATGAAGGGGGCATTGGCAATAACAGCGTACTTGGGATGTATATAAAAATGGTGCGCGTTGTTCATAAAGCGCTAGCGTAGTGACGTTTAAGCTGCTTGGCAAATCGTATCGTATAGAAACGAAGTAGTGTTGCATCTCTATAACTCAGATTCCCCCCTCTCCATTGTCATTATACACCATTTCGTCGCCGCCATGAACCTTAACATTTCAACGCTCCCCAATAATCTCCGAGATGGCAGCCGAGCCCCACCGAGCACCGTCGACACTGGAATCGAATTCACAAACACCGTCGTAGCCATCATTAAAGAGGTCGGCGAGATGCTGAGCGGGGTTCCCTATGTGAAGTCACTGTCTGGAGTAATTCTGCGAATTATCAAAATCCGAGATGTACGTCGTTTGTGGTGTTGTACATAGCCTAAACGTTGATATGCTGAGATGCGTACCCAGGAACTCAAAGCCAGCATGCAACGATGGGGTGAAATTATCGACAAAGTCCTCCGCATGGCCAAATCGATATATGAGAAGCTGGCCAAGATTGCGCGGTCTCCTCAACGCGAGAAGTTGGCTGAACTAGAGGGTTATTTGAACGAACACGAAAGGTGAGTTGTACCTTGGAAGAAACCAAATATTCGCTGACAGTGGAAGTTAATCAGGGCCCTTACTATAATATACGAAGCGCTGATAAAAGAAAAGTCTCGCTCCCGATTGAACCGCTTCATCAACCGCGGATTGGATGATTTGAACGAGCACGATCGTCGTCTCGACGAGCTGAAGACTGATCTTATTCTGGTACATCTATAAATCTGCTAGGAGTTCATGTCTTTGCTGACATCTCAATTTGCAGAATATGATATTCCACACCTCGATAGAACAAGCTGCTGCGAGTTCTGCCACTCCCGCTTCGAACGCACCAAATAGGTATGTGTCTGTGCGGCTATTTAAGATATGTACCTGAACAAACGCTGATCATAATTTTCAGACCCTCATCCGATGGCCCGGAACATGTCCTCCCGCCAAATCCATCCAATGTGGTCGAGCGTGAAGCCCAGATAGACCAGGCTCTCGAGATTCTTCTCCGTGCAGAACCCTCACGTATTGCTATTCTAGGCGGCGGTGGATTCGGAAAGACCACATTGGCGCGAACACTACTTCACGACCCCAAAGTTGTCGAGCGCTACCAATCCCGGTACTTCCTGTCTTGCGAGGGCATGCCCGATTTCGACCGTCTCTTGCTTGGACTGGGCAACATGTTGGAACTCAAGGTTGCCCCCTCAGCAATTCTCGCTTCTGCGCGGCGCATGCTACAGACGTCCTCCACTCTTCTCTGCCTCGACAACTTCGAAACTCCGTGGGAGCCATTTGAGACCCGAACCAAGGTTGAAGAACTATTAGAAGCCATCGCCGACATTCCTAATTTGTCGCTTGTCATTACCATCCGCGGTGAGCAGCGTCCGTTGAAAGTCTCCTGGTCAATGCCACTCCTCCCCCCTCTGTCGACATTATCCCTTGATGCAGCGAAGATGGTCGTGGAAAATATTGCTGGAAATGAAGCTATTGATGATTTTACCACTCGCCTCCTACAAGCAGTCGATGGAATTCCTCTCGCCATCACACTTGTCGCAACACTCCTGCGAGATGGAGAAAGCTCGGAGTCCTTATGGGCAAGGTGGTCCACAGACCGCACAGGGAGTATCCATATTGGAAAGGATCGCCATTCTAATCTTGATCGGTCCATTGCCCTATCAGTCAACAGTTCCCGCATGACCGAAAACTCTGGCACTCGATACCTGCTCGCAGTACTGTCAATACTTCCTGATGGCCTTTTCAATGGAGTTGCTTTGGAAGATCTGCAACAACATCTGGGTATCTCTGGTATCCGCACCATTCTTCACATCCTGCAGAAAGTTGCATTAGTCCAAGAAGACAAAACTAGCATCCCGCCCCGTATCCAAATGCTGTCACCAATTAAACTCTTCTGCCATCGGTTTCTTGCTTCTGAAATTACACATCTCCTTCCAAGGACAGCCAACTACTATATGAAACTTCTGGCTGGAGCTCATATTGAGGATCCTGCTTCCTATCAAATAATGGTCCCTGAAATCAAGAATATGCACTCCATCTTCCAACAATACTTCACCACTGATTTCTCCCGTCAAACTCTATTAGAACTTGTTGACGCGATTGAGTCCCTAACATGCTGGTCGCTATGGATTGGATTTTATACCAAGGACACCATCTATGCGGCTCTCTCAAAGGCCACATATCTACCAATTAACCTCCATGCTATGTGTCTTTTCTTACTTGGGGATGTGTGTCACGCAGAAGCGGATGATGCATCTGCATTAAAATACTTTGAAGATGTTGCAGAGCTCTGCAAGCAGCAGCAGATATATCTAGGGCAAGCCAAGGCTTTGGAATGCCTTGGAGATACTCAATTTTACATGGAACAGCTTGACAAAGCAGAACAGAGTTTCAAATCAAGCCTAAACATCTATGTTAAAGAACATTACAATAAAGGACAGGCAGATGCACATTTTAGTCTTGGGAGATTATACTTGACAAGAGGCCAACTTTCAGATGCAGAGGAATATGGCTGTCCGAGTGGGTAAAAATTCCGCACACACTTTTTGTAAATTAGTCAATGCACCCCATAACACTTTGTGACCTTTTATTACTATTTCTTACTCTTATTAGTTGCTCAAATACAAAAATTACGATGCGCGCAAACACTTATCGTTCCGCAGGAACACTTTTACTTGCGCGCAAACACATTTAGGCCCGCGCAAACACTTTTGGCCCCACGCAAACACTCTTAAACAGTTTAAGGCCTGCGAAAGCACATTTACCTGTGCGCGCACACATTTATACCTCCCCGCAAACACTTTTACTCCCCCGCAAACATATATATCGCAACATCAAGCACTACAAAAGACTTATGGCCGAAATGCCGAGATTATGTAATTAATTCTTTCTCGGCATCGATTAACTCTTGCCGAACTACCGGCAGCGGAGATTGAATGACTTCGCGTTGCTGGAGTGTCCTATTCAATAATTATCTATTGAGTTGAGTACTTACGGCCCAAATCCAATTCAAATACACTGTAGTCCTTCTCAGTCTCCGCCTTGGGTTTCCCGGCAAGTATTAGCCGATGCCGAGAAAGGATCAATTACATAATCTCGGCATTTCGGCCATAAGTCTTTTGTAGTGCTTGATGTTGCGATATATATGTTTGCGGGGGAGTAAAAGTGTTTGCGGGGAGGTATAAATGTGTGCGCGCACAGGTAAATGTGCTTTCGCAGGCCTTAAACTGTTTAAGAGTGTTTGCGTGGGGCCAAAAGTGTTTGCGCGGGCCTAAATGTGTTTGCGCGCAAGTAAAAGTGTTCCTGCGGAACGATAAGTGTTTGCGCGCATCGTAATTTTTGTATTTGAGCAACTAATAAGAGTAAGAAATAGTAATAAAAGGTCACAAAGTGTTATGGGGTGCATTGACTAATTTACAAAAAGTGTGTGCGGAATATTTACCCACTCGGACAGCCATAGAGGAAAACATGACAAGGGCACTGGAGATCTACAATCAGATTCCATCTCTTCTCGGCCAAGCAAACACCACCAGAGAACTATCCAATCTGCAAAAATCCCTGGGGAATTTGGAAAAAGCTGAAGAATTTTCCAAGAAGTCTTTGGTTATTTCCAAAGAAATAAATTACAAAGTAGGAGAGCGCAATGCACTCATTGATCTGGGTGAGATTTATCTGGCAACTGACAGAATCATGGAGGCCCTCCAATCTCTTGAAAAGGCCTTAACAGTCAACAAGGACCTAAAGGATTCTGTTGGCCAACTATCTGCTGCTGAAGAATTAGCAAAAGTATACATCCAATTAGACCAGCTTTCTACAGCAGAGGCACTGCTTGTGCCATACAGCAAGATGGACATGCCCAACATATACTTGATTTTTCAGGCTCTCGGATGGCTCTATATTTGCGGAGATCACCTTGACACCGCCGAGCGTTATTTAAACACCGCACTTCAGCTCTACCAAAATTCCGAAGCTAAATGTTGGGAAGCTGATGTTTTGGCGCACCTTGGAATAGTGTACCTCAAGTCGGACCGATTGGACGATGCAGAGAGTGCGCTCAACTCAATTCCGGAGTTGGGTGCCTGGTTTAGTGTCGATATGATCCGACTTTGGGTCCTTGGAGATCTCTACATCATCAAGGGTCAATTCGACGACTCGCAGTATGCATTCAACACTGCTATGGTCTGTGCCAAACACTGCCGGTCCTCGTACCAGCAAGGCAATATCGTTCGGAGCCTGGGAACCCTCCACATCAAGCGCGGCCGTGTCGATCGAGCGATCCGAGCCTTCAAGCGGGCGCGCGAGTTCCATCGCAAGGCGCAATGGGTCTCTGAGCAGGCCACTGATCTCAAGCGGCTCGGCGAGGCGTATGAGATGCTGGACAGGTCCGAGGAGGCAGAGGCGGCGTTTAAGGAGGCCGAAGAACTCATGGACTCTGTTCGCGAGGCCCGACAATTGTCGATGTAGTTACGCCAATGGACATTCTATACAGATACAGGATATACATACTTCTACGGACTCTCGATGATCTTGCGTTTCATTACACGTTTTGTTCATTTGTATTCAGGCATCCGATAGTAGGTTACCGTGATACATCGAACTACCTACTTACGTGGACTATTCATTTCTGTTTACAATTTTGACAGTTGCGATATATGAAACATACTTTATTCTTTGTTCGCGGTATGGAACGGTGAACCGAGATGAAACGAGTAATTGAGATACAGGTGATGGCGGATCGTGGCGATAGAGCACACCTCACTTCGCCCGAATCTCTTCATTGGTCTTGATTCCAGTGGCTAGACAAATCATCTTGCGAATAAGAGTATTCGCGCTATGGCCGCATCACGTTTAGCGCTCAGCGAAGACGCAAATTGGGAGCGCCAAACAGTGGTCAGTTCGCAGAGTCGAGGATGTTGCGCATAGGATGAGGACGACCAATCGTAGGTCAGACAAGGAGCAAAAGAGAGTGGACAGAGTTAAGAAACAACAAAGGATCCTGGACACGGAGAAGCCACATAGATACATAGATTACAGTGAGACCTCCCCTCACGAAGCAAAGATTTAGCATAGCGAGCTTACCGTGTATCGCCTTCATCATAGGCCTCAGTCTTCTATGCCATCGATCGTCCCCTTGACGGTCAATCGCTGACTGATCGTGTCCGCTTGATCATGTCCGCAGATTCCTGAAAATAAGTCAGTCATGATCTACGGTACGACGCATAAGCATCGGCGTTAAGATACACCCTCATTCGACGCTTATCACAGGTAGATCGGAGGAGTTGGATTGCCCGAGAGACACCAGATGCTCAGCGAGTTGGAGCATACATCCACCATCGACAAGATGGGGCCTCCAGACGAGAATTCAAGGGAAAGAGAGGCACAATAGGCAGAGTCAAAGGTAGTTCTTCGGACGAAAGCCGTCTTATTCTTCTCGAAATGACATCTCCGGGGATAGGCTTGACGCCGAGAGATGGGACCATTTCCGCATAGACAAAGTGCGACTCGTGAGGTGGGCTGTAGACTCGTGTACCCCAACTAAAGACACAATATTCAGACGGGACATAGGCGCATGAACTGACGGCGTGCCTTGAAGTGGGCATCTAACTGAATTCTCGCGTCGTCTCGAGGGGAAATAGTTGTAAGTTAAGAATATCCGTGGCCTCCGGCACGAGAATTGGAACGGAATGCGTGGCTATCAAGTGATTGAAAGTACCACAAATTGTCCCTTAATGCCATGATAAAATGCAATCAGTCTGAGCGCAGAGAGGGAAGGGAAGGAAAAAATGAAGGGAAGGAGAAAGAGAGGGAGGAAAAGAGAGAGAAAGGCGCAGCTTACCTAGACCATGGGTCTATGGCCACATGCAATCCGAATATCAGCACTCTCGTCAAACCTTCATCGCACCGGGAAGGTAGAATATCGAGACAACGTTAAAGATAGGCGCAGGGCCTGTGCAAGCAAGATCGAGGTGTGTTGCTGGGAGTTGCTTTCGAACGGTGGGCTGTTGTTGTAGAATTGAGGCGGCGGAGAGTGAGAACGGTATCGTCCCTGATCGATCGATCGACGTTGACGTTGAAGTTGCAGCCAAAGGTTGGCCTTAAAGGCAAGCAGAAAGCGCTGATAGATCCAGAATCCGTCAATGGGTGCAAATTTTAGCCAGACCAGAGGGAAAGGAACGACAAGCACCTCAATCAAGGTTTATGCGTACTGTCAATCTCGATTGGCTCTGGAAGAGTCCTCGCGACACTTGAAGATCAGACATGGCGCACGATGCGAGAGGTAATCCGAAGTCTCCACGTCGACGCGCCATCGCCTTCAGGCTGGTTCTGTAGAGGGGTACGATACGACGAGGCCCAAGTCAGGTGGACTATGGTACGTATCAATGTTGAAAACGCCATCAAATTCGCTGACAGGCTGGATTTCCAAGCGCAAGCACAGCCGACATAAGAGAGGGACACGGGGACAAGCTAATCAAAGCCATTGTATGCATTTCAAAAGCGCTAAAAACAGACCGTCAGCTAAGGTATCATCAAATACCCAAAAAATACTGACCAACAAAACACACTTTTCTCCACACAAAAAAAAGATAGAATAAACGGGGAGGCCCTCCCTATTCTCGAACGACACACCAAGACGAGGGAAATCCATCAGACGAAGAAATCCAAACCAGACGAAGAACCCCAAACCAGACGAAGGAACCCCAAACCAGACGGAGAACCCCAAACCAGACGAAGGAACCCCAAACCAGACGAAGGAACCCCAAACCAGAAGGAAAAGTCCAGCTCACCCGTCCTTCTAAATCATATTCCTGTGCCTAGCCTCATCGCCGAAGATCGATACTGTATGATCAGCGTTGTTGTCGAAGACGAAGACCAGCATCGGATCGACTATTCCTACTCGCCGCACCTCCACCCATTTCGACGCAATCCTTCACATTCAGATACGCGAAGGATACCTAACAAATCGCGCGATCCTTGGGCGTCATAGAGCTAGGGCGTTCGGAACGGCGAGGCGTAGCCTTTTCCGACCCCCGCAGGGGGAAGGAGGGTGGTATTACGCCGTGCTTGTACATCTAAGAATTCCATCGCATATTAATACACATCAGGCCTCAGGCTTCAACCCGTATAGATACGAAGCCTCGAACGAAATTAAAATAAAACACGCACCGTTCATTCGGCTTCGGCTTCGGCTTCGGCTTCGACGTGCAGGCTCTCGATCTCAGGCTTTGCATTCCGATCCACGCGCCGCCTGAATCCTGGAGCATGTCCCTCCCAACCCAATACCCAATACCCAGTACCCAATACCCGCTGCACAAGGCACGACTCGGAGGCGCATGTACTTGTACAAAGACAACGACTTGGGCTTGTTGTCCATTCAATCTCCGTCAGACGGTGCCGCCGCCGGGGCCCGGCGCTCGAGCTCTCCTCGTCAAGAATCAATATCTTCACCTGGAACCAACCCGGTGCCTGAGGGCCACTTGCCCGCGTCCACCTGAACTAGATTTGACCGTCATTTCCAGTTCACTTTTCCGCGCTCGACTGACGCGAAGACAGGAAAAGGAAAAGGAAAAGGTCTGCATCGACATCACCACCCGGGGCGTCAACGACTCGGACCCGCAGCGCGCAGATAGAGTAGAGTAGAGTAGATGGGAAACGTTGACGTATGTGCAGGCGTCGAGATCGGGAGAGTTGGGAGTTAGATATTTGGGCACTCTCGACGTCATCGGGTGCATATATTCAGCCAAGTCGATGAGGGTGTGGTGAACGCGGTTGTGCTTCGCAGAGGTGAGGGGTGCATCGTTGTGTGTGTGGGTCGAAGAGACAGGATGGGATAGGGCAGCATGGGATAGGAAGAAAAAGGTGCGCTGCGGGAGGATACAGCGTCGGGTATGGAAGAGAGGCGAGACGAAAGGGATGGGGCGGGACGAGAGGCGGATGGGATGGTCCATGGGATGGGAGGCCCGGGATTGCGCGCGTGAAGCAGCGAGCACCGAATTGCGAGAGGTGGGAGTAGGTAACGAACGATGACGCTTTAATGTAATGGACGCTTGCGGAGCCAGTGGGCCATACTTTAGAGAACGCGTTCGTGGACAGGGACACTGGCGTCGACTCCAGGGGAAGGGAGATCTAGTCGACGTCACTAGACACGAGGGAGGGGAGCGTGAAGGAGATACTCGGAAGGGCTCGCGCTCCACCTTTGGGCGGCGGCGCCCTTTAAACATGCCGTATAAGATGAGATGAGACGAGTACGCTGAGTGACGAGTTTCTAGTGGGAGGGGAGATTGAGTTAGGTCAAAACACAGGATTCCGAGGAAGAGACGGGACGCACCGAAGCCTAGAAACCCGTCTATTACGCATACGGCGCGCGAGGGAGGGGTGGAATCAGGCTGGGCGAGGGCAGGAAGGAGTACTCTCGGGCTGGGAGAGCAGTGCGAGGGCAGGAGTAGGCGAGCAACCTTGACGCGTGCACACTGGAGCTGGGAAGAATGAAGATCAGGGCTCCCGGCAGAGGCCGCGGTTCAGACCATCAATCCGGCCTTTTCCGGCAAAATGAACGTGTTCGATTTTCTGACTTCCAACGACGCTCATCGACTTGTCCTCCTCGTACTCGGCCTCCACCTCCCCATCCACCTCTACGACGTGGAACCGGAGAACTAGCGCCTGGCGTGCTTGGTATGTTCTTACGCTGCTCGACTGGTGGCTAAGACACCACCCCCGACAGTCAGGACCCGGTCAAATTTCGCGATTTCTCTTATGGTTGTGAGCACTGCTCTCCACGCCACACCTGGAACTGAAACGGCATAGTCAAAGACATCAAACAGCGCAGGGAATGCAGCATTGTAGCTCTCGTACTCTGGACGGTCCAGTGGTGTAGATGTCGGCGTCGAAGATCTGGTTCGGAACCAAGGTTAATGGAGGCTGAATTCGACTCGACTGATCTGGGTCCTCGCGTGTATTAGCAGGATAGGATGCACAAGCCTCGGAGGGTAACCTCGCGAAGGATTTGAGGGGTGCGATGAAAGGGGTGGCTTGCTGAAGGGGACTTCGGGGCGGCCGCTGCTGCCTTTGCACCTCAACTTCCATCGCGAAACGCCTGGCAGGCGATATCGACAAGCACCCTACCCGTCTTACACGACCCATACCTCGGCATTCTCCTATGAATGGCACCGAGTATCTCCACCCTCAAGTCGTTCAGCATCTTACCGCGGCGCTCGACGGCTGTCTAGACCTTCCTTTCCACCCTCTTCGCTGCTTATCCCGACGACGCTTCTTCATCCTCTTCTCGCGGAGTCTTGTTCTGACCATATCCTGGCTGTGAAACCCCATTCCACGTTGTGGCTGGAGTGCGCGGGTGTGTGAATAACGTGAAGCGAACAGTTGATCTAGGTGTTCCCTGTACCGCCGTATAGGATACACGAGGCGGTTGAGTGTAGCGGTCGAGGGTAATGCCGAGAAGACGAGCGGTGCGATGACAGAGTGGCCAGGCCATGCTGAACAGGTCATGCTGAACAGGTGGCCGCTCCTGCCCCTCTTTCTCCATGTACCTATCTACACAACCCGCTCCTCGACGTCCCCCTCCAAATCGCACCGCGCCTGCATCCTCGAGTTGTCCGACCTCTTACTGTAGAGCTCGCCGTCTGCCCAAGCCAGCCTTTCCACCGTCTTTTGCTGCTGATTCGGGGCTGACGATGTTACTCTGCTCGCGGAATCTTGTCTTGGCTGTGTCCTCGCTGTAGACCTTTTGATCTAGGTGCTAGCGGTACCGCGGTATAGGAAGCACGAGACGGTCGAGTGTAGCGGTCGAGGGTAACGCCGAGAAGGGGATGAGCGGTTTGACGACTGAGGTGGCCAGGCCATACTGAGGAGGTAGCCGCTCCTGCCCCCCTCTTTCTCCGCGTACCCATATACACAACCCGCTCGACCTCCACCCGGCCCGCATCTAGGCATTCTCTATGGCATATATAGTGTTCAATAAGTCTTCACTTTTTCGCGCATATTTTGGAGACATTCCGCACACGTAGGCGCGTCAATAAAAATGTCTAAGCATGTGCATATCTTGTCAAAATATTTTACACAGCGTCAAAGCTTAAACCAAACTTCAGGATTTCTCAATGCCGAAATTTATACACATGTTGCGAATGGGTTTGGTTTTACACAGGATGCATGAAGTCAAAGTGTTGGCACAGGTTTTGACTAGGTTAACTTTTAAACAGGATGGGTGACTATAGCACTACGCACTGCGCGTAGGCTCTACATGTCGTTGTCATTGATTGCTGTTAATTTCATTATTAGGCCGCAGCAAACGTCACTCCCGAAATTTCAAAAAAAGCGTCGGACATGAACTTGTAGGTAAATTACTAAAACTTCAGCCCGGGTAAGATGCTCAATCTTCAATATTCAATCTGGACACATGTGTAAAATTTTTATCTTATCAACCCTCAAGAGAGCATCACTTGTGAAGAATATCTGGGTGAGTTGCAACTTGTGCGATATTTTTAGCATTGCATCGACTTGTGCTGCGAGAACTTACTGAGCCTTCAAGGTGCGCGAAAATTGTGCTAACGTAGCCAAACTTGGTGGAAATCGCAAAAATACTGGTAAAGGTACGTAAAAACTAGCGTAAACAACAGTTTGTGCGAGAAATGACTTTTTGAACACTATATATGCCATAATTCTCCTCTGAATTGTGCCGAGCGTCTCCATCCTCGAGTTGTCCGGCCTCTTTCTGCGGCACTCGCTGTCTGTCTAGAACTGCATTTCCGCTGTCTGCGCTGCTGATTTCCCTGGTGATGCTGCCCTGAGACTTGAAACCTCTGCTCCTGGACTCTTGTTCTGCCTGTGTCCTGCTTGAAATATATTTCCACGGGATGGCTGGATCGCGTCAGCAGATGATGAAGCGAATCCATGTTCCGATATCTAGTCTAATCTGAGCGAGTGAGGAGGCCAGGATGACACAGCAAGCCTCTTCCCCTCCGAGGGGAGTCTACGCGAGTACGCAAGAGAAAAACAAACGCGATCTGAGGCCTGAGGCCTGAGGTTCGATGCGATATCCACGTCCTACGGAAAGTGTTTATACGCGCCTAGTTGACGCGATCGTACGTACTCTTTCTCGCCTTCTCCGCCGTTCGTCATTTGACTCGCGTTTCCTGCTTCGTTAGCTCAATCGTCCTCTCGCCAAGGTCCTATTGAGTACTCTAGCGGACCTCGGAGAATGATGTGGAACGGTGCGCGAAGGACGGAGCTGGGAGAGCCGTGCAGGGACAGGAGTACGCGAGCAATCTCGACACGTTCGTCGTTGCGCGCTGGAACTGGGGAGATGGAAGGTTAGCATGACGCGCAGGCGGAGGAGGGATAAAGACATACGAGAAACCCACCTAAAGCTCAATATTCAATTCCAGCCATCACTTATTGAGAGGGCGAGGGCTCAGGGCGAGCAGCCGTCGCCTGTGGGTCCTCTTTACTATATCGAATAGTAGGAAATAATGGAGTAGTACGGACAAGGTATCAATTCAAGTTGAATGCGTCCCCAGCGTCAATGTCAATGCTAAGCATCATTCAATTAATCACCTTTCGATTCGTTCTGATGCTGAACCCGCCGACGAGCACTGCAGGATCATAATAAGCACTGCCAGCATCTATATTTACTCTCGTCGACTGATAGTTTCCAAATATTCTTGACATGCGGTGCGGCTGTGTCCTCTTGTAAATCTTCACAGCATCCTACGCAGCACATCCCTCGACAAACGACCACCCTCAGACTCAGAACCCAAACCACAACATGGAGACTCCTACTCCCCAACCCGCTATCGTTGAATCTTCGACCCACACCGTCGCTCGAGTAACGCCCACCGAAGACGGCGCTCTAGATACGGCGGTCAACTTGGCCAACAGTGCTGTCGCTATTGTGAAGGAAGTAGGAGAGTTGCTGAACCATGTTCCCTACGTGAAAGCGTTGTCTGGAGTCGTCCTGCAGATTATCAAGATCAGAGATGTGCGTGGGCTGCTTTCTGAACATAGTCGAGTATTCATTCACTAACTGTGTAAATACAGGAAATAAAATCGAACAAGCAACGATGCGGCGAGATCATCGACAAGGTGGCTCGTATCTCGAAATCGATCTATGAACGCATGGACGAAGTTGCGAAATCCAAGGGGAAGGACAAATTGGGGAGGTTGGAGGGACATCTGTTGGAATGTAGTGAGTGAGTTAACTGCGTGAATGTTTGTTGTCCTGCTCTGATATCTGGGCGGCGTAGAACGCTCACGGCCGTATCCGCTACGCTCGAAAAGAACAAATCTCGGAAGCCGTTCAACAAAGTTATAAACCGTGGGCTTGACGAACTCAATGCGATCGACCGACGCATCGACGAACTGAATATCAAGCTTATCCTGGTGCGTGCAATAATTTGCATAATTGACTCTTTTTAACTATTGTCGAACGCGACTTCCACAGGACATCCTGATGGACCTCAAATTGGAGCAGGTTGCATCCGCCGCCGCCGAAGATCAACCCTCAGCTCAAGCACCGAAGTAAGCATTTTGCTTTACATAAAAAAAACTAACCTGCTCACCCGTAAATAGCGAATCAACCCACGTCCTAGATCACGTCCTTCCACCAAAGCCGCGCTTTATAGTCGAGCGCGAAGCCCAGGTAGAGCAGGCGCTCGAAATTCTTCTCCGTGCGGAACCCTCTCGCATCGCTATTCTTGGCGGCGGCGGATTCGGAAAGACTACTCTGGCGCGAATGCTACTCCATGACCCCAAAGTTGTCGAGCGCTACCAATCCCGATATTTCCTGTCTTGCGAGGGCATGCCCGATTTCGACCGTCTCTTGCTCGGCCTCGGGACCATGTTGGAGCTAAAGGTTGCCCCGTCATCGGTCCTCGCCTCTGCACGGCGCATTCTACAGGCATCCACCACTCTCCTCTGTCTCGACAACTTTGAAACTCCGTGGGAGCCATTCGACACCCGAACCAAGGTGGAAGAACTATTGGAAACCATTACCGACATTCCCAATTTGTCGCTTGTCATTACCATCCGCGGTCAGCAGCGCCCTTCGAAAATCTGCTGGTCAATGCCACTCCTTCCCCCTCTGTCGACATTATCCCTTGATGCAGCGAAGATGGTCGTGGAAAATATTGTCGGAAGTGAAGCTATTGATGATTTTACCACTCAGCTCCTGCAAGCAGTCGATGGAATTCCTCTCGCCGTCACACTTGTCGCCACCCTCCTGCGAGACGGAGAAAGTTCAGTGTCCTTATGGGCACGGTGGTCCACAGATCTCACAGGAATTATCCGTGTTGGACAGGATCGCCAGTCTAATCTTGATCGGTCCATTGCCCTATCAGTCAACAGTTTCCGAATGACTGAGAATCCCAATGCCCGATACTTACTTGCAGCACTGTCACTGCTTCCGGATGGCCTTTCTGACAGAGTTGCTTTGGAAGATCTGCAAAAATATCTTGATATCTCGAGTATCCGCACCATCCTTCAAATCTTGCAGAAAGTTGCATTAGTCCATGAAGACAAAACTAGCAACCCACCCCGTATCCAAATGCTGTCACCAATCAAACTCTTCTGCCATCAGTTTCTTGGTTCTGAAATTGCACATATCCTTCCAAAGATAGCCAACTACTATGTCCAACTTCTAGAAGAGGCTGGATTTGATGTTGATAATTCTGCTTTCTATCAGAAAATTGTTCCTGAGGTCAAAAACATCCACTCCATCTTCCAACAATTCTTCACAACTGTTTTCTCCAGTCAAATTCTATCAGAACTTGTTGAAGCAATTTACAACCTAACATACTGGTCAAACTATGTTGGATATTATTCAAAGGACACCATCTGCATAGCCCTCTCAAAGACCATAAATCTACCAGTCCTCCATGCTCAGTGCCTTATCTCACTTGGAATGCTGTATCAATCAGAAGCAGCATATGCAGAAGCATCAAAATACTTTGAAGATGCTGCAGAGCTCTTCCAGCAGCAGAAAAATATGCCAATGCAGGCCTCAGCTTTGGAATACCTTGGCACTACTCTATATCTTATGTATCAGCTTGAAAAAGCAGAAGAGACTCCCAAATCAAGCCTGGACATCTACATTACAGAGGATAATATTAGGGGACAAGCAAATGCTCATTCTGATCTTGGGCAAATATACTTGCATAGAGAACAATATTCAGATGCAGAAAAAAGCCTGACAAGGGCACTGGAGGCCTACAAACAGATTCAAAATCTTCTTGGCCAGGCAAACACCACCAATATTCTATCCCAGCTGCACATTTCCCTTATGAATCTGGACAAAGCAGAAGAGTATGCTGATAAATCCTTGGCTATTTCCCAAGCAGCAAATGATAGAAGAGGGGAGGGAAATGCACTGCTGTGTCTGGGCAAGATTTATCTCCAAACTGACAGGATCATGGCTGCCCTTCAATTTCTTGAAAAGGCCTCAACATTTTTCAAGACTCCAAAGAATGTGCTGAGCCAACTAGCTGCTGCTAAAGAATTAGGAAGGGTATACATCCAATTAGACCAGCTTTCTAAAGCCGAGGCACTGCTTGTGCCATACAGCAAGATGGACACGCTCAACATGGACTTCATTATTCACACTCTCGGATGGCTTTACATCTGCGGCGATCACCTTGACACCGCCGAGCGCTATTTAAACACCGCACTTCAGCTTGTCCGCAAAGTTGAAGACAAATGCGGGGAAGCTGATGTATTGGCGCACCTTGGAGTGGTCTATCTCAAGTCGGACAGATTGGACGATGCAGAGCGTGCACTCAACTCAATTCCGGAGTTGGGCGCCTGGTGGGATGTCGATATGATCCGATTTTGGGTCCTTGGAGATCTCTACATCATCAAGGGCCAATTCGACGACTCGCAGTATGCATTCAACACTGCTATGGTCTGTGCCAAACACTGCCGGTCCTCGTACCAGCAAGGCAATATCGTTCGGAGCCTGGGAACCCTCCACATCAAGCGCGGCCGTGTCGATCGAGCGATCCGAGCCTTCAAGCGGGCGCGCGAGTTCCATCGCAAGGCGCAATGGGTCTCTGAGCAGGCCACTGATCTCAAGCGGCTCGGCGAGGCGTATGAGATGCTGGACAGGTCCGAGGAGGCAGAGGCGGCGTTTAAGGAGGCCGAAGAACTCATGGACTCTGTTCGCGAGGCCCGACAATTGTCCATGTAGTTGCCCCAATGGACATTCTACACAGGATATACATACTTCTACGGACTCTCGATGGTCTTGCTTTTCATTACATATTTTGTTCATTTGTACTCTATTCAGGCATCCGATAGTAGGTTACCGTGATACATCGAACTACCTACTTACGTGGACTATTCATTTCTGTTTACAATTTTGACAGGTGCGCTATATGAAACATACTTTATTCTTTGTTCGCGGTATGGAACGACGAGAACCTCAATCAAGGTCTATGCGTATTGTCAATATCAACCGGCCCCGGAAGACTCCTCGAGCGCGGCACTTGACGACGAGGTGCGAGGATAGCCACCATATGAAAGCTTCAGGAAGGGATAGCACAGAGATAACGGGTTCATTGCAACGTAGGACGAGCTGGATAGAGAACAGATGTTGAACGACATCGCACACTGTTGACGTGGACTCCTGAGGAGCGTGTGAGTGAATGACAACCCTAGTAACGAATAAATCGTACGCACCCAGTTGACTAAGGCAGGCCGTCCTCTGATCTACGCTTGCAGAGATACAGCAAAAACGTGTTCATGCCTTGTGCAGTCCAGCGACAGCGATGAGTAGTAGTTCGCCAGCGCGGCTCTAAGAGATCTTCAGAAAGATTGTGAGCGGGTGCCAACTTCGAAAACGGTCCAAATCCATACGAACGTCCCCATTCTAGCCCAATTGATCTCGTAGATGACCGCTGATTGCATAGAATACAGCTGAAAAAACAATGCCAGACGACGCGAGAGGTAATCCGTTCTCCACGTCGACGAGCCATCGCCTTCAGGCTGATTCTGTAGAGGAGTACAAATTAACGAAGCCGAAGTCGCAGAGTCATTGACAACGATTGGCGAAAAAGATGGACTATGGTACGTATAAATGTTGAAAACGCCATCAAATTCGCTGACAGCCTGGATTTCCAAAACACGAGCACAGCCGACATAAGAGAGGGACACGGGGACAAGCTAATCAAAGCCATTGTATGCATTCCAAAAGCGCTAAAAACAGACCATGAGTGAAACTGCTATCAAATGCCTAAAAAAATACTGACCAACAAAACACTTTTCTCCACACAAAAAAAAAAGAATAAACGGGGAGGCCCTCCCTATTCTCGAACGACACACCACGACGAGGGAAATCCATCAGACGAAGAACCCCAAACCAGACGAAGAACCCCAAACCAGACGAAGAACCCCAAACCAGACGAATAAACCCAAACCAGACGAAGGAACCCCAAACCAGAAGGAAAAGTCCAGCTCACCCGTCCTTCTAAATCATATTCCTGTGCCCAGCCTCATCGCCGAAGATCGATACTGTATGATCAGCGTTGATGAAGACGAAGACCAGCATCGGATCGACTATTCCTATTCCTACTCGCCGCACCTCCACCCATTTCGACGCCTTCATATCCAGATACGCGAAGGATACCTAACAAATCGCGCGATCCTTGGGCGTCATAGAATCTCTAGGGCGTTCAGAACGGCGAGGCGTAGCCTTTTCCGACCCCCGCATGGGGGGGGTGGTATTACGCCGTGCTTGTACATCCAAGAATTCCACCGCATCGCATAGGCTACACATCAGGCTTCAGTTGACCAATATCAATATACCTTACGAAGCCTCGACCAATACCCGACGCCTCGAAAGCCTCGAACGAAATTAAAATAAAATGCGCACCGTTCATTCGCCTTCGCCTTTGCCTTCGACTTCGACGTGCAGGCTCTAGATCTCAGGCTTTGCATTCCGATCCACGCGCGCCGCCTGAATCCTGGAGCATATCCCTCCCAACCCGCTACCCAATACTCAATACCCAATACCCAATACCCAATACCCGCTGCACGAGGCACGACTCGGAGGCGCATGTACTTGTACAAAGACAACGACTTGGGCTTGTTGTCCATTCAATCTCCGTCAGACGGTGCCGCCGCCGGGGCCCGGCGCTCGAGCTCTCCTCGTCAAGAATCGATATCTTCACCTGGAACCAACCCGGCGCGCGCGAGCCACTTGCCCGCGTCCACCTGAACTAGATTTGACCGTCGTTTCCAGTTCACTTTTCCGCGCTCGACTGACGCGAAGACGGGAAAAGGAACAGGAAAAGGAAAAGGAAAAGGTCTGCATCGACATTAACACCGGGCCGTCAACGACTCGGACACGCAGCGCGCAGATAGAGTAGAGTAGACGGGAGCGTTGACGTGCAGGCGTCGAGATCGGGAGAGTTGGGAGTTAGATATTTGGGCACTCTCGACGTCATCGGGTGCATATATTCAGCCAAGCCGACGAGGGTGTGGTGAACGCGGTTGTGCTTCGCAGAGGTGAGGGGTGCATCGTTGGGTGTGTGGGTCGAAGAGATAGAATGGGATAGGATGGGATGGGATAGGATGGAAAGGGTGCGCTGCGGGAGAATACAGCGTCGGGTATGGGAGAGGCGAGACGAAAGGGATGGGGCGGGACGAGAGGCGGATGGGATGGTCCATGGGATGGGAGGCCTGGGATTGCGCGCGTGAAGCAGCGAGCGCCGAGATTACGAAAGGGACGCTTTAAAGCAACGGACGCTTGCGGAGCCAGACGCGTTCGCGGACAGGGACACTGGAGTCGACTCCAGTGTGTCCGGCAGCGCCGCCATTTAGGCGTGCCGTATAAGATGAGATGAGACGAGTACGCTGAGTGACGAGTTTCCAGTGGGATGGAAGAGCTGTAGATGAGCGTATTGGCCACTTTGACGGGTTACGCAGGGTGGACCGCCGTCCTAGTCGAACAATGGAGCTAGGGAAAGAGAATGAGAGAGGAGACTGAGTTGGGCCAACACACAGGAGGAGGAAGAGACGGGACGCACCGAAGCCTAGAAACCCGTCTATTACGCATACGGCGCGCGAGGGAGGGGTGGAATCGGGCTGGGCGAGGGCAGGAAGGAGTATTCTCAGGCTGGGAGAGCAGTGCGAAGGTAGCAGTAGGTGAGCAACCTTGACGCGTTCGTCGGTGCACACTGGAGCTGGGAAGAATGAAGATCAGGGCTCCCGGCAGAGGCCGCGGTTCGGACCATCAATCCGGCCTTTTCCGGCAAGGTAGCGCGAATGAACGTGTTCGATTTTCGGACTTTCAACAACGCTCAGCGACTTGTCCTCATCGTACTCGGCCTCCACCACCTTCCACCTCTACGGCGTGGAACCGGGGAACTAGCGCCTGGCGTGCTTGGTATGTTCTTACGCTGCACGACTGGTGGCTAATACACCACCCCCGACAGTCGGGACCCGGTCAAATTTTGCGATTTCTCTTACGGTTTTTGAGCACCGCTCGCCACGCCACACCTGGAGCTGACGTGGCATAGTCAAATAATTAAACAGCGCAGGGAATGCACCATCTTGGCTCTCGTACCCTGGACGGTCCAGTGGTGTAGATGTCGGCGTCGAAGATCTGGTTCGGAACCAAGGTTAATGGAGCCTGAATTCGAGTCGACTGATCTGGGTCCTCGCGTGTAGCAGGATAGGATGCACGAACATCAGAGGGTAACCTCGCGAAGGATTTGAGGGGTGCGATGAAAGGGGTAGCTTTCTGAAGGGGACTTCGGGGCGGCCGCTGCTGCATTTGCGTACCCCTCCGTATGCACCTAACCTCCATCGCGAAACGCCTGGCAGGCGATATCGACAAGCACTCTGCCGCTCATCATGCATGACCCATACCTCGACATTCTCCTATGAATGGCACCGAGCGCCTCCACCCTCGATTCTTCCAACCTCTTCCTGTGGCGCTGGCTGTCTTTCTAGCCTTTTCGCCCTCTTTGCTGCTTATCCGGGACCGACGCCACCGCCCTGAGACTTTAACTATCTGCTCGCGGAGTCTTGTTCTGCTCGTGTCCTGTCCTGGATGCCAAATACCATTCCACGGGATGGCTGGAGTACGCTGGTGTGCGGATAACGTGAAGCGAATCCACGAGCAGATATCTAGTCTAATCCAAGTGAGAAGGAGAGGACAGGGTGACACAGCAAGCCTCTTCCCCTCCGGGAGGATTCTACGCGACTGCACAAAAGCAAAACAAACGCGACCTCACGTTGGATGCGATATCCACGTCCTGCGGAAAGCGCTTACTTGTATGCGCCTAGTTGACGCGATCGTACGTCCTCCAAGTCTTTCTCACCCTCCCCTCCGCCGTTCGTCATTTGACTCGCGTTTCCTGCTTCGTCAGCCCAATCGTCCTCTCGTTGAGGTCCTATTGAGTACTCTAGCGGACCTCAGGCAATGACGGGGAATGGGGCGCGAAGGACGGAGCTGGGAGAGCCATGCAGGGACAGGAGTACGCGAGCAATCTTGACGCGTTCGTCGTCAGGTGGAGGAGAGTCAACGACGTACGAGAAGCCCATCTGGAGTTCCATGTTCAAATCTTGACTACCACTTGCAGAGAGGGCGAGGGCGAGCAGCCGTCGCCTGTGAATCCTCATTATTGCATCGACCAGTAAGAAGTAAGCTGTGGAAGCTTCGAGGGCAGCTCCGGGCTTGTACGATGATAATTGTGTCCTGGTTGAAAGAGTGTCCTGACTTTGATAAAGACCTCGTGGGATGGCTGGACGGCGTGGATGGGCAAATGGTGTGAAGCGCATATGCGAGATGATGTTCAGCAAGGGGGTAGGATTGAGGAAGACGTCAGTGAAGCCTCGCCTACGAATCGTCCCCCGCCAAAGATGTTAGACTCGCGCTTGAGCCTTGAGCTGGCCCAGTCGTTTGCTTGATGTTATCCGACCTTGCATTGGGCTGACCCACACCTTCTGAATCTATACTTGCGTGCTGAGATGGCGCGATGAGGGATGGCGCTGTTCTGGGGTGGACAGATGAGGGATGGGACGGTTTCGGACAGCCCGGTTGAGGCGAGTTCGACGAGGCGGTTGATATATGCGAATGGAGGCCATCCCTCTTTTATTAACATAGGCCGTATCGTCGAACCAGTGTATGTAAATTCATGCTTGCATGGTGTTAGTCCAGCGAGCGCATCTTCCTATGTTCCTCTCGCATGTCCTCTTCCTCTTGCCCACCTTTCTTTGTTCGGTGATTCTCCATTACTATGGTATTCTAGTCTCTAATGCTCCAACGCACTGATTCTGCCCTTGATCCCCTTGGAACACTCGGCTGTTTTTTAATATTGACCTCATAGCCACGAAATATAGTTGACCAAAATTTGTCCTAATAACCTCTTTACACTTGGCTATGCAATGCGCATGCTGCTCCCCCGTCTCATATTTATTTGTCGTGCATCTTTAAATTTCTCCTTAGGCCCCACTTCACCTTAGACTGTATAATATACACAAAGCTCGGGGACTGGCCCCTTCAGCCCCATCCGGCGTCTTCGCCTCATCTCATGCCCATCGCAGCAGCCAACAAATTGAATGTGGCCAGGTTCGACTTGCTTCATCAAACGGATGCAAGTAACAAGGAACAATAGATGAAAAATGCATGCATCTACAACAAATAAATATGACTTTGCTCTCAGCCAAAAAGCTAGAGGAGTTACGAACAGCCTATTCCACACAAAGCAGGGATCCGGAACTCATAACTCAACTCAACTGTAAAACGTGCTCACCTCTCACGAATGAAGAACTTCTTGGGAGAGCTGATAATCAGAATCCCATCGGTCCAGTCTATTTGAAGACTGGAAATGACCTCAAGTGCGATAAACAGAGCACAATTTCATACCGCCCTAACTAAGTACAAGGGACATTGATCATCTGCATGCAGTACTATATAAGACTAGAACAAGAGGGCTATTCTGTTCAGTACTTAGCATTATCTATCAGCATCAGGAATATGTCGAAAAAGATTCAAGAATCGGATCGATCAGCATCGATCTCAATGTAACCATGTTTCAATCTCTCTTGATAGGTATTTCTGTTAGAAGCAGCGGATATATGTCACGGTCGCAACGTCTGATTCAGAACAACATCCTGACATGGGGTGCGGCTATGTTCGTTGTACCAGAGCAGCTCAGAAACCAGTCTTCACAGCATCCTACGCAGCACATCCATCGACAAACGACGACCCCCAGACTCAGACCCAAACCATAACATGGAGACCCCCACTGCCCAACCCGCTAAATTTTCGACCCACACTATCGCTCATGTAATGCCCACCGAAGATGATGCTCTAGATACGGCCGTCAACTTGGCCAACAGTGCTGTTGCTATTGTGAAAGAAGTAGGGGAGATGCTGAACCATGTTCCCTACGTGAAAGCATTGTCCGGAGTTGTTCTACAAATTATCAGGATCAGAGATGTGCGTACAAGCGCCATATAGAATATAATATTTGCTGAACATTTACCTGTAGGAAGTCAAGCAGAACAAACAGCGCTGCTGTGAGATAGTCGACAAAGTAGTCCGAATCATGGAAGCTATCTGTGAACGTCTCCGGGAGGTTAGCAAATCTAAAGAGAGCGACAATTTAAGGAGGCTGGAGAAACATCTCAGAGAATGTAGCGAGTGAGTCATTAATAAATAGGCATTCTGTGTTAGTCTGATATGTGAGAGCACAGAACCCTTACGGCGGTATTAAGGGCACTTGAGGGCCACCGAAAGCGAAACATGCTGAAGAAGTTTATAAATCGTGGACTGGAAGAGCTCAATGAAATGGACCGACGGATCGATGAATTAAATACTAAACTTATTCTCGTGCGTGCACCATAAATCGACAATGTTTGTCAACTAACGCTACACTGTGTACAGGATATCCTGATGGACATCAAATTGGAGCAGGCCGCCGCTGCCGCCGCCGAAGATCAACCCCTTGTTCAAGCATCGAAGTAAGCATTTTGCTTCACGTAACAAACTAACCTGCTCATCCACAAATAGCGAACCGACCCACGTCCTAGATCACGTCCTTCCACCAAAGCCGCACTTTATAGTCGAGCGCGAAGCCCAGATAGACCAGGCTCTCGAGATTCTTCTCCGCACGGAACCCTCTCGCATTGCGATTCTTGGCAGCGGTGGGTTTGGAAAGACCACATTGGCTCGCACAATCCTTCACGATTTCAAAATTGTCGAGCACTACCAATCCCGATACTTTCTGTCCTGTGAAGGCATGCCTGGTTTTGACCGTCTCTTGCTCGGACTTGCCACCATGTTGGAACTCAAGGTTTCCCCCCCAGCAATCCTCGCTTCTGCACGGCGCATTCTACAGAAGTCCTCCACTCTTCTCTGCCTCGACAACTTTGAGACTCCGTGGGAGCCATTTGAGACCCGAACCAAGGTGGAAGAACTGTTAGAAGCCATTGCCGACATTCCCAATCTGTCGCTTGTAATTACCATCCGCGGTCAGCAGCGCCCATCGAAAGTCGCTTGGTCAAAGCCATTCCTCTCCCCTCTGTTGACATTATCCCTTGATGCAGCGAAGATAGTCGTGGAAAATGTCGCCGGAAGTGAAGCTATTGATGGTTTTACCACTCAGCTCCTACAAGCGGTCGATGGAATTCCTCTCGCCGTCACACTTGTCGCAACCCTCCTGCGAGATGGTGAAAGTTCGGAGTCCTTATGGGCAAGGTGGTCCACAGATCTCACAGGGAGTATCCGTGTTGGACATGATCGCCAGTCTAATCTTGATCGGTCCATTGCCCTGTCAGTCAACAGTTCCCGCATGACCGAAAACTTTGGCACTCGATACCTGCTTGCAGTACTGTCACTACTTCCTGATGGCCTTTTCAATGGAGCTGCTTTGGAAGATCTGCAACAACATCTGGGTATCTCTAGTGTCCGCGCCATCCTTCACATCCTGCAGAAAGTTGCATTAGTCCAAGAAGACAAAACTAGCATCCCACCCCGTATTCAAATGCTATTGCCAATTAAACTCTTCTGTCGTCAGTTTCTTGCTTCAGAAATTACACATATCCTTCCAAGGACAGCCAACTACTATATCCAACTTCTGAAAGAGGCTGGAGTTGATCTTGATAATTCTGTTTTCTATCACAAAATTGTTCCTGAAGTCAAGAATATGCACTCCATCTTCCAACAATCCCTCACAGCTAGTTTCTCCAATCAAGATATATCTAAACTTGTTGAAGCAATTTGTGACCTAACATACTGGTCTAACTACATTGGGTATTATACCCAGGACACCCTTCAAATGGCTCTCTCAAGGACCACAAATACACCACTCCTCTATGCTCAGTGCCTTTTCTCTCTTGGAATGCTGTATAAATCAGAAGCAGCATATGCATCAGCATTAAAACACTTTGAAGATGCTGTAGACCTCTTCCAGCAGCAGCAGAAATTTTCACAGCAAGCCCAGGCATTGAAATATCTTGGAGACACTCTATGTCTTATGAACCGCCTTGACAAAGCAGAGCAAATTCTCAAATCAAGCTTGGACATCTTCATTACAAAGGATAACAATCTGGGCCAGGCAAATGCACATTCTAGTCTTGGGCAAATATACTCAGGGAAATGTCAATGGTCCAATGCAGAGGAGACTCTTACAATGGCGCTTGAGACCTACAAACAGACTTCAGATCTTCTTGGCCAGGGAAACACCACCAAAGCCCTATGCAGGCTGCACACATTCCTTGGTACTCTAGATAAAGCTGAAGACTATGCCAATGAATCCTTGGCTATTTTCCAAGAAGCCAATGATGTAACAGGAGAGGGAAGTGCACTTGGGTATTTGGGCCAAATTTATCTCGAAACTGACAGGATCATCGATGCACTTCAATTCCTTGAAAAGGCCTTGACAATTTTCAAGAACCTAAAGGATGTTGTTGGCCAACTATCTGCTGCTTATTACTTAGGAAGGCTATATGTCCAATTGGACCAGCTCTCTGCAGCAGAGGCACTGATCATGCCATACAGCAAGATGGAGATGGATGTGTACAACATGGCCTTAATTTTTCACGCTCTCGGATGGCTTTACATCCATGGAGATCACCTTGACACCGCCGAGCGCTATTTAAACACTGCACTTCAGCACTTCCAAAAATTTGAAAGCAAAGCCTGGCAAGCTCATGTATTGGCGCACCTTGGGATGGTGTACCTCAAGTCGGACAGATTGGACGATGCGGAGTGCGTGCTCAACTCAATTCCGTCGTTGGGCACCTGGCGAGGTGTTGAAATGCTCCGACTTTGGGTCCTTGGAGATCTTCACATTATCAAGGGCCAATTCGACAATGCGGAGCAGGCATTAAACTCTGCCATGGTCTGTGCCAAGCACTGCCGGTCCTCGTACCAGCAAGGCAATATCGTTCGGAGCTTGGGATCCCTCCACATCAAGCGCGGCCGTGTCGATCGAGCCATCCGAGCCTTCAAGCGGGCGTGCGAGTTCCATCGCAAGGCGCAGTGGGTCTCCGAGCAGGCCACCGATCTCAAGCGGCTCGGCGAGACGTATGAGACGCTGGACATGTCGGAGGAGGCAAAGGCGGCGTTCAAGGAGGCCGAAGAACTCATGGACTCTGTTCGCGAGGCTCGACAGCTGTCGATGTAGGTACACCAATGGACATTTTGCATAGGACATACGTACTGAAACGGACTCTTATTTATTTCTACGGACTCTCGATGGTCTTGCGTTTCATTAGATATCTTGGCCCACTATATCTCTTACGTTTGTATTCATGCGTCCGATAGTCGTTGACCGTGCTACATCGAGCAACTACTTATGACGTGGACTATCTCAAATTCGCATGGCGCAATGTATGTGAAACGTACTATATTCTTCCTTCGCGATAGAGCCGAGAATGGATCAGTAAATCAGATACAGGTGAAGGCGCATCACGGCGAAAGAAGGCGTCTCACCTCGCCCGAACCTCCTCGTTGGTCTCGTTACTGGTGGGTAGACGATTCGGGTTGCGAATGAGAGCAGCCCTGACATGGCGGCGTGGCCACATTAAATTGTGGTGCTGCGCAGACGCAGATTGAGAACGTAAACCGGTCATTTTGATCTGTCAAGAACATAGTGCAAGGTACGAGCCTGAGGAAGACCGATCCTGCACCTGACGAGGAGCGAAAGGGAGGTGTAGGAATTGAGAAGCGAGAATGCTCCTAGACACAGAGATTAGTGTGAGCTCTGCCTTCATGCAGCGAAGATTCGGCATAGCGAGCTCACCGTGTACCTCATAAGCAATAACTCCAATCTATACGCTATCAATCGGCCACTTGATGGTTACCTATTACCTGATCGCATCTGCAGATAAGTCAGTCATGACACTGCCCCCAAAGCATAAATCATAATCATACCACGCGATCAAGAAAAATAGCTGCCTGAATATGACGTAGAAGCAATTTCAGTGTAGAATATCAAGTCGGTAGAAGATTATCGCAGGTAGAGATGCTGAATTGATGGAAAGACGCGATACTTTCGGCGAGCTATACCGTCCTCTTCGTCGACAAAAAGAGTCATCCAGGCGAGAGTTTGAGCGAAGAAGCTGCGAAGAGAAGTAGATGACAGATATTCGGACAGCATTCCACGGAGGCTCTCCTATTGCTCTCGATAGCTCGACTGGTCGTCTGCGAAAGGAGGCATAACACTGAGGAGCCGGACCCCATAGATCAGGTGCGGGTGGAGAAGACTAGAGGTGGGTACGCAAACGACAATCAGACAAGATACGCACACACGAACAGATGACGTACCGAAGAGTGGGAAACTACCCGAACTGTCACATCGTCCCAAGCGGGCAAAGGGAAATCGCCGTGCAGAGTCTGTGCCATCTGTGCAGCGTCTGTGCGTCTGTGCACAGACGTCGCTCGCTCTGCACAGACGGTGGCTGTGTTAATGTTAGGGGTCATATACCCGGCGAGATCTCAATCAGGCCTCTAGTACAATTGGGCTCATATTCTAAGACAAACAGAGTTCGGAGTACATTCCGAACATGTATTTAGAGTAATAATATGAAGTCAAAATATATATTCCATGCGGCTTTGGGCGACTACACTTTAAAGTACACTCACACTGAGTTTGAATGCGGCACCTCGGCGGAATTGCTGCCGGTCCCCAATACTGAACCGAAATGTATGGTGGCAACCATAACGCATAACGCTCAAGTTTTTGGTTGCCTAATTCCCTGACTGTAACGCATAACGCAGCCTTGGTTGCTAGTACTGCAAAACTGAGCCCAAAAAAGGGAATTTTCAATTTTTTCTTACCGCAGGTGCAAAGAACTGAGAGTTCAAAGTTTTCTCCAAATCAGAGGTGAAATTGTATGTGCTTTCGTCAATCTGATGGGTTGAGGTGAAGGAAAGATAGATTCTCATCCCGTTTCATTAATGATTTAACATTTTATATGACCCAAAGCCTACATCAAGTACTTTGCTACCACTGTGTTCGCTCAGCCTCAACATGCCAAATTAAATTTGCGGGTTAGAATTTCACACTTCAAGCTTGCCAAAAGCTTGCTTCAAGCACAGTTTTCCTCCAAAAAGTGAGCTCGTTGCCTATTTCAGCGTTTGTAACGCATAACCCAATATCGGTTGCTAAATCCCACCAAGCGTAACGCATAACGCTCATTTTGGCCGTTGCCACCATACATTTCGGTTCAGTACGACCAGTGCATTGACAAAACATCAACTCAACTCAAAGACGAGTGCCCGTAAGGTGACCAATTCTTTGGACATCATAAAGTATATGTCAATACACTATATACATGTCCATAAGCTCGCAAAAATTGGTTAATAGAGCAAAAAACATCACCCATTAAAATGCAAACAGGTACGTGTAACACTATAGACGCTTGTGCACATGGTTTAGATTGAGTGTATTTGGTGATTCACAATAGCCCTAAAAGCTATAGATGTATGTACAGAAATGCTTTGGAACCTGCACAGACATCCTGCAATATGCACAGACACCGCACAGATGCACAGACGCATGCACAGATATGCACAGACACTGCACAGAACATGCACAGACCTACTCGGAGATGCACAGATGCATCATGTAGTTGCACAGACGTACAGACGGGCAATATCTATACATGCGCGCCTCGCTAGGTGAAGGGCGCATTTGGACAACGCATGATCAAGGTTCGCTGATCGATATTGCTTGCCCCAAATGTCCACTTCTTTATGGATTTCATTTTGTAAAAATAATAAAATGTGATAATTTTTGAGATGAGCGATATACTTTGAGATTGTTTTCACGTTTCTATGCAATTTTGAGCTAAGTCAGACCTTTTTTGCCTGCTACAGTCGTGATCAGCGCTGGATATTATAGCTCAATATTAAGTTTCCCGTAGATTGTAGTACAGGAATTTCTCACTCTTTCATTGCTCCACACAGCGCCCTACTTTCAGTAAACTGCGCTACACGAGTGCACTACTTATTATAAGAGTTTTCAATTACTAGTACTTCGCGCTACTTGGAAATTGACGCTTCGCGTTTGTGATGCCGTTGGGCCGTCGGAAGCCGGCGGCAAATCCTGCCTAATATGGAATTTACCATCACCTTGGGAGTACAGAAGTGCCAATGCGCCTTCGAAGTTCGAACATGTCGCCTTTCTTCTCACTCAAGAGTTGCTCAAGACTAATTACCAAGTCTACAGGGAACTTAAACAACACAAATATATGACCTAACCCATCTCATAAGTTGAAGTCATAACGCAAGAAGTGAGCATCAATACAGATACCCTGGTAAAGGAAAGATGCAGGACTACGTAAAATTTAGAACCAGTGGCTAGCAGGAAGGTTGAATCTACCATATTCTGAAAAGGACTCAAAACAATGTCGTACAGACACATCTGATACAATGCACAGACCCGGACATATTGGCACAGACGTGCACAGACACAGCCGGACATTGCACAGACGGCACAGACGTGGCACGGCTTTTTACCTGTGCCCGTCCCAAGCTGTAAATCGAGGCAGGAGGAATTCCGTGGCCACCAGTACGAAGTATGAGAACTGAACTTGTGGCTGTTGAGGTATTCCGAGTACCGAAAAATGTCCCCTGAATCCATGATAGAATGCAATCAGTCTAGGCGCAGAGAAGCAGGGATGAAAGTAAGGAAGAAGGGGAGGGAAGGAGAAAGGGAGGGAAGGAGAAAGGGAGGGAAGGAGAAAGGGAGAGAGGCACGGAAAAAAAGAGAGACACGGAGACGAAAAGGGAAGGGAAGGAAACAGAGAGGGAAGGAGATAGAAGGAAGAAAAGAGAAAGGCGCAGCTTACCTGCACCATGGATCTACGGCCGCAATCCTAATATCAGCACTCTCGTCAAACCTTCATCGCGCCGGGAAGGTGGAGTATCGAGGTCAGCGTTAAAATAGGCGCAGGGCCTGTGCAAGCAAGATCGAGGTGTGTTGCAGGGAGTTGCTTTTGAACGGTGAGCTGTTGTTGCAGAATTGAGGCGGCGGAAAGTGCGAACGGTAGTGACCTTGATCGATCGATTGACGTTGACTTTACATAAAGTTGCAGCCAAAGGTTGGCCTTGAAGCAAGCAGAAAGTGCTGGTAGAGAAAGAATCCGTTAGGGGTGCAGACTCCAGTTAGATCAGAGGGAAAGGGAACAACGAGCAACTTAATCATGGTTTATGCGTACTGTCAGTATCAATCGGCCCCGGAAGACTCATCGCAGCTCATGACG
Organism: Pholiota adiposa; assembly: GCA_009935795.1. Taxonomy (NCBI): domain Eukaryota; kingdom Fungi; phylum Basidiomycota; class Agaricomycetes; order Agaricales; family Strophariaceae; genus Pholiota; species Pholiota adiposa. The sequence continues at coordinate 351,131 of QEYC01000032.1, forward strand.
CCGAGGTACGAGGACAGCCACCATATGAGAGCTTCAGGCAGGGATAACAGAGAGACAACGAGGTCGGACGAGCTGGATCGAGAGTACCGCATCGTGCGTCGTTGACGTGGATATCTGAGGGGCGTGTGAGTGAATTGCAACAAAAGGAACTTACAGAAATTGTACGCACCTAGCCAACGAAGACCAGTCGTCCTCTGATTCACACTTCCAGAGACACAACAAAGGCGTAGATAAGAGCTCTTTCCATGGGTAGAAGTTGGTGGGTAAAGGAGAAAACAACACTGACAACGGGCAGTGAGAAAAGGACCTGGTAAAACGAACTTGCTTCCTTGCTGCGCCCCTTATGCCGAGATGCCGGCAGTGGCGAACTTGCTCGAACTTATTCCCACACTTGCTGGAAATCGCCTTGCAACTTGCTGAACTTGCACGCCAAACTGAGTGCCCTAAACGTGCGGGAGACCTTTTCTGTTAGTTAGATTAGTGTTTCAGTATTGTACTGTGCTACATATAATACAGAAAATTGCTTGAGTATTCATATCTAATGGTGTAAGGCTGTAAGAGCATAATAGGTGGATAGGGCACTGGCAATGACGACTTCGCAGGCCTGATGACACTGTAGTGACATCCGCAAAACCAAAATATCTCCAATTCCCTTCTATTAGACGGCCTCGTCGCATTGATTCCATATCCAAATCCTAAGCACCTACCTGTCAAAGAGCCGTATGTGACTCTATCTCCCCGCTCCGGCAACTCGGCGTCTCAGGCCCAAATTTAAACTAATGTTCCCTCATGCACACTCATACCGTTCAATTTCAACCCTGGCGGATGTACATATACAAATAGAATATAAGTTCCAAACATTCTCAGCATTTCCATTAAATTGTAAGCTAGATCAATGGTAATCACACCGCCAACACATTAAATTTTCCAATGCCGTCTCAAACGGAACTCATAATTGTGTACGGTGTATAGAAATTGAAAGAATTTTAGTCAATATCAATATATAATATCTTCTTTATGCCCCGAAATTGGCGGCTTCAGTATCCAGTAATACGTATGAGCGTATGTGTGTAGCACACGAAATAGATTGTTTATACGGATACCCTTCCAATATATCTCAAGTGTGTTCAAACGAGTAGCCTTACCCATTCTTTTTACAAACTTGTATATTACAAGGGCGTAAGGAAACTTGCTCCCTTTGTAGTGATAAGAGCACAAGTTCCCTTGCTCACTTGTATGCAAAACGCGCACAAGCGCCCTTCAAGTTATAAGCGAGCAAGGGAACTTGCTCAACTTGTACGCCACAGGTGCAGAAGTTGTATCACGTATGAGAAGTTCAATATGTGAAATCAAAATACATGAACACTCCAAACCTAAGGCAGGATGCGCGTCTGCGATATAGGTGGGGTTTCCGGTGGTGGATTTGGGCCAGCGAGGCCCAATAGCTGTTTAAGTCGCGGGAGTTGAAATTCCTGGGACAAGGAAAGACGAGCTCAGACTCTCTCTTCCCTTTTAAACCACATTTTGTGCTCGCAATTTTTCAGCACCGAGCGATTGGAATGACCTGCGTTGCCTCGTTTATATCGAACACATTACCCCCTTATTTCATTCCCCGTCATTCCGTGTCTGCAGTGTGCATATAATATTAGTATACATATAATCTGCTCACTACATAGGTATATAAGCTCCTACTACTCTCAGGCGTACATCTATTCAGCAAGAAATCCCAGGAGCACCTTGAGAGCACCCCGCTTAGGCGCCGGAAGTAAGCTGCCAAGGAAATGCAAGTAGCCAGTGCCAAGCGAACTTGCTGCGCCTACAAGTTCGCAGCAAGTTGCTTACTCAGCATATGGCGCAACTTGCGCTCCCTTGTGGGAACTTACCTTGCCTGCCATAAGTTCGCGCAAGGGAACTTATGGCAGGCGCAAGTTGATTTTGCAAGGTACTTATTATGGCACCCTGACAACGAAAGAATTCGTAGGGTACCCATCACGTGTGCAAAATCCTGCGCCTCAGTTCTGAGTTCAGAATCACCCAATTCTCTACGCGAACAGAAGAAATAAAAACCACCTTATCATCAGGCGATCCCATGACACTAAGGCGCCTGTCCGGGAGAAAAGATCGGCGACGAAACTCCTTTTATCATCTATCAGCGGGCAGCACAAGAGATCGTATTGCAGAACTCTTGATAGAAACTCAAAGTTGGTGAGGGTATGGTGTTCAACAGCGCTTCGACGACGTTGTTTGAGAGCATCGAGTACTGAAATTAGGCTGAATGCCGCAGACAAAGTGTCGCCTCAATATCCCTGGGGAACAGCATAGGACCAGAAACTGCCGAGTGCAAAGAGGACAAGAATGCCCTCAGAGGAAACGTGATGGACCAACCGCCATAAAAGGGGTCAAGCTAAGGAGAAAAATCCGATCAGGCGAGACGAAAATGGTACCACGGCAGGCATATTCACCTACATTTCTTTCCCATCGTAGTATATGCTAAATGGTGCTTCTGCGCGCCTCTCCACCCCCGGCGAACGTGAAAGCGAGAAAACTTGCAAGAATCAAATAAGTGCCGTGATAAAAAATTGACCATGGGCGCCATCTTGAAACGTTAACGGTTCGAGAAGAAGGATCCAAAGTCGAGGGTCGCAGTCACCGATGACATCTTTTTCGACGCTGTATCGAATTCGCGTGCCAGCGAAGAAAGTCGCGGCATGCCCGAAGTCTTTCAAGAGCCTATCAGTCGGTAGTGTCGCAAACAAAATGCAAGTAGACGCACCAGAAGCCCAAATTCGACGCAAACATCCAAGGACTTTCAACGAACGAAATACAGCTAAAAAAACGTAAGAGACGATCGGACGAGGCACACGACGCGAGCAGAGAGTCAACACAGCGCACCTAGTCACGCACGAATTCCTTCGGCCTTGCTCCACATCTATGCGCCTTTGCGTTCAAGTCAATTTTTAAGCAAAATGTTGAATATAGAGTTGACGACTTGCGAGATGTGGTGCTATACGGTAACATGATCGAGCTTTGGAGGCGCTGTGATAATTTCTGGGTAAATCAAGCACGAGCACAGCAGACGTAGGCCTGGGGATACGAGGACAAGTTAATAAAAGCCCTGGTGTACGTTCCGAAAGCCATCTATCGCGCTAAAAACAGACGGTCAGCTAAGGCATCGTCAGATAACAAAAAACTCTGACCAATAAGACGAATTTTTATCCACTAGAAAACACAATAAACGTGGCTCTCCCTATTCCCGAACAACGCCCGCTAAGACGAGGGAGAGCCGTCAGACGAAAAAACCCAGACCAGACCAGGACCAGACCCAAACACGAAGCTCACCATCATCAACGTCACCCTCACCCCCTTGCCCTGCCTCACTACCCTCCCCAAATTCAACCTCCTTCGAATCATCGATCCGAGTACAGCGCTTTCCCGCATCGCCACCAGCAGACCCAAGGCCCACGCAGCTATCCCGCCAGGTGGACCGTTGCCCTATTATTGGATTAGAAGGTTGTCGTCGAAAACAAGTAAGTATTGACGCGCACGTACTGTAAATTCGCATCAAATAATTACCCCACTCGAAGGGCCCCCACCCCAAATCGTCCACGGATGTCTGTTCATGGCTTGGAGCATCGAGGGTAAGCTAAGCTATCTTCGACCCCCCAAGTATGTATGTAGCACCTAATATTTCGTCGCATACACAACAGTCTTCAGACAACACACAAAGCCTTTGAATCGCACGAAAAACGTACTTGTTCGACGCGGACGCACAGGCCCTTCGCACTCCACACGCCACGAAAAGTCCTCCGAGCAGCCGCTTCATTGACACACCCTCGAAAAGACGTGCTTTGCGTCCACGTACCGCCGCTCGACGTCGCCCTCGCCGCACGACGCCAATGCCCAATAGCCAGTATCGACCTCGGCGCTCGGGGGCCTTTCCTCCGTGTCCACCAGGACCAACATCATCTTCTCTAAACGCATTGACATTTGTGCTAGCGGATCGACGGGCGGCGACGCGCATATATCCACCTCCCACACGCGATCGGCGTGTTCAAGTGACTGACGCGAAGACCAGATAAGGCGCCAGGTACGACGCAAGGTGCCAACGACCCACAGCACGCACATCGACAGCGGACACCGCAAGCACACGCCGGAAAGGCGGCGAGTGGAAGATTTGTGGGCGTCGTTGGATGTCCTCCGTGTCCTCTACGACGTCGGGCGCATATATTCGGCTAGGGAGGGGGTCGTTCACGCCATCGTCACGATTTCCTATGGGGGGAGTGTGTGTGTGTGTGCCCGCTTGCAGGAGGTAACGAACTTGGCGTTGGGTGCGGAAGTCATAGAGGGGGGCGGAGGATCGCGAAGGCGGTTCGAGGAGCGGGGCCGACCTTTTGGAGAAAGCGATGAGAGGAAGCGGGAGAGGACCGGGCTGGTAGGACGGAAAGAATACGGGATAGGATGGGATGGGATGGGATGGGATGGGATGGGATGGGCACGATGGAACAGAAAGGGTGCGCTGTGGAAAAAGACAGCGTTTGGGTAGACGAGACAGGTAGGATAAAAGGCCGGGTGGGGTGAAATAGGGCGGAATGGGCCGTAGAATGGGAAGGGAAGAAGGGAAGGGAAGGGAAGAAGGGAAGGGAAGGGAAGAGGGGAAGGGATCGATGAGATGAGAACGCGTTTGTGAAGAAATGAGCGTCGAGGATACGAAATGCAGGACGACGCGTCAACGCAACAACGCAACGGACGCTTGTGAGGACAGTGGGCTATAGGGAACTCGTTTGCGGACAGGGACACGGGAGTCGACTCCAAGGGAAGGTAGAGTCGACGGCACTACACAAGACAAAAGAGAGCGCAAGGGAGGGGAAGGGCGCCGGAGTCGAGCAGGGCCGGCGTCGAGCCATGACGTGGAAGTGGGAAAGTAGAACGAGTGACGCGACGGCGCGAGCGAGGGAGCTGATAAAGGGAGATGGGAGAGCTGTATTGGAGTACCCGAGCGGCCTTGACGCGTTACGAAGATGGGCCGTCGTCCTAGTCGCAGTAGAGCTGCGAAGAAAGACGAGAGGAGGCTGGGTTAGGTCGACACATAGGAAGAGTACGAGCAAGGACGCACCCAAGGCCGAGAGGCCCATATAGAATTCATTTCTAACCATCACCGTCAGGGAGAGCCAGGACGAGGAACAGCCCGTGTCAAGACAGACAGAGCTGCCTAAGTAAGAGGGGGACGAGCTGAAGAGTATTCAAAGCGGAGGCGTTCGGAGTAGAGGCGCATCAGCGCAACATTCCTGATAATGCTACATTGATGGTCACCGGTCATCGATCATCATGTACTAGTATTAAAGTACAACGCGGATGAGCTGGACACAGAGAAAGAGGCAAATGGCGAGAACAAACACGAAGGAGGAAGAGGTTCGGAAATCGGGGAAAACCGGCGTTTTCCGAAGTGATTTGATTCAGACGATTTTTCTTTGAACCCTCATCAACTCGTCCTCATCGCACTCGTCCTTCACCTCCCCTCCCATCTCCGCCTCGTTATCAACACGCACCTGTACAACCCGCTCGACTTCAACCTGCTCGTCAGCATCCTCCTCCGAATCGGACCGCGCCTCCATCCTCGAGTCGTCCGACCTCTTTCTGCGGCGCTCGCTGTCGGCCTAGACTGCCTTTCCGCTGTCTTTGCTGCTGATTTCCCTGACGACGTCTCCCTGAGATGATACTGTACTTCCGCTCGCGGACCTTTGTCCTGACCGTGTCCTGCTTGAAATACTATTCCATGGGATCGCTGGAGTGCGCGGGTGTACGAATAACGCGAAACGAACAGTTGATCTAGGCGCTCGCGGCACCGCTGCATAGGAAGCATGAAGCAGTCGAGGGTAGCGGTTGAGTGTAACGGTCGAGGGTAATGTCGAGAAGAGGATGAGCAGTGCGACGAGAGAGGTGGCCGCTACGAGGACACGGCCGCTTCTGCCCCTCTCTGTGTGTATCATCAACTGCACAACCCGTACCTCGACGTCCTCTAAATCGCACCGCACCTCCATCCTCGAGTCGTCCGACCTCTTTCTGCGGCGCTCGCTGTCGGCCTAGACTGCCTTTCCACTGTCTTTGCTGCTGATTCGGGACTGGCGATACTTCCGCTCGCGGACCTTTGTCCTGACCGTGTCCTTGCTGTGACTGGAGTGCGCGGGTGTACGAATAACGTGAAGCAAATGGTTGATCTAGGTGCTCGCGGGACCGCCGCATAGGAAGCATGAAGCGGTCGAGGGTAGCGGTCGAGGGTAATGTCGAGAAGGGGATGAGCGGTTTGACGACTGAGGTGGCCAGGCCATACTGAGGAGGCGGCCGCTCCTGCTCCTCTCTCTGTGTACACAACCCGCTCGACCTCCACCTGGCCCGCTCGACATCCACCCAACTCGCTCCTCAACTTCTTCCTCGGAATCGCGCCGAGCGTCTCCATCCTCGAGTTGTCCGACAGAGCTCGCTGTCTGTCTGTCTGTCTGTCTAGGTCTGCATTTCCTCTTCGCTGTTGATTCTTCTGGCGATGCTGCCCTGAGACTTGAAACCTCTGCTCCTGGACTCTTGTGTCCTGCTTGAAATATATTTCCACGGGATGGCTGGATCGCGTCAGCAGATGACGAAGTGAATCCATGCTCCGATATCTAGTCTAGTCTAAGCGAGTGAGGAGGAGAGGCCAGGATGACACAGCAAGCCTCTTCCCCTCCGGGAGGATTCTACGCGACTGCACAAAAGCAAAACAAACGCGACCTCACGTTGGATGCGATATCCACGTCCTGCGGAAAGCGCTTACTTGTATGCGCCTAGTTGACGCGATCGTACGTCCTCCAAGTCTTTCTCACCCTCTCCTCCGCCGTTTGTCGTTTGCCTCGCCCCCCTGCTTCGTTAGCCCAATCGTCCTCTCGTTGAGATCCTATCAAGTGCTCTAGCGGACCTCCGGTGATGACGTGGAATAGGGCGCTAGAGAAGGTGCTGCGAGAGCCGAATCTCGACGCATTCGTCGTTGCACACTGGATCGGAGGAGATGGAAGTTAGGCCGAGACGCAGGCGGAGAAAGACATAAGGGAGGCCCGTTGCGAGCTCAATATTCAATTCTAACCATCATTCATAGAAAGAGCGAGGGCGAGCAGCCGTCGCCTGTTGGTCCGCTTTACTATATCGAATAGTAAGAGATAATCAAGTAGTACAGACAAGTTATTAATTTAAGTTGAATGCGTCGCCAGCGTCAATGCTAAGCATCATTCAATTCACCACCTTTTGATTCGTTCTGATGCTGAACCCACCGACGAGCACTGCAGTATAATAATAAGCTCACTGCCAGCATCTATAATTACTTTCGTCTTTTGACTGACATGCGGTGCGGCTGTGTTCGCTGTAAATCTTCACAGCATCCTACGCAGCACATCCCTCGACAAACGACAATCCTCAGATTCAGACCCAAACCACAACATGGAGACTCCTACTGCCCAACCCGCTATCATTGAATCATCGACCCACACCGTCGCTCGAGTAACGCCCACCGAAGACGGCGCTCTAGATACGGCGGTCAACTTGGCCAACAGTGCTGTCGCTATTGTGAAGGAAGTAGGGGAGTTGCTGAACCATGTTCCCTATGTGAAAGCATTGTCGGGAGTCGTCCTGCAGATTATCAAGATCAGAGACGTACGAGTGCCCCGTTTGACCATATTAGTGTCAGTCACTGACTCTTAAATTACAGGAAATAAAATCCAACAAGCAGCGGTGCGGCGAGATCATCGACAAGGTGGCTCGTATCTCGAAGTCGATCTACGAACGCATCGACGAAGTCGCAAAATCCAAGGGGAAGGACAAATTGGGGAGGTTGGAGGGACATCTGTTGGAATGTAGCGAGTGAGTTAACTGTGTGAATGTCTGTTGTGCTGCTCTGATATTTGGACGGCGTAGAACGCTCACGGCCGTATCTGCTACGCTCGAAAAGAACAAATCTCGAAAGCCATTCAACAAAGTCATAAACCGTGGGCTGGACGAGCTCAACGCGATCGACCGACGCATCGACGAACTGAATATCAAGCTTATTCTGGTGCGTGCAATAATTTGCGTAATTAACTCTTTTTAACTATTGTCGAACGCGACTTCCACAGGACATCCTGATGGACCTCAAATTGGAGCAGGTTGCATCCGCCGCCGCCGAAGATCAACCCTCAGCTCAAGCACCGAAGTAAGCATTTTGCTTTACATAAAAAAACTAACCTGCTCACCCGTAAATAGCGAATCAATCAACATCCTAGATCACGTCCTTCCACCAAAGCCGCACTTTATAGTCGAGCGCGAAGCCCAGGTAGAGCAGGCGCTCGAAATCCTTCTCCGTGCGGAACCCTCTCGCATCGCTATTCTTGGCGGCGGCGGATTCGGAAAGACTACTCTGGCACGAACACTGCTTCACTACCCCAACATTGGCGAGCGCTACCAAACCCGATATTTCCTGTCTTGCGAGGGCATGCCCGATTTCGACCATCTCTTGCTCGGCCTCGGGACTATGTTGGAGCTAAAGGTTGCCCCGTCAGCGGTCCTCGCCTCTGCACGGCGCATTCTACAGAAGTCCTCCACTCTTCTCTGCCTGGACAACTTTGAGACTCCGTGGGAGCCATTTGAGACCCGAACCAAGGTGGAAGAACTATTAGAAGCCATTACCGACATTCCTAATTTGTCGCTTGTCATTACCATCCGCGGTCAGCAGCGCCCTTCGAAAATCTGCTGGTCAATGCCACTCCTCCCCCCTCTGTCGACATTATCCCTTGATGCAGCGAAGATGGTCGTGGAAAATATTGTTGGAAGTGAAGCTATTGATGATTTTACCACTCAGCTCCTGCAAGCGGTCGATGGAATTCCTCTCGCCGTCACACTTGTCGCAACCCTCCTGCGAGATGGTGAAAGCTCGGAGTTCTTATGGGCAAGGTGGTCCGCAGATCTCACAGGGAGTATCCGTGTTGGACAGGATCGCCAGTCTAATCTTGATCGGTCCATTGCCCTATCAGTCAATAGTTCCCGCATGACCGAAAAGTCTGGCACTCGATACCTGCTCGCAGTACTGTCAATACTTCCTGATGGCCTTTTCAATGGAGTTGCTTTAGAAGATCTGCAACAACATCTGGGTATCTCTGGTATCCACACCATCCTTCACATCCTGCAGAAAGTTGCATTAGTCCAAGAAGACAAAACTAGCATCCCGCCCCGTATCCAAATGCTGTCGCCAATTAAACTCTTCTGCCATCAGTTTCTTGCTTCTGAAATTGCACATCTACTTCCGAGGACAGCAAACTACTATATCCAACTTCTAAAAGAGGCTGGAATTCATCTTGACAATACCGTTTCCTATCAGAAAATTGTCCCTGAAGTCAAGAATGTCCACTCCATCTTCCAACAATTCTTCACCACTGATTTCTCCAGTCAAATTCTATCAAACCTTGTTGAAGCAATTTGCAAGGTAACAAACTGGTCTGACTATATTGGATATTCTACTAAGGACACCCTCCACATGGCTCTCACAAAGACCACAGATCTACCAATCCTCCATACTCAGTGCCTTTTCTGGCTTGGAAGACTGTATAAATCAGATGCAGACTATGTACTTGCATCTAAATTCTTTGAAGATGCTGCAGAGGCCTTCCAGCAGCAGGAGGAATTTCTACAGCATGCAAAGGCATTGGAACAGCTCGGGGATACTCTATATCATATGAATCAGCTTGACAAAGCTGAAGAAATTCTCAAATCAAGCCTGGACATCTACATCACAGAGGATAACATTAGGGGACAGGCAAATGCTCATTCTGATCTTGGGAAAATATACTTGGGCAGAAACCAATGTTCAGATGCAGAAAAAAGCCTAACAAGGGCACTGGAGGCCTTTAAACAGAGTCCAGATCTTCTTGGCCAGGCAAACACCACCATAGACCTATCCAGGCTGCACATATTCCTTGGAAATCTGGAAAAGGCTGGAGATTTTGCCAATCAATCATTGGCTATTTCCAAAGAAGCAAATTATGCAATAGGAGAGGGAAATGCGCTCGATAATTTGGGATGGATTTATCTCCAAACTGACAGAATTATGGAAGCCCTCCAATCTCTTGAAAAGGCCTCGACTATTTTCAAGAATCAAAAGGATGTTGTTGGCCAACTATCTGCTGCTGATTATTCAGGAAGGGTATATATCCAATTGGACCAGCTCTCCACAGCAGAGGCACTGCTCATGCCATACAGCAAGATGGAGATGGATGTGTACAGCATGGGCTCCATTATTCACGCTCTCGGATGGCTTTACATCTGCGGAGATCACCTTGACACCGCAGAGCGCTATTTACACACCGCACTTCAGCACTTCCGAAAATTCGAAAACAAAGCCTGGCAAGCTAATGTATTGGCGCACCTTGGGGTGGTGTATCTCAAGTCGGACCGATTGGACAATGCGGAGTGCGTGCTCAACTCAATTCCGGCGTTGGGCGCCTGGCGAGGTGTTGAAATGCTCCGACTTTGGGTCCTTGGAGATCTCTACATCATCAAGGGTCAATTCGACGACGCGGAGCATGCATTCAACTCTGCGATGGTGGATGCCCAGGAGGACCGCTGTTCATACCAGCAGGGCAATATTATTCGCAGCCTGGGAACCCTCCACATCAAGCGCGGCCGTGTCGATCGAGCCATCCGAGCCTTCAAGCGGGCACGCGAGTTCCATCGTAAGGCGCAATGGGTTTCCGAGCAGGCCACTGACCTAATGCGGCTCGGTGAGGCATACGAAATGTTGGACAGATCCGAGGAGGCGGAGGCAGCATTCGAAGAAGCTGACGAACTCATGGAGTCTGTTCGCGAGGCTCGACAGTTGTCGATGTAGGTACACCGGGCATATGTAGTGAAACGGGCTCTCATTTACCTCTACGGATTCTTCATGGTCTTACCTTTCATTACATATTTTGATCCATTACATTTCTTACGTTTGTATTCATGCATCCAATAGTAGGTTACCGTGCTAGATCGAACAATATAGACTCTACCATTTGAATTTACGATTTGCGGAAGTGCGATGGATATTCAAAGTAACTTCCGCGCTCAAAGGCAAGCAGAAAGCGCTAATAGATCTAGAATCCGGCAAGACCAGAGGGAAAGGAACGACTAGCACCTCAATCAAGGTTTACGCGTACTGTCAATATCGATCGGCCCCGGAAGAATCCTCGCGGTACTTGATGCTGAGGTACGAGGATGGCCACCAAACGAGAGCTTCATGTAATGGCACCAGAGAGACGACGAAGCACTTGCGACGTAGGATGAGCTGAATCGCGAGCAGTTGACGATTGATATCGCGCAAGACAATATTGATAAAAAGCGTACCTCGGGACGTAAGCATTTTTTCGACACCGTATCTCCATATCGACACGCTTGTAAGCCTGTGGAGGGAGAACCGATATCAGTCGATTACACGCAGACCAGAGCCAGACACGATGCTCACCAGCACCATCACCTTGCCTTTGCACAGCCTCATACGCCCCTCCCCACATCCAGCTACTCGTCGACTGGCAAAAACGAAGTACGGTGCTTCTCCGCATCACCGCCAACAGACCCAAAAGGTACTCTGTTCCCCCGCTCGATATACCGTCGTGGACTATTGATGTTGACACGTCCTATTATTGGATTCCTCCCAAGCACGTCCCTCGAAACCCCTCGCATGATGAATCGATATTATTTTTGAGTCTGAGTGCAGTAAGACGAGATTGTGTCGTTCCGAATTGAGCGGAGGTGTTCATTGACTGGGGAAACTGAACAGCGCCTAAAATTGTGATCAGAGGGTTGTCGTTGAAGATGAGAATCGACGTACATACCTCATTTCGCCTGAATAACCCGAACACTCCAAGCTGCCCAAGCCATCCAAGGACTCCAGGGGGAAAGAGATTCGACGGCACTACCGCAGAGGGAGGGGAACCCTGACGAGAGGGAAATGGCTCCAGTGGGCAGCCTCTGATCGTGATGTGGAAGAGGGGACGGACGTGTAGGACGGGTGAGGCAGTGGAGTGGCTATCGGGATGGGAAACCACGCGAGCAACATTGACTCGTTACGGAGGTGGACTGTTATCGTCATCACACAACGGAGCTGGGGAGACAGACGAGAAGGGAACAGGTCAGGTCGACAAACAGGAGTAGGAAGGGGCGGACGTACGCAATCCAAGAAGCCCGTCTTGAATTCAATTCCAACTATTACCAGCAGAGAAGACGAGGGCGAGCAGGTGAGTACTTGAGTAATGACGCGGAAGTAGAAAGATGCCCGAGAGAGAGAGTTAGCATTAGCATCGCGCTGTGCGAGGGTAGGAGCACGCGAGCAACCTTGACGCGTTCGTCGCCGCACATTGGAACTGGGGAGACAGAAGGTTAGGTCGATACGCAGGAGGAGGAAAAGGCAAGGACGTACGAGGAGCCCGTCTCGAGTTCAGTCCCATCCGTCACTCCCAGGGATAACGAGGGGAGGCAGGTGTGTATGCATTGCTACGTCGACGAGCAGGAAGGAGTACGACGAAAAGTAAGTAACCGTCAGGCCTGTTCAATATATCTCCGAGTGGAGTACGCGAGCAACTTTGATGTTCATCGATGCACACTGGAGCTGAGAAGACAGAAGGTTAGGTCGACACGCGACGTACGCGTACGCAGTCCCATCCGTCACTCCCAGGGAGAACGAGGGAGCAGGTGTGTACTTCTACTTGTGGGGCGGCATGCACGGGTGACGTGGAAGAGGGGTGACAACGCGAGTATGAGAGCTGGTATCCTTCCGGGAGAGTTATGGAGGGACACATGAAGGACCTTGATGCGCCGCAGAGTCAACCGTCGTCGTCGCACAGTAGAGCTGGGAGACAGATTAGGCAGACGCACAGGAAGAAGAATGGCAAGGACGTACCAGAACCCAGAAACCCATCCTGACTCCACTTCAAACCATCGGCACCATCAGTCAACTATGTACGCGCACGCCTAGCCAAGGAGGACGAGGATGAGAAGCAGGCCACGTCGAGACAGGCGGAGAATGGCGCACCAACTCATCGATCATGAGTGCGAGAGAAGAGCAAACCGGGAGAAAGCGCCTATAAGGGCTTGACGTGGCCCTTGTCGCTGTAGACTATAGACTTCCAGAGCTGTGTTGAGGCCGCGACGTGTTCAAGATGCGCAGCGATAGCAGGACATGGGCGTAGAGACGGTAAAGGGCAGGAAGAGGATGATTCAAGAGAGTGGAGGGAGCGAAGCCGGCTCTCCGGCTCTGCTGGCTCCGGCTCCGGCTCCGAGTCCTCCACCTCACCTTCGTCCGCCGAGGTTTGCGCACGATGAGCACTTAAATAAAATTTCACTGATAAATTTAAACAGTACGCTATGGCGTTCATTTTGTATAAAAAATAAAACGCGATACTTTTTGAGATCCGCGATATACTTTGAGTGTTTTTTCATGTTTCCGTCAGATTCTGAGCTAAGTCAGCAACAGGCAAAGTTTCGCGCATTTTTCGGTTTTCCGCGCTACTTTGGCTCAACACCGCGCTACTTTGAATTGTCAGCGCGCTACTTTTATTTGAACCGCGCTACTTTCAATAATGAATACAATACTTATTATAATAGTCTTCAATTTACTAGTCAAAGCGCGCTACTTTGAAATTGCACCGCGCTACTTTCAAGTGTAGCGCGCTACTTTGAGATTGATGCGCGCTACTTTGAATTCGACCGCGCTACTTTGAAAATGACACCGCGCTACTTTGAGGTCAATGAAAAAATTTGAACTATTTGATCAGATATGTCTATTAGGTTACCGTAATGCCTTTAAATCGACTTATATGAGTTAAATGTGCCTGATACTTGAGCGACTTACTGGATGGTGTTGCTGATGCCGTGGGCGGCAAGACATGCCGACGGCAACTCCGGCCCAATATAGAATTTACCATCAAGCCGCATCTCGGAAGCACTGCCACAGGTGACAGGCCCAATGCTCCTGCAAACGCGTCGTCGTTCTACACCAAGTGCGTGCACTAATTATTGCTAGGAAATATAGTCTGAATAGTACTTATAAATATAGCTTACATGCACTCAATAGCAGGAGAACTTGTAGTCAAAACAGAGCATTTGAACATCACCCCGACTTGACCTAGACAGACTTCATCTGAGCTCGTTAAATCAAGCTTTGCAGAATATCAGGATAGTCTACACTGTAGAGTCCATAGTTTAGTTTATTCTTTATCAATTAGTGCACAAATATGATGCTTGTTCTAACTCACTGACGATCTCGACGCCGCTCGACGGCTGAGATGAAATACCATGTGGTATCTGGGCCTGAGAGGATATTTCAAGTTGACCCAGGTGTTCGACGTGAGAGAGGGAGAGATATTAACAACATAAATGTATGAAAATATCTGTTTGTAAGCTGAAAGGAGCATAGAAGGACCATACTCTATAGTTCTTTCTTCTAAAGAACTACTGTAATCCTTCAATATGATGTATCGTCGTTCACCAGGGGACTCACAGCATCAATAAAAACAGACACTGTGAGCCCAGTGTTACTACCTTCAATTTTCTACATAAAATTACAAGACCATATGTCTTACGTATGCCTTTGACTACTGACATTGACGTACTTCATATGCCTATATCACAAATTGCGGGTCCCCTCCTGTATTTTGCTCTGCCTTTTACTATACGTCAATATAAATGCTCACGTCGTTGTGCTATGCAATATGGCAGGTAATCTGTACTTTTATGGGTTGCTGCAATGCTATCCATTACGCACTTGGTGAAGAACCAATGAAGAACGACGACGCGTTTGCAGGAGCATTGGGCCTGTCACCTGTGGCAGTGCTTCCGAGATGCGGCTTGATGGTAAATTCTATATTGGGCCGGAGTTGCCGTCGGCATGTCTTGCCGCCCACGGCATCAGCAACACCATCCAGTAAGTCGCTCAAGTATCAGGCACATTTAACTCATATAAGTCGATTTAAAGGCATTACGGTAACCTAATAGACATATCTGATCAAATAGTTCAAATTTTTTCATTGACCTCAAAGTAGCGCGGTGTCATTTTCAAAGTAGCGCGGTCGAATTCAAAGTAGCGCGCATCAATCTCAAAGTAGCGCGCTACACTTGAAAGTAGCGCGGTGCAATTTCAAAGTAGCGCGCTTTGACTAGTAAATTGAAGACTATTATAATAAGTATTGTATTCATTATTGAAAGTAGCGGTTCAAATAAAAGTAGCGCGCTGACAATTCAAAGTAGCGCGGTGTTGAGCCAAAGTAGCGCGGAAAACCGAAAAATGCGCGAAACTTTGCCTGTTGCTGACTTAGCTCAGAATCTGACGGAAACATGAAAAAACACTCAAAGTATATCGCGGATCTCAAAAAGTATCGTGTTTTATTTTTTATACAAAATGAACGCCATAGTACGCCTGTACAATAGCTCTCAATTATTGAACTCATGGGTACATAATTTTTTTTTCATGAACGAGATGGATTCATGTAAGGTTTCGAGCGTCATGAACAGTATCCATAAGGCCCACTGCCCGCTCATTATATAAACTCGCTTGTTCAAAATTCTCCAACGTTGTGTATGTTTTGGACAGATGATGTCCCGTCACCCGATATAAAAAGACCAAAAGAATGAAGGAAAACACAAACAAAGTAATGAATTGCTACTAGTACTACGCATCCATCCCTTCCGAAAAAGAGAGAATCTCGGGCTGAATCCAAAAGTCAAGATCATACGCCGACTGGGCAGCGTCAGTGTCTAACTGGTACTGCTCATAGCCGAAGTTCCTCATTGTCCCAAGCTCCTCGGAAAGAGAAAGCGGCGAGTAACTAAGGTCTAGCTCAGGCGTTGCTAGCTGGGGAGAAGTAGACCAGTCATAGAGCATAGCAGTTCCGGCGGTGCGTATACCTGGCATAACAGTTGGGAGAGGAACAACGGAGGGAAGAGTGACAAATGGCGCCGGAAAGCAGGTCGAAAACGTATCAAATCCGCATTGAACTCCTAATCCGAACTGCTCATACTCGGAGTCATATCGGAGAGTGGGAGGTAGGTCAAGCGTAAACACAGGCTCATCCCGCGCCTGTTCATTCGTGCCAAAGACTTGATGGCCCGCCGCGTCATCCTCGAGCGCGGATACCGGGGTGGACGAATTTGGTACGAAGGCGTCACTGACGACAGTCAGATTTGACTCGGGAATTGTTGTATCGGTCGCATGACACACAGGCTCAGAAGCAGTGGGGCTTGGAGAATCTGCCTGTACAGAGGGCGTAGATGCGAGTTGCTCGAGGCGCTGCGCTGCGACTCTAGCCGCTGCACGAGGAGCGCGGGCGGCCCGTGGACGCGATGGAACAATTTCTGGGGAATACGCCGCAGCCGGCTCAGAAGGCGACCGTGAAGGCGAACGCCAATCCTCCTGAACAGCGCGACGTACACGCACACCCGTCTTCCTCGCCTTAGCGCTCGAGACACCTCGGCCGGCCCCACCAGGCCCATACTGATATCCAGGATGCGCAATCTTATGTGCCTCCTGCTCGCGCGCGGCGATCTCGCGGAAGCGTTGCTTCTCCTCCGAGTCCTCGGGCAGCCTATTCCACGCGCGCCCTGCCTGCTTGCTGAGTTCGTTCTGCTGGCCCTCGCCTAAATGGCGGTGGCGCTCGATGTAGTCTGAACGGAAGGCGATGAACGCGTTGCGTGGGCGCGGGACGTAGCCTGGCTCGCAATGCCGGCCGTGGATGTTCTTGGTTTTGGGAGAGGGGCTTTTGGATAGAGAGGATGTGTCAGATAAGGTTGGGAATGGAGAAGGAGGGAGCTGGAGGAGACCGGTGGAGTCTTCCTTTACGTTGGTATGAGGGTATGCGAGACAGGGAGAGACGTATGGTTCGGAGGACGCCGAAGGCGAGGGTGATATGGTGCAGGGGATCGACACGCCGATCCGCTTGCTCTTGATTGAATCGTAAGGAGTATAGTATGGGTTATCATCTAGATGTCATTCTTCAGTGTGCGAACAAAATATCGGGACGTTATCTGATAACTCACGAGTGGCATCGCACACATCACTCAGTTGTCGTGACGCGTGTGCTGAATGACGATGGGAAGAGATATGGCAAAAAGCAGGCATAGCAAGGTGTAGCAGAGAATGGAATGTAGGCAGGATGATACTTGGGAGAGATGGAGAGGGCTGGGAACCAAGCAAGCAAGAAGCAGTAGACGTTGGCTCTGCACTGCTCTGCAGGTTCTCAACTGCAGAGAGCACACCATTCCCTCAGCCAATTTAAGCCCTCCCGATGGTTAATTTCGCGCTACCATATTTGGCGCGCTTACAATCCCATAGTATCACCTCGTTTCCGGCCTCACGACAGTTCTCTTCACCCATCCTCATCCGAGCACATTGTCGATCTGATCGACCAGGTTAGGACTATCTGTGACGAGCAAAGACAATAGGGTGTTTCACACCTCCCAACTAATGCCCGACTTTTGCCCTAACTTTTGTCCCGATTTCGAGATAAGTTGGGCCTGAAGTTGGGCACTCTACTGTGAAACACCCATCGGTAGTTGTACTTATGTTCGACTTTTAAGTTGGGAATTAATCCCGTTAGTATAAAATGAGCAGCCAAATTTTTTGGATTTTCTTTTCCACCCCCCGTTCCCTGCCATCGCATCCATACGCTCCACCTGTACATTCACGGCTTACATCACGTGTCATAATCTACAGGTGATGTCTTAAAATTAATGTTGACTACACCGCTGATTATTATCATCCATGCCGACAGTATCTGATCGTCTAGCATTAATCCGTGCAGTCCTTCTTGCTACAAGCCAGGAAATTGACCGCTATTTCGCCAATCTGGAGACCGACGATGATTTTGCTGATCTAATCGACGAGGATTTCTCCGACCCCGAGGACTCCGGATCCAACAACTCGGATACTGACAGCACATCCTCATCTTCGACATCTTCGACATCCTCGACATCCTCGACATCATCCTCCTCTTCCTCAGGTCATTCCTCTCTCAATATCTCAGACGACAACTCAGATGCAGAGTACAACACACACGCTCACAGTCTGGCTTTCTATCACGAGCTTCTCGAACTGATTCTGGCTTCCCGAAGGCTTCAGCATGGCGATCCCGTTCCCAAGGCTTCTCAACTTTACCTCGTCCTTGTCCAGTTCAAAATCTCTCACCCTAAGAGATTCCGACGCAATCTTCGTGTTTCACCACCAACATTCGACAAACTCGTCAGCCAAATTCAAGATCACTCCATTTTTCAGAACGAGTCACACTGCGAACAGTATCCGGTGGAAATCCAGCTGGCAATTGCACTGTATCGTTTTGGGCATGATGGAAATGCAGCATCGGTTGAAGGAATAGCACAGTGGGCAGGAGTTAGTGCCGGAATGGTTGTGAAAGCAACAAGGCGAGTCATTATTGCTGTACTTTCACTTCATGATTCTGTCATTCAATGGCCTACCGAGGAGGAAAAAGAAGAAGCGAGAGAATGGGTGGAGGAAACAGCTTGCCAGGCTTCATGCCCAGAATGGCGAGATGGCTTCTGCATGGTCGACGGCACCCTTGTCCCTCTCTTTGAGAAGCCCGGATACCATGGAGAAGCCTATTTTGATCGCAAGAGTAACTACTCGCTCAATGTCCAGGTATGTCTCGTGTTCACTGATATGCTACACATGTCTGATTAGCTGCATAGCTTATCACTCTCCCAAATCTCCGTATCATCGACTACGTGGTTGGATACTGTGGGAGTGCTCATGATGCAACTGTCTTCCGTGCTTCTCGAACATATGCTAGTAGCCGAACTCTTTTTGAGGGAGGTGAATGGATCTGGGCAGACTCTGCCTATGCCCTCGATGAATGGTGTGTGACTCCTTACAAAAAGCCGCTTTCAAATCTGCCGGAAAACAAGATATTTAATTACCATTTGTCACGCGTATGTCCCCCTCCAAGCCTCTGTTGAACGACACTTATATTTTTTTAGGTTCGCGTCAAGTCTGAGCATGCAATGGGATACATCAAGGGTCGTTTTTGCTCACTGCGCGGCCTTCGTCAGCAGATCGATGATGCGAGGGATCATCAGCGCGCCATAGCCTGGATAAAGGCATGTATTGTACTTCACACCCTTGTCTTTGTTATAGAACATGGCAACGAAGATCCAGAATATGTGGAACATCTAGTTGAGAGGGGTAATCGTCAGTTAGTTCCCAATAACTTACAAGTACCCATCGATGAGATTGAAGCAGAGGTTGTACGTGAGACAAAAGGCCGTCAAAAAAGGGAGGAACTTAAATTGTATTTATTGGACCATATAGATGCTAGCGACGAGGAAATTTTCTAGCTACTTATACTCTATCCATATATACTATCATTCTGATCTCCACCAAACATGGCCATGTCAAAATTTAGAGAACCTTCACTTGAAGGGAAATCGGTACTACGAGACTGGCTACTGTTATCACTAAAAGGAACATAGTCATGGGATGGAAGAGGTGGGAGCATATTGTGTGAGGATAAAGGAAGTTGGGGCATAAGTGAAGAGGAGGAATGTTGAGATGCAGTAACTTTGGCCAGCTCTATCTGAAGATGGAGCTCTTCGAGGCGTGAGGCTCGCTCTGCTGCCGCATTTGAATTCTTGTACTCGTATTTGAGTCGCTTGGTCTTTTCTTGCGCAATCTTCAGGTCGTGGTCACGTTGGCGTTTTCGTTCCATGCGATCTGCTTCAAGTGTCCGATGGTCGTTCAACTTGTCAATAGCGCTTTGATGCTTTCCAGAAGATTTCGTGGCAGCGGCGGCGGTGGACTTGGTATGTGTCTTTGCCAATCCCGCATCACGACCACTCACAGCAGCTTTGTTTTTCACGAAGGATTTGATATTTGGCTTCGGCTTGCAGTCTTCGGGGGGAGGTGAAGGGGAGGGTGTTTGGACCACGTGGTCAACATTCTAAAGGATTTGCGAAGAGAATTAAACGACGAACACAAGGAGAAACATTTATGGCGTATGTGTTCATCCCTGACATCGTCCTTCTCTTCCTCATCTGGCTCTCCATCTTCGGAATCCCCACTATCTTCAGACTCCACCAGAGTGGCGCCATTTTCGTGTTCGTTTTCCGATGTGCTGGGGGCGGCGGGAACAAATAAAATGGCGGCGGCGGCAGCGTGATCTTCTCCAGGGGTCGCATTTTCGACGCCGATAGGATTATAGTTTGGAAGCTCACGCCATAAGGCATGGAGCTTCCTCCACCAAGGCCATACTGCGATGATTCCATCTAAAAATTGTGCAACTAAGGTCTCAGAGAGTGAAGACGGTGGCAGATACGTGTGAAAACTTACCGACGAGATTTGCTATATTAGATCCTTCATGAACCTCCTCTGAGGCAAGTCCAGCGCCTGTGCTCCCAAGTGCTTTCAGATGCTCGCTGTACTCTTTTTTCAAGCTAAATTTTTTGGAATATTAGTAAGGCATAAAATCTTGGTGAAATCAGCTAGGAGACATACCGACGGAGCCGTGTCTCCACAGATACTGCATAGCGCGCAGGGTTTGTGTTGTACCCAATTTTCTCCACAGGATGGGTTGAAAAGATGTGGTTAGCGAGCACTGCATATTGGGCAGACTTGCTGTCTTTTGCTGTCATTTTGGTGCGATCTTCCTTGACGGCATCGGCAGTTGAGTCTGAGAAGAGCTTGACACGAAAGGCGGTGTGATCAGAGAGGTATGTGATGAGGGACCACGTCCACTTCTCGTTTTTCGTCCAGCTGATGTTGGACTGACGCGTCGTAGTGGCAGGCGCAGTGGAGCCACCGCCACGCCCACGCTTTGCTTTGGCCATGCTTGGACGTTTACTGATTAGGGAAGCAGACGCTGCGACAGTGGAAAGTCGAGAGGTCAAAAGTCGGGACTTAGTTGGATGTAAATCGTGCTCGCGAGCACGATTTACAAAGTTGGGCCAACTTTTGCGTTCCCACGGGCAAAAGTCGGACTTAAAATTGGGAAATTAGTCGAGCAAAAGTCGGGCATTAGTTGGGAGGTGTGAAACACCCTAATGAAATCGTAGGTCACAACCCGAATGTGGTAGATGGGATAGATATGACATACCATGCCGTGAAAGCCCGTGGAAGGTGAGAGACAGCTGGTCGGAGACAAAGAGCATGCACTTGGCCTTCGGAACGGGGCGTGGGAGGCATCTAACGCACGGACCATGTCCCATAAATATGTGCGGTGAGGTACTGTACCTTGCACAAGGTGGGTTGTCTGTTGCTTTTCGTCGATGTGTCCTCGAGCTGGCGAATATGTATCCTTCTCCCTGAAAGTATCGCGCTTTTTCTGAAAATTCAAATTTCATGAAAATACGGAAAATGAATACACGTCGTGCAACTTAAATAAGCGACATGCAGCACATGAGATATCTACGTGCAATGTATCAGCAGGAAGTCGGCGCAATTATAAGAAAGCATGAGCTTACCGCGTCGACTATCATATATCATCTCCAATCCCAGAAGAGGTGAGTTAGACGTGTATCGCGACGTGCATGGCATTTGACGACTTCATCCGCCCCAAGGGCAGTCCAACGGTCAACCAATACCATAGTCGAAGCAGGTTTAATTCTCTTTCCTTTCATTAAAAGTCAGTCCATCCTCAGCGATACCTGAAAACTGTAATCACGTACATATTGCACAAAACAAATGACATCTGCGGTGCTCAAAAGCCATTTAGGTCTAGTCCCGAGGCTATCTCCATATTTGCGACCCAAGCATCCAGGAACACCGGACTGACGAGCATGACGACGAAAATGAAATCAAGTACCAAAACGTGAAGCTGTATGTATATGTGTAACTTACTTCGACGACATGGAGGTCATGTGGTATGGCGGTCCAAGTGGGTAAAAAATCCGCGACTTTTTTCAGAGGTAGACACACATATAGAACACATCTTTACTGTGCCCGCGAATATATTGACCTCATTTCTAACCTACAAAAGCAAAATTTGAGTGCCCCGGAAATATTCAGCGACCCCGCGCGGAAATTTTTGCTCCCCGGAATTTTTTTGTCAGTGCGCGAAACTTTTTTGACCAGGTTTCTATGCAGAAAGTGAATATTTTTACTGCCCGAATAAATACTACATGAATTTTCAACTACTTTTAGTGCGCGCACAAATTCTTCACTGTGCGCGTACTCTTTTGACGCCGGAGCCCTCGGTCGAAGGTTCGACGTGCCGAAATGCCGGTATTATGTAATTAATCCGCTTCGGCAAGATCTGTTTCACCTTTGTGCAGAGTGAGCCACCAAAAAGGACCTTGTCCTCCGTATCTTTACTCAACAAATACTCGAGCCTACACTCTCTCATAAGGTAGACAATTGGCTGTAATTATCCTGAGACTTCAACCCCTACGCAATCTCTGCAGCTATTACTGCCTCCGAGCCGTGGTAAATCTGTCAGATTACATAATACCGGCATTACGGCATGTTGACTCGTTCCTGTTGGCGCTCGCCCTCACAAAGGGAATGAGGGGGCTCGAAAAATATTTCGCGGAGTATAAAATATCGCGCGGACTCCAATATATTTCTACGGACTCTAAATAGTCGCCATTTCTAAGTAGAAAACCAGTCAACAATGTTTCGCGCACTGAGTGAAAATTTCCGCGCTGCATAAATTTCCACGCGGGGTCGCTGAATATTTCCGGGGCACTCAAATTTTGCTTTTGTAGGTTAGAAATAAGGTCAATATATTCGCGGGCACACTAAAGATGTGTTCTATATGTGTGTCTACCTCTGAAAAAAGTCGCGGATTTTTTACCCATTTGGACCGCCATAATGTGGGGCCTATGTCGCAAATTTCCCAGATGCCTTATAAGGTTTATAATCGAGATAATCGACCGTCTCATTGTAATGTAAGAGTTATTTATTATAATGTCCAGAATTTCGATTATAAGATGCTCGCAAGCGATTGTAATTGATACGGCCCGCCTTACAAGGCAGACCGGTTGATTAAGTGAAAATAAGAACCCATTTCAATTTCCTTACTGACTTTCTAATCTCATTAGATTTCGTCTTACTTAGCCATCTGAACCATTACTTAGTTATTTACTTCACTTACTTACCTACTAGGAGTTATACTAATCACGATTTGTTACTCTCAACTTAATTATTCTGAGTTCTTTTACTACGGTGCGACTACAAATTGTACATACATATGTATTGACTACAAGTACCAACTAACTAATACAGTATACCTAGTACATACTGACCTTAGGTGCTTGTGCGACAAAAGACCGTGCCCAAGACTTTATTATTTTAAAGGAGCGTACAAGCCACGTCAACAAGATTTTGTATTTTGTTCAGTCGACTGGGTGAGTGGCTGTGTCGTCTCTAGCCAATAGAATTTCGCGGCGCATAGCGCCTAACAACTAATATATCTGCGCGGCCGTGGGCCGCCTCTGCTCGTAAATACCTCTATAAGTAGACTAATCATTGAATAGATATATATCCTTGCTCAGCATAAATTATACTGAAGGATACGGGGATAGGGAATGATTCTGAGCAGATACTATTCTTCAGTACAATCTTATATAGAGAATACCTGAATTTGCATGCTTGTTTCATGATTCAATTGCTGTACTACCTTTAATTTGCTATGTAATGCATGATATGAGCTATATAAAGTGTTTTTACCCATGTTTTATACCTGTGTTGAGGCATGCGCACCATTAACGCACGGTGAACGCGCTCTAGAGACGTCGTGGGAATTTGACTTGCGGCGATTTTTAGCTGAGAAATGCGACGTTGTAAGCGAGAAATTACCTTACAAGTCATTGACAGGCATTATAAGCCGATGCTCACGCTTGTAAAGCCGATGAGAAAATTATAATTGGCGAGCATCATTACAATCAAAAATTCTAATTATAAGACACATTACAAGGCTGGGAAACGGCATTATAAGCCGAATGCCTTATAAGGCATTCTGGAGATTTGCGACATAGGCTGGGTCGATATTATAAAATATCATTTCATAATCCCCCTCTACGCATGCGCTGGATTGGCGCGTCTCACAGCGCAAAAAAAAGTGGAGGCCCGGAATTGTTGCGCCTCATCAGGAAAATCACTTTTGATCCAAGGTTGACTTAGGTAAGACTTTCTCATTCCCATATTATCAAAGCAATAAAGAATGCTTTCCGACGCTCTGGGGTGCTCTCCAATGCTCTCATAGCTACCAGAGTGGCTTAGTAAAGAAAATGTAATTGAAACGATATAATGTGGTTAGATATATTCTGCTACTACATTCTACTCGATCTAGATATTGTCAAGTCTACCAAATTGACTGATATGAATACTTACTGAGCCAATTATTGACCAAAAATGATGAAGCCTGGTCTAGAACATTATCTGTCGTCCATTCTGAAGGCATAGCTGTGCCCTTTGGAAAAGTAGGAAACAACATACAGCTTTGACGTATATTGGTAATAGGAATAACTGCTCCTGGTACCCGATGTGTGGTAGGAGAAGGATCCATCTTCCTTATGCGGTACATCATTCCATTATTCTCAGTTGCTGCTGAAGGTAGTGGTGAATACCATTCAATATATGCCAGGGGAACTTTGGGCCAAGAGTTTGGAACAGGTTGCAGCCCAGTCCTAGTATCAAGGACTTTGGGAAGGGTGAAAATAACCTTGACACGCCCAATTCTTGTTCCTAATATCACGATTAATCTTAATATTGGCCATGGAAATATCAAAACCATACCTGCAAGTCCTGTTGATTCTGCTTCACTGTTAACAAGAACAACAACAGTATCAAATCTTCCTTGAGGATATTGGCGTGATTTACGAATTGCTTTGACAGCATCAACAACCTCTTCATCGTCATTGATACTAGGTGGATGAAAACGAAATGAATTATAAACATCCACCTTTGAAAATGGAAGATCGCTAGTTTCCAGCTGTCGCATTGTAGTTCCAGCTGCTAAAAGTCGACTGGTATGAAAGAAGACTTTGAGATAATGAGAGAAATAAGGAGCGTTGTGTTTTGCTTCGATGACTGAAAATGCTTGACTAGGATAATTTGGATACTTTGGAATGGATCTGACTCTGAGTGGCCTAGTAGTAGAGAGAGGATTGATACGAAGCAGAGCACCAGTATGATGTAGATGTGTCTCAAAGCTATCAGTCTTTTCCTGGCGCGAAAGCCACTGAACCATTTGTGGAAATTCGTCGCGATGGTTGGTTGCTCGCCACCCTTCCTTTGCGAAGTCAATATGGAGACGTTCAAACATCTCTGTATTGTAGTTATCTGTAGTCCCCATTTCTTTGATAGATTCAACGTAATGGAGAAGGGAATGAAATTTGGGAATATTGAAATGCTGGCGAACCCCAATATCAAGGAAATAGTGGCGATATTGGTGAAAACGTGAGAGGGCATCGGTGAGGTAGCCTAGAGTTGTCGTATTATGGGTGGGATATTGGGCGATATAGATAAAGTCTAGGAGAGCTGTAATTGCCTGAACGGCGTTGGTTGGAATACTTCCCACCAAACACCCCAAAAGAATCTTGGCCATTTGTTTTCGTTCAGAACCTGAAATTTGAGATAATGCTGAGAATCCATTTTTGAAATGTCGAAGGCCATATGCAGGTGGAAGACTCCGTATTCGACGATCTAGTTCACCTTTGGGAAGAACTCGCTGACACCAGGAGACCAAGTGCTTGAAAACACCTTGGTAAAGTTGGTGAAGAACATCTGGTGTTATTGCTCGATGAATGTCAACAAGGGGAAAACCATCCCAAAATGGGGAAAATACACCTCCAGAGACGTCATGTTGCATGCAGAATGTGTGGAAAGAATTATAATTGCCATTTGAGTGTTTCTTTGCTTCCTCGATAATGGCTTTCATCTCGTATTGAAAACGGCGGGGTGCAGAAGATGCATTTTGAAGGTCACTTGCTCTCGACTGACATTTGGCACAAGTACCGTACTTTGTGCAAGTAACAAGGCACTGTTCTGGGTAGTCGGCAACATAGCAGGTAAGAATGGGAAACACCAAGCGAATAGAGCCATCTGAACTTGTCATTTCTACACCGTCTTCACCCGCGTTGATGAGAGGCTCAAGAACTATTCGCATAGATTCATGGAAAACGCGTTGTAATCGAGAGCGTTGCTCCTGTTCAGACATATCGGCATGATCTACCTTATCAACAGATAGATAGGCGATAAGCAGAGTGGAATGCTTGGAAGGTTTTCGTCGTGTAGCTTTTGGAATATTACCAAGAGTAAGATAGACTGGATAAGCCGCTTTGCTGCCTGAAAACTGGGTAAGTTGAGTTTTGTCGGTGGCAATGATTACAGGGGCTAAGGTTGCACCAGAGGGTAATTTGTTCTAATAATTGACAATGAGATTCGAACAAGGGGTATGCCGAAAACCAAAGATTACCTGAATTGCATGCCACCACTTCCCTGTCCACATTTCATTGTATATCCGATCTGTTCATTCCGAATTTGCAAAGACTTTGGACGGACTAAAAACCATATCGGGCGATAGCTCTGGATCCTTCCAAAGTGTTTTGATAGCCTCCAGAGGATTTCGGTAGCGTATAGTAAAGATTTCCTCTGGCCGATCAGGAAAGCTGAGGTCCTTTGTCTTCCATATTCCAGCCTTATCAGGTAGTTTATCAAGCTTTTGGTGCAGAGCTCGAACGTTATGGTATGATAGACCTAGTTTCTCCACCACCTGCAAAGCAATTAGTAAATGTCAATACTCGTAAAGTAAACACGCACTCCTGGAATCTCTAGCAGGCGGTCCAAAGCATTGTTACCTGGGCCATCCTTGACAGCCCAACGCGCAACCTTCCAATCCAGTTCTGAGGAAAAAGGGTAGAAGCGAGGGTCTACATGCTCTGAAAGCATATCTACATCACCGTCTTCATCACTCTCTTTGGACGGGACTTGCAGATGTGGAGGCAAAGTATGACCTATGATGTGGCCAGAGTCTCTGTTGACATCCACAACCCGTTCATCGCTGTCATCATCCAGCAAATGTTGCAAAGCTGCTGCTCTGATACGGTTGGCAGCTGTTTGGGGTCCAGGTCCAGCTTGCGCTTCGTCGTCACCAGAAATGTTTTCAAATGATGGAGGTAGATCTGAAATAAACTGTAGTTCAGCAGGATTGTCTGCTAAGATATCGCTGTCCAGGTCATCATCATCCAGAGGGTCGTAGTAGTCATCTCCTGGATCAGCTTCACTCTGTAGCTCTGGATAAGTTGGAGGAAGATTGTTGTCAAGATCATCCCATGTTTCCTCCATGAACCACGAACATGACGTTGAAGATGATAAATGGCGTTGGAGAGCACCGGTAGAAGTGAAGGCTCGATCACAGGAGGCAGGGCAAGGGTGCCAACTAGGCATGTTATCGGTAAGTACAAAAATGAAGATATAGAGCAGGTAAATAACAACGTCTTGAAGAGGGTATAAGCGACAGATTGGGCAAAGACAGAACGTCTGCTACATGTGATGATTAAGCCTCACCAGAATCACAACCACAATAATAGGTGTAATACACGCCAGTTGCCTCCACTGCGATCATCTCCATATCCACTTCTTGATCATCTTCTTCATCTGTATTTGGATAGTCTTTCTCAGCTGCAGGATTTGAGGCCACAAAGGAAGGAGTGGCTAAAGAATGGAGGGATCCAATTTGGGTGACCTCAATATCGGGTTCTAGAGGTGGCAAAATAGCCAATTCCTTGGGATGCCTGCAAGGACGTAATAGATGAATTTTTTCCTTGCACCGCCAACCTGTACGACGTTGATGTTT
This sequence comes from Pholiota adiposa, assembly GCA_009935795.1. NCBI lineage: Eukaryota > Fungi > Basidiomycota > Agaricomycetes > Agaricales > Strophariaceae > Pholiota > Pholiota adiposa. The sequence continues at coordinate 378,949 of QEYC01000032.1, forward strand.
AGTGAACGTGCTCAAACTGTTTGAACATGTGGGACGTACCAAGAATAGAGATAGCTCCCATAAGCCTCTTGCCAAAACGCCCTAAATAGCTCCCAGTTCCTTCTGCTGTCCAGTAGCTTCGCCTCTCAATTTTATCCATCTGTGAGGCCAAATAGTTGTAGCCGCATGGAATACATTCAAACTGAGGGCTGGATGGCGGCATAAGCTAGAAAGAAAGAGTGAATATTAGAAGATATGGATAACCTGAACTGCAAATTTACTCACTGAATTGAGATATTAACAATAGGTGGTGAAAAGTTTCAAAATGTTGAAGCGTGTCGAAAAGCAAAGGAATGTTGTTTAGTTGAAGGAGAGGTTAAAGTTGAACAGTTAGCGGAGGAATAAATCACCGCTGAGGATGCTATATGTTTGAAAAGAGTGCGTCGACAGGACAAATTATAAACAAGGATACCATTTTGACCCTGGCTTTGGAAGGGTGTAAAAAGGAAAGGATTTTTCTCCCACCGACGATCAGCTTGGTCTGATGTTCACACGTCTCAGGCAAATTGGGTTTTTGTCGAACCGAGGTTGAGAAACCAATGTAATTGCCGCATCTAAATACTGAGCAATGTCCAAGCAATGTCTATGAATTAATTTGGGCCTTCTGTAATATATTGGATGCCTTCAGAATATAGTTACGCTGGGATTTCAGCTTTGATTCTGCCAGATGAAGCTGGTGTTGAAGTTTTTGGGAACGGTGGCGCCAATAGTTTGGTCGGAGAGCAAGCTTATGGAGCCATTTCTGTTTTGAAGTTGAACATTTTTTCTTGGGGGAATAAACAGAGTGAAGCTTTGAACTGAATGATGAATGGGCCAAGGTGGCTATGTCATTGTCGCTGGCTACGTCGTTGTCAAATGGCTGGAGAGAAACAATTAGGAGCTTCAACAGTTGGGATGAATTTTGGACTTCACATTTGGAGAGGACACTTGGACGTTGTAGAATATCAGCTGAGCCTTTCTAAATTCATCGTAATTTTTGTACTGCCAGAGCTGAGGACTGGTAGGCTACAAGGAAACAACCGCAATTAGCATCCTCCCTTAAAATTTGACAAATAAACAAGCACCTACTTCAGATGAAGGCTCAGAACTTCGAATCTTCAATTCAAGTCTGTGGTTAGAATAACAGCTTTAAGGAAATTGAATGAATAAGCTCACTTCTTCCGCTTCCCTGCGACACGATGTTGGGACTGGGGTTGGAAATCGACTGGGCGTGTCTAACATGTGCCGGTATTTACGACGATATTCTGCATCCATAACTGATAGAGCTGAGATTCAATAACACTGTGTTTAAGGAAGTGGACAAGTCAGAGCAACAAAAGGAAAAGAGTGTTTCTGAAAGTGCAATATTTGCCATGTGAGCTGGCACCCGACTTTGCAGAACTTCTCCTTGATGAGGAAGGTAGTGGTTTGAAAAAGAAATTTCAGCAAAGACAAGCCTCTCAGGCAACGATATATTCAAGACTATTTAAAAAAGACTACTCCCATTTAGAAATGTCTTCTGCCAGAATGGCAGGCAATCTGTCATAGGGATGGTAATGTTTATGAATGGGAGATTCAGGCCCCAATCCGTACCGTACATCGACAGGTCTCCACCTGAGCCCATCCTTCATCACCCTGTAGAAGTAGCCTCCAAAGATGCCATCATGCATGTTCAACGATTCATCGTACGCATAATTTACATAAATTCGTGTCAGGGTTTCGGAATTCTCTGTCCAGCTCGTGACCATTCTAGCCAAGGCAGATTCGTCCTCGTTTTTGTCGATGTTGTCGAAGAGAGGGAGGGGTGTGTCAAGGGACAAAACTTGAATACGGAGAGACGTTAATGTCGTCTTCCAACTTTCGAGAGTCCAGGGGTAGGGGGGATGAGGATTGATTGTGACCGGTGGAGGTTCATCTTCGTCGCTGTCTTCTGGAGTGTCCTCTTCAAGTTCGTCCTCTGAAGAGGGTTCTTCCTAGAGAATTTAATTTAGTTTGCATGGGGCTAGGTGCTAGGTAGGAAGGGTACACTCACCCAGCTGACTCTCATGCAATCAAACTTTATCCGGAGTATTTTTAGATGGCAAAGAAAGGGCGAGCAAGGCACTAAGATGTTGTCCACGAATTCGCTAGTGTCGGCGTCGCATACCAGAAAAAGATCACGAATTGACATGCGGGAAAAGACTTCGGGAAGGCGGCAGGTCAGGGTCGAAGAGGTAGGTGCGTTGAACTTCAACACTGTAATGTTCGCGAACTGAAAAGAAGGGAACGGTTTCCCCATGACCTTGTGGAAGCTCAGAATAGCCCGAACAAAATGTCGGAGGGTACGGGGGTGCTGGATGTCTAGCTCAAGTGCTGAGCAGGTCCTCCATGCCTGCCTTACTTCAGAGGAGCAACGAAGAACACGGGCATTATCTGGAAGTTGGAGTTTGACGATACCACGGAGAACGTCACCCAAAATGAGGCGTCGCAGTTCCTGTGGAACCACTCCTGCAGAACGTAAGGGCAATTATTCCACCAAAGGACTGAGAAAGACACTTACCGGGTGAATCTGAATGCAGATAATGCACCAATATAGCATCTGAGGACATTCTGAGGGACAGAAAGGAGACCTGAAAGGGATGAGAGAACTTACACCGTAACTCGAACAGCTTGCAACAGATTTCCCACACTCCACACCTTCCTCTGGTCGCCCTCTTGTCCTCCCACCCGTCCCTGGTCTCGTTCTGTTCCTCGCTGTTATCTGTCCCTTGTAGAAAGTGCTTGTTTTCTCCATGGTTGATCCTTGCAGTGCATTGTTCGTTGGCTGTTGATAAGGATTGCCATCTGTCGCCGCGGAACTCCGACAACATGATTTCGTTTAGTTCTGGTCTGCGCTCAGGTACGTTACCAAAGTTCACCTATCGAATCACTCCAATCAATCCTCCTTTGTTAGCATTGACAACGAGCACAAGTCTATTGTCAAGACAGGCCACCCTAAGCCATTCCACACGATCAGCGAGACCAAGCAGTGCCGCGCACTCTACCCTCGAGGTCTTCTTCTGATCCCGAAGACATCCTCAACCGCCAATCTGCCTCCAATGAGCGTCTCTTTTATTGTCCTCCTTCCCCGCAACACACTGCCCCGACTACTCTAGCCACTTGAACTCTGGAGCCGCGCGAGATCCTTTCCACATCTTCCGTACTCTCCTCAGCCCACCGCTGGGACACCGAATCTTCAACGAATCTTCAACGCGATAACGGCGCCATCTACTCGAAGCCCTGATGGTCCTCAACATCCCCAGGAATGCGAGGAACCCCTTTCTCGACAGCCCAGCAAGCGCCGCCCGAGTAGGCCATCTCGCACTCTCCAAGAGGAGCCATCGCCCACGGGTCGGCATTTGAAAGGGACATTACACGACCAGCTATCCAATGCTTCAACTTGGATGTCTGCCGACGTCGTAGATGAACCAGAGGAACTATCGATTTCTGCCTCGTCTCGTACGAGATACTGGTCCGATAAGGCTCCTGATCGCCCTTGGGAGAGTGGTTCGCTGGGAAGATCATCAGGGGGTTCTGTGCGGTCGCTTACCATGTCTGAACGAGGCCATTCGACTCAAACGCCTCCCAATCAGGCAGATGAGCTCCTGACGTCGAAGCCTTACCCCAGCCAAGCGCATCGACGAGGCAACACAACAAGCATGCACTCGACTGGTTCAGGAGCTAGCATCCGACCTATGACGGAAACCATTCCTGAGCGGGACGACATCGCCGAGGAAGGATCGAACCCCCGCGAATGGGCACACGAGCCTGAAAAGGGCGGAAGTCCACCGACCAGGCGCAAGACAAGGAGAAGCGGCTTGCGGGGAGGGATAGTCGGTCCACACCTGCTGATGTTAACATCCCTCGCCACGACCAGATGCTGGGATCGGGAGGAGGGATGCAGTCTGCTGGGCCTTCATCCGCCACAACACAGTAAGCTACTAACAGTTCTCCCACGAAATCACTCTCCAATAAATTCTCCTTCATTAGCGTTGACGAGCGCGAGCGCTATCATCAAGATAGACCACCAAAGCTGCTCCGTATGTCGATCAGCATTACGCGCCTCATCGAGAGACGTGTTATCCTCCGCAAGACCAAGAACTGCCACATTCTCCACCTTCGAGATCTTCTTACAGCGTCGAAGACAGAGAATATTCACATCCAGTCAATCTGACATTCCGCGGCCTCCTCCACCTCGTTCAATCTATAACAGAGATGACAGGGAATACCCTCCTATTCATGATTTGCCAATCTCTCGTCCGACTGCCTCGCGCCCGGACAACGGCTAAGAACTTGACTATCACACCCCATCACCTTCTGTTCGTTCCCGCATTCCCCATACCGTATACGATGATGGTTACAGCAACACACACGCGCCACCACCACCTCCGCCACGGTGCTGTTCTTCATCGTCACATCACTCGAGGCCCTTATCAGACGGTTTAGCTCCTCCGAACTCTACCCCACAAATATTGGATAGATTAACACGAGGATATGGAGCGAGATTGACGCATTAAGTACAGATGCATACAAATGGATCTTATAGGTAAGCATTTACTTGTACTTTTCCCTGTCATATCTGTTGATTGAGCTCTGTAGAAATGCATGTTCAGCGCAGGCCAATCTTCCCAATTATCGCGCAGAAAGAACCTCAAGGTAAGTCTTGTCTGCTACCTCTCCCTTCTGTCAACTGCTTAAGTTGCAATTCACAACTCTTTCTCTGATCATTCTTTCTTCAGCCATCGCAATCGCCGAATCTGTTCCGTCCATCCGCCGCGTCAGGCAAATTTTCGAACGAGAATTTCGCTCGACACGGCCTCTCTTCTCTCTTCTCATATACAGATAGGCAACGCGCCCATCAACGACTTGTGTCCAACCCGTTCATCCCAATGCCCCGAATCTCAAGCCAAGGTTCAATTTAACCTGCCTTGGCCCTTCACATCCTCCGGACGTTATCGTGATCTCTCGATCGCCTGATACCCTCTGCGTGTGTTTCGCTCTGTGTAGCTGTCTGCTTTCTCGCTTACCTTTCTCAGCTGTAATCGCTTGTCCTATTCTAGCTTCACCCTGTCCTGGCCCTTATTTTCTCTGAAGTCATTCAGTTCTTACTTCCCCTCATTCGCTGAGCATCCTGAACACAGAGTTCCCAAAATGCATGTAGCGACGGAATTGAACCATCCACTTGCCTATTCGAACAACTGCTTCCACCCACTGCTGTCTCTAGCCAATACTCGCTTCCACGTTGCGCCTTGGGCCGTTGTCTCGCGCAAGACTGGTATGTTTCTTCTTTTGTCATTGTGTCACGCGGGTCCCTTATCAGAAGCTTTAGCTCCTTCAAACCCTACCACTCGAAAATTGGATGGATGTACGAGATGATAACGAGACCTATTGACACGCGATCAAGCAGTAATGTAGAGCTTGGATGGGCACTGGCGGCAAGCGTAGGCGAATGGTTATGATCTTATATCACCATCTCTAACTGCATCTACTTATAGGTTGTATACTCGCGATCTCCTCCGAATGGCATTCCACGGTGTCGAATTATTGTTTTTTGAACGTTCCTCTGGAGGTAAGCCCTATTCTTTCTCGATCTCAATTTGTTTATGATAAATCTGAACACTGCAGATATTATCTGGCCTAAATCGTTTGCGAGTAGCAGCACCTATCCATTTTGTCCGGCACACTAATACCGGGGGCGAGAACATCGACGCTAATCGGACACCTGAACTTTGCGCGCTCTCTGCGGCGGTGCTCGGATTTCGTCGACACTGACAGTACCTTATCGATGGCTTAGAGAAGTATGCTTACTGTCATACGAAGGGCACCGCAGCTGCGGCGGTATGCATTTTTGGTTCCATGGAGGCTTGTTGGTTTTTTAGTTCTATTCTGTGGTAACGAAAGATATCGATTATATTGACGCTTTCGAAATTCACATCGAACGGGAAGGACAGAAAGAAGTAGCCTAGGTACAGAAATGTCATCCTTCATAACAGTCTCTTTTCATCTGATCAAAACTCGTTTTTGAAATTCTCAGCGCAGTGTAACGTAGACTCATTGTTTGGCCTTATCTCAAGTTGAACGTAGGAATCGGATGACGGTCTAATACAAGCTGCGCTGAAGAGATCAAAGCTCAAGCATCCGTGGTTTTCTATGCGAGTTCGTCGGCGTGCCTCGGACAAGTTAGGTTTGCCTTTTGATATTCTGAATCTCTACAGTTTCCAACATCTGACATATCTTTCTTAGGATTTTCTGAAACTTACAAGTCGGAAACACGCGCATTAAATTGTTTCCTCTTATTTCGCGCATGCTCGGGGTATATGATGTGAACAGGCATCCTACTGAGTCCAGCGCTTCGGGAGCAACTCCGCAGAAAACGAGCTACAAATCCTCATATCTGGAGAATCGGACATCGACAAGCTACAGAGGCATCATTCAGCAAGGTGTCTGCGCAGCAATGAGATTCCAGGCAGGGAAGATGGAAGATGCTGAGAACGAACCTGATTTAAGAGGGGCGAGGAAGATGGAAGTTGAATGATACGCATGTGTGCGCAAAGTCGAGGAGAAAAAAATTGCCATTTTCACGTTACATGCATAGACTGAAGGAGTTATTGCGACAAGATATCCAGAAAGGTTGGGTGGGATTCGGGTAGGCGAAGGCAGACCAAGAGACTTGAAGTCAACAAGTTGGAACTTGGAAAGACCCTTCCTGGGATGATCTCTTTCGAACGAGAATTGGCTCTTGCCGAGTGCCTTTCCTCCTCGGACGTGACGCTGCCGAATCTGCAAGGTATGTATCCCGTAGAATCGCTGCTCTCTACCCTTTCTCATAGGCAGATAGGCGATGCGTCCCCAGCGACATGCATCGGCCCGTTCATCCAACACCATCATCTCGATCTCAACATTCAACTTGGGCTTGCTCTGCATCCTCGCCGGGGTCTCTTATGTACTACGAACGCGATCACGGTCTCTCCATCGTTGAATATCCTCTGCGTGAGTTTCTCCCTTCTTAGCCGTCTACCTCCTCACTTACATTTTGCAGCCGTAATCGCCCGTCGAACTCTGGCTTCATCCCGCTGTCTCCGCAAGACGCTCCTTCGTCCTCATTCGCGGCGGTCCAACCTCGTACGCTTAGTACTGCCCGCTCAAGTCACTCAGGAGCGTCACTAGAGCTCGACGCGCATGCCCTTTCTTGCCAATCCTTCCGAACGAAGTTGTCGAACTTCTTGAGGTGAATTTCGGTCTTCCGTTCATCATGGTTAACCTTGGAGCAAATAGACACTTCAGCTACACTCCACGGATGAGCTCTCCGCTCGTCGAAGGCAGACTACACATGGAACGTATTTCGGCCCGCTGCACCCGCTCAAAAATCGCGGCTGAGCACTGGCTGGTGCGAGACATGCAGGAGCGTGACCCATCAACACACCTCTCTTTGAACACTCGCTTCCTCCCTCTCCCACCCGCAATTTCATCCCACATACGGTGAAGACTAGGGCTACCCGTCTTGCTCAAAATCGGCATTCACATCAGTTTGTCAGCACGTTGTGATTGCACGATGTGATTGCACGCTTTAGCTCCTCCAATCCCTGTCATAAGGCCCCAAGAATGACGGATGAATGTAAGCGATGGTATCGAGAAGGGTGTTGCCGAAGTATGAAGGCAGACGAGTGGTCTTCGTAGGTAAGCATCTGTTTCTCTTGTTTCTTCTGTTTTCTTTGCTTATGGAGCTTTGTAGGACCGCTCATTTGTCTGCGCACCAATTTTCCGAACCACTGAACATTAACGGACAACGCCATACGTATTCTCTTCAATCAATGTACCTCTATCAGGCGTATCTTCTTGGACATGCTTGGTTTGTGCAAGGCCATCAGCGGTATCGTCAGCGAGACCATTCAAAAAGAAGGTTTGTTCAGTTTGCTTGACCCTACAGAAGTGACCCTGAAAGTTCTTTCTCTTCCAAGTCTTGTTGCTTCTAAGACGTTTAAAGTCCGCCAACTCAGGAAAGTGAAAAAGGAAATCCTGAAGCTTAAGGAGACGTATGTCAAGAAACCAGAAGATCTAGACGCTGTTATCACTCATTTCATGCCATCCTTTCTTGACACGATTCTCATAGATTATGCAAGGAACGTTCCTTCCTCAAGAGACGCGGAGGTCTTGTCACTTGAACGTGATGGCTACTGTTGTCCGACGAGTCGACCAGTGACGGCGAGGCACAGGCACAATCAGCGACGACGACGAGGAACGACCAGCGACGATGACGAGAAAGAACCGGCGACGACGACGAGGACATTGACTCGTGCCACTGCCTCGCCATCTGCACTTCCTCAATCTCTCCTCTTGACTTCTCTGGTGGCCAACGACGAGACAGCACGACAAGCGGCGACCGGCAACGACGAGGAACGACCAGCGACGACGAGGACGTTGACTTGTGCCCCTGCTTCGCCATCTGCGCTTCCTCAACCTCTCCTCTCGACTTCTTCGGTGGCCAATGGCGAGACAGCACGACCAGCAACGACGAGGACGTTGACACGGGCTACCGCCTCACCGTCTGTGTCCTCCTCCTCCAATTTCCTCCCCTCCTCCAATCTCCTCCGTCTTCCCTCAAAGATCTCCTCTCGCAACCAACGACGAGGCTGCACGATGAGCGACGACGAGCGACAAGGGATGCCGAGGAACGACCAGTGACAACAAGGATGCCTCGCCGTCTGCAGTTCCTCTACCTCTTCTCTCGACTTCTCTGGCGGCCAAAGACGAGATAGCATGACCAGCGACGACGAGCGACGAGGGACGGCCGGCGACGACAAGGACGTTGACTCGCGTCACTGCCTCGCGTCACTGCCTTGCCATCTGTGCTTCCTCAACCTCTCCTCTCAATTTCTCTGGTGGCCAACGGCGAGACAGCACGACCAGAAAATGGGTGCAGTTTACCTGACCGGAGATGAGCTGAGCTTTTCAATTCCGCAAAAAAAAACCGACTCTTTTGCTGCGGATAGCTCACGGACAGGACAACTATCTTTTGCGTCGTTACCTCTTTTTCTTTGCGTAGATTGTCGTAATTAAAGACAATACTCAATAAAGTAAAGGACAAAACAACGTTAGATAGAGCCTTGGGCTGTGATTCCCTGCAAAAACTCAGATCTCAGACCTTACACCGAACGGAAAACAGCTTGCTTCATAATTCCCACGCCCTGCTGGGACACTTTCTCCGTCGCTCCCTTGACAGGCTCTCTGCGTCTCTCTCCCTTTTCCAATGCTTGTGGCTGCTTCACTAAGTGCAGAAGAGATCAATGCACTTATTTCACACCTCAAGAACGATATCCACCTCCCTGAAATCCTCGTCGGAGCCGTACCAAAGCTGGAAAAGTGGCTAGCCCCTTCCAGCCCTCTCGACTCACACCCCTTGGTTGGTTTACCTTCTCCGGTACGTTTCTTCCATCCTGGTGTTAGTATTTCTTGGTCTAAATTGTCACATTGGGCCTGTTAGCCCTCTAGCTACCCAACGACGTCACCTACAGCCGACCGCTCGAATCTCCGAGCCAAACAATCTCCCACAACTCAGGCAGAGGTTTGCGGCTTCTGTTTCTTGTAGATGTAGCTAACATGGGAGTTCTTTCTCCACAGAAATTTCCTGCAGATACGTTGTATGCTTCCCAGGAAGAATTCCCTAGATTGGATCAAGCAGAGCACCTCTCCTCTCCTGGAACTCTCCAGAAAACCTCACCTCTTCCTCGCAAAACTCAAGAATCCTTTGAATCTCCTTCTGCTGCATCCTTTATGTTCTCTTCTCAATCAACTACCCAGCCCCCCTCAGTCTTCCAAACACAACCCTCTTCTCTTAGAAACGAGCTAATCAGACCTCGGCCTAGTCATTCCCCCCCTGCCTTTTCGCATCGCGCCGTCGCTTCATTTTCATCAAACAACCGTGAACACGAACATGAGAATGAACCTGCAGGATACAGAAAATACAACAGAGGAAGAGGGCAGCAGAGGAGAACGGTTGAAGAACGGACTAGGAATTGGGAGAGGGTGGACGAAAAATCAGACGAAGAATCAGAGGAAGATTGCGGAGATGTTGACAGCGACGCAAGGGAAGCATTTTCTTGGGCTCCTTCAGATATTCAGACTGCTCTCATGTTTCAGAATCTCGTTAACGGTCATTCTCTTCGCAACAAGGATGTTGCCGCTCGTTTAAAGCACTTAGTTGCCTCGTTTGCACAAAAATCTTACGTGAATCCGGATGAGTTCTGCGCCGGCAGCGCCCCTTTATCTTTCAATTCGTAAAGGCATTTTGTAATCTGGCATCCTGCAACAGCAACACTGAAGACCGCGCTATCAAAGTGCTTTCCTGCTCACGAAGACTGTCTTCCACCTCAGCCCACTCTTCAAGTCCGTTGCTATTTCAATGAGTCAGACCCTACCCACCCTCGCTACACTCTCTGCCTTCGGCCGAACATCCAATCTGCCCAATCCCACAACTCAGATTCCAGTCTAGTTCCGCAAAATCATGGGGCTAGCTGCTCAGCAGAACAGACATCTTGCGAAAATTTTAACAACTCTGAGGAAGAACTCCGACGCTGGTTAAATGATGGGCTTCCCGGTCTTGGCAGAGCTGGCACATTTGGAGGAAGGAGACATAGGCAGAACAAAGGTCTGGATGAAGACAGAGGTGGTGCTAGCTCCCGCAGAGGAAAAGGTCGAAGAACGCGAGGAACACAAGGAGTAGCACCCGTCCCTTGTCCCCGAGGTTCTCACTCTGGGAAGTCAAGGTCTGCACAGAGCCAAACGCGGCTTTCCCTTGCCCACCGCAATGTTGTCTATTCGGACGAAGATGAATCTGACCGCACCATCGCAGCTGCCATGGAAGCTGAAGATTCCACCCGTGCAAAAAGAGCTCCGACAAACCAATTCACCCAACAACAGGAAACTTTTCTCAAGATACATCCACCTGTCCCAGAAATACAAGCCCTTAACATCACCGGTTACCACTTCCTCCTACAGCTTGCCAGAGCATGTTCACGTGCTGTCGGAAAGTTAAGTCCTGACGTTACAAAATTACTGGACATTGTCACGGGAAAAAGAGCAACACCTACTGAAGTCTCATCTTCAATGACAACGATTCTCTGGACAACCTAGCACATCGTTGCAGCTTAGCTGATGATGGCATGCTAGCATTCGATTTTATGTACATGCTCAATTGTATTCACTTGAGGAACAAGGTCCTAAGGTACGATTCAATTTATGTTTTTTACAAATTATCTGCAATCATTCTTATTCTTTTCTCATTCTTTGTAGCACTTGCATTTCAACTGGTAGAAAAGAGAGAGATGTATTGGCCTCCATAAAATCTGGAAAACACCCGACAACTCTGCGACGATACTTAAAAGATGGAGGGAAGTATACTATTTTGGCCAACGCTGGTGCGTCATCTCCGTATTACTACATTTAGCCAATGCTCAAATCTAAGCTAGGTTCCATCTTTTTACTAGCTGCTGTTGCTGTTGCCAAGCTTCGAGCATATGTTCGAACAGACAAATAACAGAAGATATGCTAATTAAAATTAATTGGCTGATACGTTGCCCAGCTCCTGGTAAGAATTTATCATCTTTCTTGCTATTTTTACTTGCTCATTCAACGACAGAAAGCAGTCAGGGAAAGCTCGTCATTCAGGATATAATTCCAGCTATTGCTCAATTGAGAAGCACGTATCGCATCAAAATAAAAACGATGTTCAGTCAGCCTCTCCTGATTGATAACGGGGTTATTCCAGAGGTAGAAATTGGGGATCTGCAACGATCTGATGAGTTCTTTAACAGACTTTTGTTTGAGTAAGTAAGCATACTCTTTCTGGTATTTTAACTCTGACATATAATCTTAAGGACATTTTTGAAGGAGCGCTGCATTTCCTCCTGGGCTTCTTGTTTGGTACCGCTAAGTTCTCATTCTCAACCAATGCCATTCCATACCCTCAACCGCCATATGCTGTCATCAATGCCAACATCAGTCTGCAACGCAACAACGTTGTTTGCCGGAGACGATGACGTGGATATGTCTCCTCTTACAGATATTGATACTTCCGACATTGAAATGCCAGATATTATTACGGAGCCACCACCAGACATATTTGTTATTAAAACGGGTTTCGATCCTGATCACTCGTCCAACATCGAGACAGATTATCCAGGAAGGGATTGTGATCGTTTTTATCTGACCCAGAAACTGAGGGAATATGCAGAGGAAGCTATTAACCCAAACTCACTTCAAGATCTTGAAATTAAAGTACGTTTATCTTCTATTATCTAAAACTATTTTAACACAGTTTATTTAGCTCAAAGCCCAACTTAACGATGGCGTTCGAAGTTGCGATAAAGACTATATTCATATGACAACATCTGTTATTCAGAAGTGAGTTTATCTTCTCTTTATTGCTCAATTAATATTTACTTGCATGCTTTTAGTAACAGAATATCAATAAATGACTGCAATAATGAACCTTTCATTATCGTCATCCCAGATATGCCAGAAGTTTATAAGGATCGACTTCTTGAATATTTATTGGCCATGTTTTTCGATAAGCTTCACCATACCGACTCGCAATCTCAACATAAAGATTTTAGCTCCAAAGTCTACACTTCAGCTGGTATAATCGCTATTCGAAACGAGTTTGTTTTTCTCCTTCCTTCTAGTTCTACTCTTCTAATCTGATTTTCTCAGGGAGATGACGTTCCTCCAAATATCGAACCTGCTGCACATCAGAGACCAGGGAAGAAAAGAAAGACAAAAACAGCCCAATCACAACCCAGAACATCTCAAGAGCTCCAAGAAAACATGATTGAGTATGTGCTCTTACAGGATGCTTTTGAAGACGTCTTCGAATGGATACGAAAAGTAGTACGTTTTCAAAGCCTTTATTTGCATTAGAATTCAGATTAATCAACTCTTCAGCTTCAGGAAATACTTCCTGAAGAGTATAGTATACTTTCTCAGTACGCTGATATTCTTCCAGCGAGTGGATTTGCACCTGCTTATCCATTTACTGGATTCGTTGTCAACTTCAACGTCACAACCAAGGTTCATCGAGACTGGCATGACCTTAGCTTTTGCCTCATTCTGGCAGTATCAGAAGGCAATCCAGGAGGCGATATTTGTTTTGTAGAACCTGGAATCCGCCTGGAGCTTCAGACTGGGCATATTGTCCTCTTCAAGTCCAGCAAAATCAGCCACTTCAATATGCACATAGACGGCGTTAGAGCCTCTATTGTTTTCCATTCTGATTGCGCAGGAAAGGCCTGGGTGGATAACCGTAATGGATGGGATAAGTCTATTTACTTACATACTTACAGTAATTTGAAGACTTGAAATGTTTTTAGAAGTACGGATTTTTATTTGTTTCACCAAATAAGGAGCCAAACTCGTCGGAGCCAAACTTGTCGGAGGTAACCCTCATCGGAAACTCCTTTCCTGACCAAAACAATCTGTCGACGTGTCACATTCTTTTCTCTACACATTCTTCTTTCTGCACCTCTATGGCTCTTACAACCCGAAAACGTGCTGCTCAAACTGCAGAGGATGGTAACGCTGGCTCTGCTGCTAGTCGAGGTGGTCGTGGTCGCGGTCGCGGACGTGGTCGTGGCCGCGGCCAAGGCCGTGGTCGTGGCCGCGGCCAAGGCCGTGGTCGTGGTCGGGGTAGCACCTCTGGCCCAGGACATCAAGAAGCTGAACCTTCTCTCTCCTTTGAAGATGAAGAAGAGGATGAGAATGAGGAAGAACCAGATAATGAACCTGAAAACCCAAGAAAGAGAAAAGGTGCTGCACTCTCTCAACTACGACAAACCAAGGCCAAGAAGACTGCAGACGAAATCTCAGAGGCAGACCAAAGAAGAATCTACAATGCGATGCAGAACAAAATCAAAGCTCAGAAGAAGGCCGCACTGGATGCTCAAGATAGAGGTGAGTAGAACGTGTCCACTAGAATATTTGCTAACTTCTGTTGTTCCAGATATTGCAGAAAGAAACCGACGTTTATTAGCAGCTGAAGCAGAACACTCTGGAGATGACCATGATATGGATCTTGATGAGGATGAGAATGAAATAAATCAGTCTCTAGGTTCTGTACGAGCAGCTTCCAAACCCGTTCTTCGTTCTCAGCCTCAAAAGCTCCTCCTCCAAGATCAAGAAGAAGAAGATGATGATGATGATGAAGATGAAGAAGAAGAAGAAGAAGGAGGAGGAGGCATTAATAATGATGGGAATGAAGAAGAGCCTCCTGCAGGTGACTGGGGTAATGAAGACTTTATGCAAGACGAAGATGGGCAAATTGGTGGCGGAGAAGGTACCGCAGATACTGCTTTCGCTGACAATGGGGTTTGCTTCAACACGTTCTTCTGTTTATCAGGTGCTGATATCAGATTGCTTTAGATGTCAGTTACAGAATCCAAGGGTCCAAGTAAACGTTCACCTTCTAAAACCCCTGGCCTATCTGGAAGGTCTTCCACTCCATCTTCCACAAGAATATCAAGAGATGTGACACCAGGCCCCAAAATAGGATCAGCCAAGGTGACTGAAGGTCAATTCACTCCCCGTACGCGATCATTGGCTGTAGCTTCTAAGTCTCAAGTGCGATACTTGATGATTTTTGGTGATGGAAGTGGCCTGGATATCAGTGGATCTGATGAAAGTTCTGATAATGCTAGCCCAATTAATCGCATAGAATTTGGTTGGAATGCTATTAGGCAAGCAGCTGCAAAGGCAAATAATTCACAGATAACAGAAGCTTTCCGAAGGTCCAGCAAGGATCCAACTACCAAAAAGTCACTGGTTACCTTTGTACGTTCCTTATTCTTTCCTAGACTTAGTCTAATTTATATTCATTTGAACAGGCAATGTATGCTCGTTCCAATCTCTTGAGCTCATTGATTACTACTGTTCGAAACAAGATCAAAGGAAGCTTGGACTGACTGGACCTCAGGATACTATTCGCTCTGACGTGGAATGGCTTCTTCAGGATGCCCATTTTATGTATGGGAAAATTAATATCAAGGTTTGTAAATATGACACTTCGATATATTTCTAACAAACTCTACGTTACAGGAAAGGACTGTCAACCCTGCATCGCTATTTGCCTCTGACCTCATGATTGAAGTCATGCAATGCCAATGGCTAATGCCCTCATCGTCGTGTTCAAAAGCAGATCAAGAAACTGCCTTCCAGGTCATCAAGAAAGATACCATTGACGAGATTATGCTTACTCTGGCAGCAGTACTAATTTATTTTTATTCTATTTCTACGAATCCTGATTAATTTTCCTAGATTGAACATGGACTCAATGAGTGAAAGATGGAAGGAAGCCCAGAGCTTCTCATCCCTTTGTGACGAGGTTATCAAAACCATGTAGGGCAATACTATCTGTCTTAATTTTGTTATCACTAATCCTTTTAAACCAATAGGATGAAACGAAGAACTGGCAAAAAGTAGCCCAAAAGGCAGCAAAATGGGCGAACTATTGGCCCTAAACAGCTCTACAAACTGTGGTGTAAGTGCACGCTGAATTACTGAATACTCCTATTAACAAAAATTTCTCCATCTCTAGGACGGATGAGGGATCTCTTCTTCTCGCTGACAATCATGAAGGAGATCTTGATGATGTCAATTTTGAAGATCTTGAATGTATCGCTGTTGAGGAGGGTGAAAAGGATGATGATGACAACTAATGCGCTGCTGTTTCTGTTGACTTTTTTGATTTTGATTTATTTTACAGTAATTGTTATATATGCTATTCCTACCCTATCTAGTACACAAATTATGGGTATTGATTTTTTTGATGCAGCCATTCTTTTACCACTTTTAGAGCGCTTTCAGACATTCCCAAAGATTCCCAGAGACACCCAGAGACACCCAGGTATCTGGTCTAAGTGCTGCAACTTTCCAGCTTTGAAGTCTTGGTGTGCTCTTGGAGATACCCAGAAAGTTTTATTTGCTCAATAATACCTATAGCTTCTTGAGTCTCTGGAAACTCTCTGAAAAGGCCAGATGTATTGCAATCTTTTTCAAAGACTTGATGTTCCAGAGCAACCCCTAACTAGAAATGGGCTCTATGTGTCTTTCAAGGATTTCTCAAAGCCTCCCAGAGACATCCAGGTGAAGTAGTTGCATCGTAACATAGCTTTAGAAGTCTTTCTGTCTCAAACTCCCTGTAGTGCTCTCAGAGTCTCTCAGAGTCTCTAGGGGTTTTCTAAGTATCTCCTAGGCCCATATGGATTTTCCTGATGCTGTACACGAAGCCACTTGACAGACCATGTTAGCAAAATTTATATGCGGGTATGACGAAGGGAAGACCGTACGACGTCAAATTCGAAGTTTCGGCCGTGTAGAAAACATAATAGCGATTCTACATCGAGGCAAGGCCGAATCAACGTAGGAATCTGCGCGTCAATTCCAGGGGGCATAAGAAAGTAACACAGGATCGCTGGTAGCCGGTGAGACGAGCGAAGTTGAAATCAGACAGAATCGAAGACTTACGAAATGTCCGCTGTTGGCGGAAATAATGCACAGCCACAGAGTCGTTCTCCCGTTGACTCGAAGCTCTATCGAAAGCGGCGGGCTGTTGGCGAACACAAACCTTTCGAGAGCCTTGCAAGATACGTCGATGCGTCCATGCATTGAGGCATGCCGCGAGAGGTGGACTGCAGTATGACTAGCCATGGAGTCGGATAGGCGAGAAACTAGGACTGATATTCGTACGAAACAGCCGTATAAGCCATTATTGTGCAATAATTCACTACAACTGTAGTAAATGTGTATTGCAATAATGGCCTACAGTGAGAGCAGTGGTGCAATACGCCTAGTTGTGCAATACTTCACCTGTAACACCCGGTTGTTTGGTCATATTAGGCGGGAACTTGATGGGTTTGTTCCCGCCTAATTAGATCAAAGATGTGTTTTCACCAGCTTAGGGCAATAGCGACCAATAGCTCGTGGACTTGCTCTAAGTCAATAATGCTCCCAGACCCCTCTCTCGGTAACCATGGGGCGGGACCATTCCCACAGTCCGTTCCGTTGCCCTTTCCGGTATCCCGCCGTGGGCGCATTGCCTATTTGGGATGTGATCAGTGCCACTTGATCATCCCGCCCTCCGGGGTGGTAGGGCACGTACCGAGCTCTAGCACAGTCAGTTGTTCCTCCCCCCTTTCGCAAATTGTACCCATATAGATATAATGTATAGTAGTATGTATGTACAATTTAATAGAGGTATATTAGCATTAACTTCCAAAAAGCGGTCTCTTATAGAGGGGGAGGGGAGAGCTGCCAGGGATAGGCCCAAAACACACAAAGGAGCTTACAACAGTAAGAGAGGAACTTGATTTATGATAGTATATGAGCTAGTATACCAATATAGCCTCCCAAATAGAGAAACAAGTGACCCTTGGGGTGATCTATAGGGAGGGTGTGATAGGGCATGAAATCAACATGTTCTAGGGTTCTCAGTAGCTGTATAGTATTATACTATGTGTAATACACCTATTTAATACCTAATATGCAGTCAGAAGTGCTCTAAGTACAGTATATCTTCCCTAAAGCAGTCAAATGGGAGACATATAGGCAGGTATCTCAACATTGGAGAGGGTTATCTCCTTAATCTCTTCTGATTAGAGCTCTCCCAGCTTGTATCTACCCATCCATGCTTGTTAAAGTAGAGTAGGATGCCCTGAATGTATAGATATGCACACCTGAGCTGCCTGTACATGGTACCCCTGGATTCTATGGCCTGCAATTTTTTCTGTGCATAGATATAAGGTAGGAAAGCTATTATATAGTATATACAATGATTCTACAGCATTTAAACTATACTATGCACCATTAAATGAAGTAGGAGGAGGTTAATAAGGTCAAACATGCATCAAACACGTATTCTGCTCGTGAAATTTTAAGGAAGCGGTCGAAATTCACGCGCTTCGGAGGATACGTAGTACTCATTAATACCTACAGAATGAGATAGGCCGGAAAAATTTGAATAGGAACTCAGGGAGATATGTTTGAAACATTCTAATAGACATCATTCTAATGAGATCCAAATATAGGCGTATAACGTGACTCTGGCCCCTGATCTCGTCCGATGTTCTGACCACTGTTTCAAACATATCTCCCTGAGTTCCTATTCAAATTTTTCCGGCCTATCTCATTCTGTAGGTATTAATGAGTACTACGTATCCTCCGAAGCGCGTGAATTTCGACCGCTTCCTTAAAATTTCACGAGCAGAATACGTGTTTGATGCATGTTTGACCTTATTAACCTCCTCCTACTTCATTTAATGGTGCATAGTATAGTTTAAATGCTGTAGAATCATTGTATATACTATATAATAGCTTTCCTACCTTATATCTATGCACAGAAAAAATTGCAGGCCATAGAATCCAGGGGTACCATGTACAGCAGCTCAGGTGTGCATATCTATACATTCAGGGCATCCTACTCTACTTTAACAAGCATGGATGGGTAGATACAAGCTGGGAGAGCTCTAATCAGAAGAGATTAAGGAGATAGCCCTCTCCAATGTTGAGATACCTGCCTATATGTCTCCAGGCATTTGACTGCTTTAGGGAAGATATACTGTACTTAGAGCACTTCTGACTGCATATTAGGTATTAAATAGGTGTATTACACATAGTATAATGACTATACAGCTACTGAGAACCCTAGAACATGTTGATTTCATGCCCTATCACACCCTCCCTATAGATCACCCCAAGGGTCACTTGTTTCTCTATTTGGGAGGCTATAGGTTGGTATACTAGCTCATATACTATCATAAATCAAGTTCCTCTCTTACTGTTGTAAGCTCCTTTGTGTGTTTTGGGCCTATCCCTGGCAGCTCTCCCCTCCCCCTCTATAAGAGACCGCTTTTTGGAAGGTTAATGCTATATACCTCTATTATAATTGTACATACATACTACTATACATTATATCTATATGGGTACCAATTTGCGAAAGGGGGGAGGAACAACTGACTGTGCTAGAGCTCGGTACGTGCCCTACCACCCCGGAGGGCGGGATGATCAAGTGGCACTGATCACATCCCAAATAGGCAATGCGCCCACGGCGGGATACCGGAAAGGGCAACGGAACGGACTGTGGGAATGGTCCCGCCCCGTGGTTACCGAGAGAGGGGTCTGGGAGCATTATTGACTTAGAGCAAGTCCACGAGCTATTGGTCGCTATTGCCCTAAGCTGGTGAAAACACATCTTTGATCTAATTAGGCGGGAACAAACCCATCAAGTTCCCGCCTAATATGACCAAACAACCGGGTGTTACAGGTGCAATACTTTTCCCGCTATCCCGCGCTGCGCTGTGTTGTGCAATACCGTCTGCACCCCGTCTTCCCACGCCGTGTTGTGCAATAATCGTGCGCGCTCGTGTGCACTGCTTCGCGCAACACTGCGGGCGCGGTGCGCTTTCGCGCGCCTTGTGGTGCAATAATGCTCCCCCACACTTTCTCACACTGCGTTGTGCAATAATCGTGCGCACGCAGCGTGGATGTTGTGCAATACTCATGCGGCGCTACCAGCGGCCCCGCTTCCCGTAACCCTCCCGCACCATGGCGCGCTCCTCCGCTGGCGCCGCTCGTGAGGCGCGCCTTCCCACGCGGCCAGCGCAAATGCCGCTGCCACCGCCCATAATATTCCCTGTGCAATTCAATTATTGTATGCGCGCGCCCGCCTCCGCTTCGGCCGCCAGTGCGCGTCGCGCAATAATCTGTGCGCCGTGCCTTCCCACACCGTGTTGTGCAATACCGTCCGCAGTATGCGCATGCCGGCCGCCTTATAGCTTGTGCAATAATTATAGTAGTGCAACACTTGCAATACTGCGTGTGCCCAAATTTCCCGCACCGTGTTGTGCAATACTGTGCACGTCTGAATTTCCCGCGCTGTTGTTGTGGAATATTAGCCGCAGTGCGGGCACCATCCCACCTAACAGGGCCATGTTGCGCAATACTCGACGTGGGGGAAACATTGGCTGTGAACATGGAAGCAAGGAAAAATTAGTCAAGGACGGACATTGGAGTATGTATAGAAGGAATAACTGTACGGCAAAAAGAATTGGCAATGACTAAATCCCCCCTTCACCAGATTCAGTTTCATTCCTCTTGCTCTATTCTCTTTCTCAGAATTAAATATCATATTCACATTTTGTTTGCACAAATTTCTATGGACAAGCCACCTGGGCCAACATCCTTCACCGCTCGCACCAACAATACACAATATCTTGCGGAGCGCGCCCACCTGTGCCATGTTCAAGAGCTATAAATTGACAATATAAATGAGGGAAAAGTCAATCTTATGTTCTACCACTTCTTGTATTGTAACCTAAATTGAGCCTGGATTCATCTGCCGTTAACAGACAAGCTATTCAGCCATTCAGTTGCGTGCAAGGTGCAAGCAAGAGGTTTGAAAATATTGATTCGAGCGTGTCGGCAAACACTGTAACCAATCAGCAAATTAATAGATCCCTACTGAAAAAAACATGTATCGCTGCGTAGCCCCCTGTATTCATCTTCTTATGCTTCTAAAATTCAAAGGATATAGCCTAAGACAACCTGCTATCTTCTCATTTAAAAATATTGATCAATGACCCAATGAAATGTTGCGATTTAGAGAACATTCCGTTGATCAGCCAATCAGGACGTGAATAGACAGGCGCTGAAAATAGTGCGCTAAACATAAGAATAGGTTACAGTGCCCTCAATTTTATTCCGAATCCTCTTGTATCAAGCAGGCATGGATTATATATCTTCTACAACAAAGTTCTGAGAAAAATTTAGCCTGAACTAATATATAGAGGACATTATGAAGAAACGTTTCTGAAGCTCGATCGTAGTTTCCAAATTTATACTGTTATAACAGATACCTTCGCTAACTTTTAAGATGGTGTCCACATAAATTGAGAATAGTTATTTCATGAGAACTAGATATGTACTGTATATCTAGAGTATGATCTATCCAATTCTATCGTTAATATGCTCACTAGGATGTTCACTATTCTGGTAAACATATTGCTTGTTACTATTCAGACGTGCACGCCACACTGCATCTCTACGCCATAGAGTATTGTAATATAGTGCTTAGTGTATGTGTAGACAGGAAAGCGGAGGCCTACCTATGGTGAAACACAGACATTGTACCAAGTTGTGGTAATAGGAAGAGGTGGGCACACAAGAGCTAGCGCGAAGCCACAAACCACCCTGTAAGCGTCTCCATGCCGCGGATACCGCAAGATTTGCAGCGTCATTGTACATGTAGACGGTGAGAGTGGGATATCGATGTGTGAAACTGTGAGATTCATTGCCCACCCTGGCCCTGGCCATGCCTGGGCGCAACGTGAATGTCATTGTGCGAGAGCTCACTGTCTCGACATGCGCCTCGCACATGCACATGTTCACGGTGCTGTCTAAGCTCACCTCCACCTGCTAGAATTGCCGCGGATGCGAGTATAAGAGCATATGGAGGGCAGGGCACATTGATACATTGACGAGTGGGAGGGATGAAACTAGGTGGAGTTTGTTTAAACAAAGCCCTTGGTGCTTGACCGGGTTTAATCCTGTTTAACATTGGTTTAACAGCTTGTTAAACAGGTTTAATCATGTTTAATCACTTTGATGACCTTGTTTAATCGTTATTTCTATCGATTAATCAAAGGAACCCGTTTAATCACGGTTTAATCACGGTTTAAATTATTTAATGTTTCTCTTTTGCGCAAACAGATTCTGAGAGATGATTTAAACAAAGAATTTTCTTGTTTAAACACAGGCTTTTAAACATGACAAGCACGTTGATACTACTAAATAAAATAGGTATTGAATGATATTACCAGAGACTGACGTCGACTGTACAGCTTGATTGAGCAAATCAATTGGATAATATTACTAGAGTCAAAGAGAATTTTATACTTACCTAGTGCGAATTACCGGTGCGCTATTTAGAGCTGAGGACAGCTCTAAGCCCTAATATTAATATGCGCCTCGCTTTCCGGAGTCTTCGTGACGGCCATCATCGAGTTCACGCCGACCGTGGGAGTTGCGACGCTCTCTTGATTTGTCGAGGAGATGCCTGCCATGAGAGACATCTTGTTGTCCTGAATCACTGCGATGGCGCGCAGCAAGCTCACGTCTACCACGAGAGTTGTGTCGTGCGAAGAGCCCCATTCGCCGGAGTCACCGTGGCGGCGGTTAGAGATACATAACTAGTAACCAAGAGAAAAGAGGTGGGGAAGAAAGATGCGCTCGAGTATCAGGGAAAAATGTTTCTCTTTATAGTCAAATACATGTGGCGCACGCCACCAAGCCTCAAAGCGGCCATTCTTATTGTTTTCGCTAAGTGGCTTGTATCATGTGATCAGGCCATTGCGAGAGGACAATGGACATAGAGTATTCGATGTTGTAGACAGTGGCATGGGTCATATAAATTGTCTCTTGCCTCCCACTTCATCCGCCACTCTTCTATTTCTCCTCTAGTTTGACTAATGCCACACCGACACAAAACTTCAATTTCTCACTTTCATATTTTCATTTCGTCAAGAGTCAATGACGCGCAAGTTACACATGTAAGCTGCACTTGGATGAGTTCAATGTACTTTACTGCTGATGCTCTAACCTTATCATGCAACAAAGACACGATGAAGTCACGCCGCTGATGACACGCCGAAAAAGCCTGCATCGACGCGCAATGACGACGCCGCGTCAATGTCACACTGATTAGGCAAAACGACGAAATTGAGAGGCATACGTTGACGCTGAAGCAATGGATCTTACAGAGGAGTATGAGTCTTTGACACAGCAGCACAGGAGCACATTAAGACTTCTCTATGATACAGTATAAATCTCTGTTTAACCCATATTCATCTGTGGGTAAACCAAAAGTCATATGAATTAAACTGTATCAATTAAACATGATTAAACTAGTTCAGAAAGTAAGCTGCTACTGTATAAATACTCTGGATCAACTCTGGATTAAACATGATGAAACCAGTTTAACAAGCTGTTAAACAGAATTAAACCCAGATTAAACCCAGTCAAGCACTTAGGGCTTTGTTTAAACAAAGTCTACCTGGTTACGGGGGAGGGGGGATAGAAAGCGGCCACAGAGCAGGTTGGTAGCGGGGTCGTCTTCACATAGCTATGCAGATGGGCCTGCCACGTCATCAACACGGCTGGCAGTATGGGTTAGTGGCGGGAGCGGTGTGCGGTGCCATGATATACATCACACAGGCAGTGTCTGAGGCCTGGAGAAGAGGAGTTTGGGTATGATGTTGAGAGAAGGGGAGGTTAAGAAGGGGAAGATGGAATTGCTAAAGACGCACTAGGCGGATTTCCCACCTCCTTGGGTCTTCCCTGTTCCCCAAATCCATTGCGGAAGTCGTTATGAGTAGTCGGGTGGGTGGTGAGCGCCGTGGGTGGTAGGCGCGAGCAAAAGGGCGGGATGGGCGAGGTGACAGTTCCGGGTTGAAGCTAAATTTAGAGTGTTGAATTCAACCATGGCCGCTGATGGCAGCCGCGGCCGAAGCCAGCGGCATTGCAGGCTCGGCTCAGGGGGGCCAGATTTCAGCAGATTAGGGTTCGAAGCTGCGCCCCCCTTGACCCATGGGAGCTGGTGCGCAATAGACAGCGCGGGTCGATATTTGTACTCATGTCGCGGGAGTTCGCAGGGTACAAGCGGCGCTAGGAGGAGGGCGCGCCTCGACGTACGTCCCACATGGGAAGCGCTGGAGCGCGCCAGCCACCTGTAGTGGCTAGTATTATATATGAATCCTAGGTAGTTACCCAAAAGCTCAAATAAGACCACAAGGGCAACTACCCATAATTGTTTGGCGGGTGTTTGGCAGGCCATGCCGGGGGGCGGCGGGGGGTGGTTTTGTGATGGGTGGGTGAGCGGAATGATGGTGCACCCTGCCGGGGGTGCCGGAAGGGGTGGCGGGGTGCTTGCTCGCTGTGGGCAGGGGCGCGGGAAGGGCGCGTGCTCGAGGACGTAGCCTAATACGTACAAACAACGCAGCATTTGATGCTCGGGGGCTCGCGCTCGCTGTAGCGCGCGGCGGGCGATGTTTTCGAGCGGGGAAAAAGCGGGGATGGGTTTCGGGAATATTTTCCGATTTATTGACACCGTTTTCGCGGGGCGGGGTGGTGGCGGCGGGATGGATGCAGCGGGATGGGTTTGGATGACGTGGTATTTATAAAATCATTGAAATTTCTTTCTTTTGCTCCGTTTTTCTTTGTTTTTATTGCATATATGTACTCTGATACTATACTACGACATAGTACACAAAAAAAAATGGAAGAAATTGGAGGGGAAGCGGTGGATGCACGAGCGAGCGTTTGGATGACGTTCGGCCGTATTACCATTTCGGGAAATACTTACCGCTTTGGGCGACGTCGTTGTGCAGCACCAAACTGAATTAATGCAATAAAATGGTATGTATTATTTATATGTATACAGCTCAGTTACATAAACTAGGTAAAGGAGAACTTGTGTCCATCCAGTAGCGTGCAGTGCCCTCACCAGCCTTCTGCCCCTCCTCAGGGTTGGGCTCGCATGCCCTCGGTCGCGCTCGGGGCCTGACATCTATCCATGTCCATTCGCGGTGACGTCCTTGGCCACCACCCGGCCTCCCTACACGTCCACCGTCCGCCGTCCGCCGTCCGCCCAGCCTCATCGTCACTCGTCCTGCGGCGTCGCCCGCCGTCCGTCTTCCCCTCCCGCTGATTGTTGCTGGCTCCCAGCTCCAGCCGTCCTGGCTGCACTGCGGGCGCGTCTGCTATTCGGTAAAATGAGTGACCGAGGCGGGGGAAGGACAAGTGCGAGGAAGAGGGAATTGGGTTCAGCAGGAAACGCAGCGCCGTTGCTGTGTTTCCCGTTGTGGCCCGTCTCGCTCGCCCTGTCCGCTGTTGCACTCACCCGTCCGCGTCAGCTTACGTGCATCGTCTGCACGTTGTCGGTCGTTGCTGGTCCCGCCTTGGCATCCGTTGTATGGTCGCGGTCGTCCCCGTTTTGTCACCCCCATCCCGCCTTTGTTTGTCCATCCGCTGTCCCCGGTCCTCCCCTCTCCCACCCAGCACTTCATCGCTGGTGTACACACCGCGCGACTGTCACGATTCGTTGCCCTTTTGTCTCTGCCCTGTGCGCTGGCGGCCTATTTCGTACATCCGCTGGTAGCCGTCGTCCGTAGTTAGGAGGCGAGAGCACCAACCCCCTGTTCCGAGGATAGTGCACGTGGGAGAGGGTGGTGGTGGAGGTGGTGGCAACCGAAGTGGTGCAAGCCCACATCCCTGATTCGAGGGGAGGGATGGACAGCGCGCGCGAGAGGGAGGGGTGAGGGTGATAATCAACAGCCCAAATCCCTCATTGGAGGGGGGAGCAGCTGGGGCACGAAAGATGGGAGGTGGGAGTTGCCAGAGAAGCGGCCCACATCCTCATTGGAGGGGAGGGGTATACGGTGGGCGAGAGGACACGTAGGCGTGTGTTGTGTTGCCAGAGAAAGCCGGCCCAGAATCCTCATTGGAGGAGAGAGGCGCACAGCGGGTGTTGCCAGAAAGTGCCGGCTACATCCCTCAGACGAGGGGAGGAGCACACGGCGGGGGATGGGGACAGAGAGGCGGCGTGGTCGTGGTTGAGAGCAAGATCAATCACGTCGAACGTTGTTGATCTCGCGTCTCGGCGATTCCCGCGACGCGCGCGATTGGCTGGGTTATCCGGCCCGCGTGCGTCCCAATTCGTGCTCGTTGTCGACAACGTCGAGATCGACGGCGATCTCGAGTCGATAAGAAAATTTAATCTTTAGATAACCTTTAGGGATTGTATAATTATGTTTTCTTGTGCTCGGAGCCCATGTTTTAGTCTACAATTCATTTATACGAGACAAACTTACTTTTGACAGAGAATAGTTTTCGAATTAGTACACATATGTTAATCATCTGTAGTGTAATGTAGATACCATTGAAATAAATGTATTTCTAGCTAGTTGTTCACGGTAGAATTGTTAATATTACTGTCTGCTAGCTACTCAAGTAATTTTTAAATAGGTAGATAGATACAATTCCTGTACAGAAATTATTCCTTGTGAGCTGTTTTTTGGCGGGGCAGACGAAGATCACCACGGCGACATTAATTTCATGAATAACATCGTTTAAATAGACTTTCAAAATTTTTTTTTTCTAGAATCCAGGACTGAATACATGTATACATCTATATACGCAGTAAGTTTTTGATTTACAACGGCCGTACATCGTCGACGACGTCGATGACGAGCAAACGTTTGAAACTCCGCTTGAATTCGAAATCAACCATCGATGGTGGTTGATTTCGTCTTCGACCGTACACGACCCACATCCACCCGCCCATCCAGCTCCCACACACACGCACACCGCCTGCCGCTATCACCCATCACCACTCCCATCCACCCTTCCAC
Organism: Pholiota adiposa; assembly: GCA_009935795.1. Taxonomy (NCBI): domain Eukaryota; kingdom Fungi; phylum Basidiomycota; class Agaricomycetes; order Agaricales; family Strophariaceae; genus Pholiota; species Pholiota adiposa. Next base: position 405,432 of record QEYC01000032.1, read on the forward strand.
CACTTCCACGCCGAGATCGCGCCCCTCCCCTCCAACGAGGGATGCGGGCAGCGTTCAACATCGACACGTCGCGTCACGACCGACGACCCAACTGCCCAACAACGACCGACTGGCGGAGGGTCCCGGGAGCGCTCGAGTATGTCAGGGCGCGAGAATAGGGGCAGACCGCGGGAGGGGACGGGGTGGGAGAAGACGGGGGGAGGTGTTGTGTGAGAGAATTGAGCGTAGGTCGCAGGAGCGAGGGGCAGGAACTGGCTAGCGTACGCGGAAGAGGCAGAGCGGGGGAAGGAGACGACATGGGGCAGTAGGCGGGGATGCAATGTCGGAAATTCCTAAAAGCCATTATAAGCCTAATAATCACGTTAATTACTTTTGCGCTTATAAGATGAACGTTAATATACTAACTCAAGTGGTGATTATAAGCAAGGCAGACCGTCATTATAAGCAAGGGTGGTTCACATAAGAATAAGATAGATTGAACGGCGTTCGCTCTCTTTAAGCTGTCAGCCCAGCTCGCCACCGCAGTTCGATATCAGCTCACCCAGTTCATTTAGTCAGTTCAAATTTGCTTTCATAGGACTTACTGATCTTTGACTACACTTGAATTACTTACCTTTCATTTACTGACCTAATTGTTTACTTGACTTCCGAGTTAATCACATGATCTAAATGATCTAAATGCATTTATATTAATTAACTGACTTCCAGTGGGAATCGAACTTACGACGTTTACTACGCGCGCGGAAGGCTATCTATAACAGTAGCTATCATTAACCTCTACACCATACAGGCATTATTTACTTATGAATAGGCATTACTAACACATAACTCACATCTTCACCTCCACCAGCGCGCTGTTCTGCATCGCAGCGCTCGCGCGCTTGCACATCATAACTAATCATCACCAGTTTAAATACCTAGATACGTAAACTATCTTTCTGAATGTTCAAATACACGAAAAAAGAGAGGAATTCTAGCGCTGAGGTACTCAATAAACCTAATTATACTCTAATACGGTTCACTCTAGTATTTGCAATGCTTCCATCATTCTTTAGACTATCAAACAAATTTCTGAGGTACATACTATGTCCTACTATCTATCTTATTATATCTAATGCTCCAAATATTATGGTGCACATTCCGGACACTGCTTAACGTCGAGCGCGCTAGAGGGAGACCGTGAGAAAATGGACTTAAGCAAGCAACGGCTCCGTCGAACTAGGTTTCGCTGCTCTCTACAGCATTTGTTGCAGCTCTAACTTTGATAGGACTTATGCAGTATTTTTTATTCACTTGAATAGGGACTACACAGCCTATGAGTTGCTCAAGTGGGCAGACAAGGCGTAAATTTGCTAAGGGACGTGTCCAATGCGACACAATGGCGGAGTGCAATGTAAATGCGGATTATGTCGAGTAAACATTGTCAAGGCGGCTTCTTCCACCCATGATAAGTAGAATTAAATACTCACTAGCTATCTCTTATTTGTTGGGGGCACAGCATCATCGTGCGTGCGCATTGCAGATGCATTGGCCAAGCGCGCGGCGATGCCGCACGGCGCTCATAACGCGTGAACATCTTGTGATGCGCATTTGCTCGCTTATAATGAGATTCACGCACTTGTGATGAGTCTGGGCTGGCTTGGGAGTACGTTCGTCCTAACCGAGGCGTGGAATCCTTACTAACTTGATTTAGTTCATCATCATACTCACGCTGTCATTATAAGGGGAATTTTCTATTATAAGTGCTCTCATAAACGACAATATGCCATTATAAGTAAGGCTGCTTATAATGGTACTTAGAGATTTCCGACAAAGAAGACACGACCGAGGCATTTCACCTCGTTCGTCGTCTCGGTGTTCCTTGCTTGCGCTGCACCGCGCTCTCCTTGTTTCCCTCGTACACCCGACTTCCTCTGCTCGCCGACCCTTGCCCCTTCTCGCACCCCTCGTCCCTTTCTTCATTCTTTCCGTCTTCAAACGGGGGCGCGGTACGATGGACGCCAGAGCGCGGACGACACCGGACTAGCACGAGCACGGCCTGCGCTAGGGCGAGCGGGACAGCGGACGAAATGAGGGCGAGGAGAATGGTAAGGGCCAGGAGAGAGATGAGGTCCAAGAGCAACGGGACGCTGAGAGGGCGGCAGCGGAGGCGAGGGCAGACCGGAGGGTGGGCAACGAGGGCGGGCGTGACATCCCGCCCCTCTCTTGCACTGGCTTAATTAAAATATCACTGAATGTATTTGATTAGCTAGTATTCTAATAATTCAGTATTCACCTGTTCAGCACGCCGCCACCTCAGATATATTGTAATAAATGTAGTGCGCCCAAAAATAGTAAGTATTACCGAAAATGGATGTACATCCAAGCGTCATCTGAACGGCTGCTCGCGCATCCACTGTTTCCCGTATGATTTTCTCAGTCTTTCTTCGTGTACTATGTCGTAGTATAGTATCAGAGTACATATATGCAATAAAAACAAAGAAAAACGGAGCAAAAGAAAGAAATTTCAATGATTTTATAAATACCACGTCATCCAAACCCATCCCGCTGCATCCATTCCGCCGCCACCACCCCGCCCCGCGAAAATGGTGTCAATAAATCGGAAAATATTCCCGAAACCCATCCCCGCTTTTTCCCCGCTCGAAAACATCGCCCGCCGCACGCTACAGCGAGCGCGAGCCCCTGAGCATCAAATGCTGCGTTGTTTGTACGTATTAGGCTACGTCCTCGAGCACGCGCCCTTCCCGCGCCCCTGCCCACAGCGAGCAAGCACCCCGCCACCCCTTCCGGCACCCCCGGCAGGGTGCACCATCATTCCGCTCACCCACCCATCACAAAACCACCCCCCGCCGCCCCCCGGCATGGCCTGCCAAACACCTGCCAAACAATTATGGGTAGTTGCCCTTGTGGTCTTATTTGAGCTTTTGGGTAACTACCCACATTTCATATAGAAATATAGCGTCTATGGCTGCGCCAGCAGAGAATTGCACAACAACGTAGGCTACGCAGAGTATTTTAATTGCACAATGTTGCGCGAGAAAATGGGGAGAATTATTGCACAACAAGGCACGGGAAAGCGTCGCGCACGAATTATTGCACAACATGGCGTAGGGTGCGCAGTATTGCACAACCGTCAATGCAGCGTGAGAAGGTGGGAGGGGACGGTGCACATCATTGCCCAATTTGGGATGCAAGGGACAGGGTTATTGCACGACGAATTGTGCAGCGTGCACAACCTTATTGGCGGGATGTGGGTCGCACTTGCGCTCATGTCGTGGGAAAGCGCGCCGTAGCGCAGGAGGGTGGGAGGCGGGGCCGCTGGTAGCGCCGCATGAGTATTGCACAACATCCACGCTGCGTGCGCACGATTATTGCACAACGCAGAGTGAGAAAGTGCAGGGGAGCATTATTGCACCACAAGGTGCGCGAAAGCGCACCGCGCCCGCAGTGTTGCGCGAAGCAGCGCGCACGAGTATTGCACAACACGGCGTGGGAAGACGGTATTGCACAACACAGCGCAGCGCGGGAAGGCGGGAAAAGTATTGCACAACTAGACATATTGCACCACTGCTCTCACTGTAGGCCATTATTGCAATCCACATTTACTACAGTTGTAGTAATTATTGCACAATTATGGCTGCACCAGGTGTACGAAAAGCCTAGTAGTAACAGATGGGAAAACTCAACATATAATTCAAGGATGGCGCTGACAGGTGCGCGAGACGGGCGTACGTAGGATATCAAATCCATACATCTTCAATAAGAATCGACTTTTTGAAATACAGAAGGAGACAAATTTCTGAAGAATTCTGTGCAGAAAAAGCTGTCCAATTACCGAAAATTCCATCCTTAAAGAACTATTAGTACGCCTCAGAAGCTAGAAACGAGTAAAGAGACGTACTTTTTATGATGCGCAGATGCTAGAGTAGACATGCGTCCGGCAGTACCTTCCAATCTTTGTAGGATCTCGAAATCGCTCCTTTCCGAAAAGGAAAACGACGGGAGGTCGTCCGGCAATCGCGACGTTGAGAGTCTAGAGAAGCTACATAAGCAGATGAAAAGATCGTGGCAGTCAACATCATTTGAAACTGAGCGGCCTTAAGGACCCAGATAAAAGTGTTGGGGCGTGTACAAATGGCAGGATAGAAGAGCATTTTTAGACTCGATGACCAGACTGTATGAAGTGAGCACAGAGCGTAGTACGCTGTGACTGGTTTGGTGAAGACTAGTCTTATGATACAGTGTCGGGGACATCAAAGTGGAACGTCGAGATCACTAGTGCCTACCATTCAATATAAAATAACTGCGGCAACATTCAGCACACTCGACGTGATAGTTGCCGCAGGAATAAAAACTGAAATCCTAGCGGCAACTCTGAGTTGAATGAAATTGAACAGTATGCGTCAATTTCATTAGTTGCCAGTAGAATTTCATTTCTGTCAGTATGCTTTCATATTATTCAGTAGGATTTCAATAGTATCTGTGTACACTTTCAATAGCATCCGTGTGCAATTTCATTAGTTCCCACACATGATTTCAATACTATCCGTGTGCGCTTTCATTAATTGGCGTGCGCGCTTTCATTAATTGCCACGTGCGCTTTCATTAATTGGTGTGCGCGCTTTCAATAATATCCGTGTGCGATTTCATTAGTTCCCATGCATGATTTCAATACTATCCGTGTGCGCTTTCATTAATTGGTGTGCGCGCTTTCATAAATTGCCGCGTGCGCTTTCATTAATTGGCGTGCACGCTTTCAATAGCATCCGTGTGCGATTTCATTAGTTTCCACGCATGATTTCAATACTATCCATGTGCACTTTCATTAATTGGTGTGCGTGCTTTCAATAGCATTCGCGTGTGATTTCATTAGTTCCCACACATGATTTCAATACTATCCGTGTGCGCTTTCATTAATTGGCGTGCGCGCTTTCAATAATATCCGTGTGCGATTTCATTAGTTCCCACGCATGATTTCAATACTATCCATGTGCACTTTCATTAATTGGTGTGCGTGCTTTCAATAGCATTCGCGTGTGATTTCATTAGTTTCCATGCATGATTTCAATACTATCCATGTGCGCTTTCAATAATATCCGTGTGCGCTTTCAATAGCATCCGTGTGCAATTTCATTAGTTCCCACACATAATTTCAATACTATCTGTGTGTGCTTTCATTAATTGGTGTGCGCGCTTTCATTAATTGCCATGTGCCCTTTCATTAATTGCTGTGCGCGCTTTCAATAATATCCGTGTGCACTTTCAATAGTATCCATGCGCGATTTCATTAGGTGCCATGCCTAATTTCAATAAGTGCCCTGTGCAATTTCATTAAGCGCCATGCGCGATTTCAATAGTATCCATGTGCAATTTCAATAGTATCCATGCACAATTTCATTAGGCGCCGTGTGCAATTTCATTAAGCGCTGTGTGCAATTTCAATAGTATCCATGTGCAATTTCATTCCTTGCCATGTGAAATATCATATTTGTCACTAGTATATCACATGAGCTTATACCACATGACTAGGGGTGGGAACTGCTAAAAATAGCGAATATCTATTATTGGTGTGGGGTGCATATGGGCAGCTGTCCTGCATACCTTGGGGAAATATAGGACTATGCTATATCAACAGAAGCGTATTTGTAAGCAGAACTTACCTGTAAAAGTTTCGTGATTCTAGCTTCACTGGTTGTGGAGATAATAGCAATATACTCTGTTCTTTAAATAGAAACAGCGTAAATCATCAATTTCTCCACCGCCAGTTCATATTTTCCCACGATCTAAATTGAAACCTGTACTTTGAGTATGTATCTATGACCTCCATTTGAATTATGCTTATCGGATTACAGTTGCATATACAATAAGCTTATCAAATATAAATAGATTAGGCTCTAGCGCCTGCAATAATTGGAATATTGAAATGATCAAAATGGGCCCTTTTAAAGCTCATATGCCCCTTTTAGATCCCCAATACCTAATTGAACTCAGAACTTTCTCTTATCTCATCCTACAAGAAATGTTGCAATATCTACCCTTCTGTACCGATTGACCTAGTTGATATTTTGGGTTGATCTCAATGTAGTTATCAATAAAATGTTATTTAGAATTCAAAACTTAAATTTGCAGAGTACCCACCTTACTCCAGTATAGCTAACTCAGAATCACCTCTCTGAGCACTTGGTTGATATACCTATATGCATACTTACCCACTTGCTCAATTCTGTAAGGTGTGCTTATTGAAAATCTTGAAGATATGATAATGTGAGATTTACTTTATTGATATTTCATTCCCCAACTATTTTGTTCATGCATCTATCTCAGATAATGGAGAAAGTGGGTAGGTATGCATATAGATACTTTGAACAGGTGCTCAGAGATGTCATTCTGAGTTAGCTATACTGGAGTAAGATGGGTACTCTGCAAATTTAAGTTTTGAATTCCAAATAACATTTTATTGATAACTACATTGAGATCAACCAAAATATCAACTAGGTCAATCGGTACAGAAGGGTAGATATTGCAACATTTCTTGTAGGATGAGATAAGAGAAAGTTCTGAGTTCAATTAGTATTTGGGATCTAAAAGGGGCATATGAGCTTTAAAAGGGCCATTTTGATCATTTCAATATTCCAATTATTGCAGGCGCTAGAGCCTAATCTATTTATATTTTGATAAGCTTATTGTATATGCAACTGTAATCCGATAAGCATAATTCAAAATGGAGGTCATAGATACATACTCAAAGTACAGGTTTCAATTTAGATCGTGGGAAAATATGAACTGGCGGTGGAAAATTGATGATTTACGCTGTTTCTATTTAAAGAACAGAGTATATTGCTATTATCTCCACAACCAGTGAAGCTAGAATCACGAAACTTTTACAGGTAAGTTCTGCTTACAAATACGCTTCTGTTGATATAGCATAGTCCTATATTTCCCCAAGGTATGCAGGACAGCTGCCCATATGCACCCCACCACAATAATAGATATTCGCTATTTTTAGCAGTTCCCACCCCTAGTCATGTGGTTATAGCTCATGTGATATACTAGTGACAAATATGATATTTCACATGGCAAGGAATGAAATTGCACATGGATACTATTGAAATTGCACACAGCGCTTAATGAAATTGCACACGGCGCCTAATGAAATTGCGCATGGATACTATTGAAATTGCACATGGATACTATTGAAATCGCGCATGGCGCTTAATGAAATTGCACAGGGCACTTATTGAAATTAGGCATGGCACCTAATGAAATCGCGCATGGATACTATTGAAAGTGCACACGGATATTATTGAAAGCGCGCACAGCAATTAATGAAAGGGGCACATGGCAATTAATGAAAGCGCGCACACCAATTAATGAAAGCACACACAGATAGTATTGAAATTATGTGTGGGAACTAATGAAATTGCACACGGATGCTATTGAAAGCGCACACGGATATTATTGAAAGCGCACATGGATAGTATTGAAATCATGCATGGAAACTAATGAAATCACACGCGAATGCTATTGAAAGCACGCACACCAATTAATGAAAGTGCACATGGATAGTATTGAAATCATGCGTGGGAACTAATGAAATCGCACACGGATATTATTGAAGCGCGCACGCCAATTAATGAAAGCGCACATGGATAGTATTGAAATCATGTGTGGGAACTAATGAAATCACACGCGAATGCTATTGAAAGCACGCACACCAATTAATGAAAGTGCACATGGATAGTATTGAAATCATGCGTGGAAACTAATGAAATCGCACACGGATGCTATTGAAAGCGTGCACGCCAATTAATGAAAGCGCACGCGGCAATTTATGAAAGCGCGCACACCAATTAATGAAAGCGCACACGGATAGTATTGAAATCATGCGTGGAAACTAATGAAATCGCACACGGATGCTATTGAAAGCGTGCACGCCAATTAATGAAAGCGCACGCGGCAATTTATGAAAGCGCGCACACCAATTAATGAAAGCGCACATGGATAGTATTGAAATCATGCATGGAAACTAATGAAATCGCACACGGATATTACTGAAAGCGTGCACGCCAATTAATGAAAGCGCACGCGGCAATTTATGAAAGCGCGCACACCAATTAATGAAAGCGCACATGGATAGTATTGAAATCATGCATGGAAACTAATGAAATCGCACACGGATATTACTGAAAGCGCGCACGCCAATTAATGAAAGCGCACGTGGCAATTAATGAAAGCGCGCACACCAATGAATGAAAGCGCACACGGATAGTATTGAAATCATGCGTGGGAACTAATGAAATCGCACATGGATGCTATTGAAAGCGTACACAGATGCTATTGAAATCCTACTGAATAATATGAAAGCATACTGACAGAAATGAAATTCTACTGGCAATTAATGAAATTGACGCATACTGTTCAATTTCATTCAACTCAGAGTTGCCGCTAGGATTTCAGTTTTTATTCCTGCGGCAACTATCACGTCGAGTGTGCTGAATGTTGCCGCAGTTATTTTATATTAAGTGGTAGGCACCACTCTCGAGATAGAGCAGGCGAGGAACGGAATTCACTGAATGAAAATGAGCTGGGCGCGGAGGAATTTCAAGAAACTACACGAAGGCATTGGGGATATGAAGCGCACTAGAGGAGCAATGTCGGAAATTTCCAAAACCCCTTATAATCAGCCTCGCTTATAATGGGAAAAATGGGCTTATAATAGAATAAATGTCGTTATAGTCGTTCAGGCCCCCGGAAGCTCCACCAAGAGCTTGTCCGCAAATTTGCGGATTTGAGAGCCAAAATTGACCAAATCCTTGTCCGAAAATGTGCGGATTCGAGAGAATTTTTGGCGCCGCAGGCCAAGCTTTGTCCTCAAAAGTGCGGATTTGAGCGGATTTAGGCAGATTTGAGTGTCCAAATTCAATGCGCGGCCCGCCAGCTAACACATCAAATTTGCAATTTGCCTTTACTATCATGGATATGATGTACTATGTATGTTGTAGCAATGAAAGTTGTATATTTCTACTCTGCTCCACATAACAAGAACATGGGCACTGCAACAAAGGAAGAACTCTATCAAGAGGCGAGGAAAGGGGTCCGCAAAATCAGAGATATTGAAATCTTGAACACGGAGATTGAGCATCTTATTGATGAATCTCAGAAGCTCATTCAACAACGATCAATGTCGTCAGCGCTAGACTTCAAGAGCTGGCAGAGGAAATGGGATGTGCTCCTCGATGGTGTATAATGTCATCTTGGTTGGGACCACTTGTGGCAGGGAAGGTGAAGGAGGGGTCGCCTGGAGTTGGAACAATAGTAGGTCATGTCAAAGCAGTGGTAAGTTTCAATGCCGTTATAATTGAGCAGAAAACTCACAGACTCACTGCTTTGAAAGATACCTGATGGCCCAGCTGCAGATAGAAACCCTGCTTGCAAAGACACTCTGGATGATAGGAATGATGTTTAAAAGGTAATAACATCAGTATTGGGCGCCTCAAGCACGCCAATGCGTCTCGGTAAGGGACTTGTCGAAAATATCCTTTTTGGGAATACCCCCATTAAGCTTTGTCCGGATTTGCGGATTTCAGAGGCCAAAATGTGCGGATTTCAGACCCATTTTGGCGGATTTTGGCGGACAAGCTCTTGGTGGAGCTTCCGGGGGCCTAGTCGTTCTTATAAGCCGAAATGTCCCTTATAAGCGAAAATTGCTCCTGATATGGGTTTAAATCAGCTTATGAGATGCTTTCGGCTGATTATAATGTGAGAATTGCTTACAAGCTGAACGTTAGTTTATAAGCGGTTTTAGAAATTTCCGACAAAGAAAGGTGAGATGAACTGTGCTAATAAACAAAATGAAGGGCGGGACGTTGATGTGCCAAGTGTTGTAGATATAGTGTAGTGTGAATGAAATCCAACACCAATGACATCTACAACAAGAGTGGGCGTGAAGGTTGCGAGAACGAGTTCCGGAAGGCGTTCCTCCCAAGGTCTGTCACCTATAGGCTAGAACAACGACTGGGGAACACAAAACTACGACCAGCAGCAAAGATCCGAAGGCGTAGACGACGAAACGGCGACGAAATAGGCTGGCAGAGAGCGTGGGAAAACGTGAGAACGAGACGAAACGGCGGCGGCGAGAGACGAAAACGAGATGCGAGGACGAAATTCTGAGGTCTAAACAATGGGGTGGGATTGAGGGCAAAACCTATCCATTGATCAAAGCTTACAGTACAAGTTTATAATCTAAAGCGCTATTGTGCATGCTACTGGATAAGGCTGAGCACGAGTGCACTTGCAAGTTACTTGGACTCGGACTCACAAGTATTTTAGTCTACAAAAGCCATACTTGGACTCGCACAAGTTTCACCTCACGAGTTACTTGGACTCGCAAGTTTTTACTTGCAAGTTTACAAGTACTTGCCAGCAACAAGTAATTACAAGTACTTGTGAGTTTACTCACAAGTACTTGCAGTTGTCATGTAAATTATTGTATAAATTAGATGAAACATGCTATTTACATTGCCCCACACTGTCCCCAATGGTGCCTCAAGTTGAGCACCCAACTAATGTGCATCATTGACACCCAGGGAAGCTGCAACAACACCCAACTGCCACCTTTCCCCAGTGCAGGTGCCCTTACTATGACACTTGTTCTTGACACTGCAGAAAGTTATAACATTGCCCAACCTATGCCAGCATAGACAAGTAGATGCTGAGCCCAGGTTTATTTTATGAGAACACAAGTACTTGTGGCAAGTACTCGTGTTCTCTCAATATCAGACTTGCACTCGCAGGAACTTGCAGGGCCAAGTAACTCGCACTCGCGAGTTTACTACTTGCAAGTTTTTTTGTGAGTTTACTTGCAAGTACCCGCAAAGGACTTGCACTCGTGCTCAGCCTTACTACTGGATGAAAACATCAAAGGAAAAGTGAAAAGAAACATCCAGACTAGGGCAAGAATGAACAAGAAAGGTCTGGAGAGGGTATAGAACTAATATGCCCTTGGAGATATACACAAAATCGGGAAGGATGAGGAGCGATATCAAATACGGTCGGTCAACTAGTACTAAAATTAGCAGTAGGCGCGCGGCGCCTAAGTCCAAGAAAGCCGAATGGCTGTGAGCGGCGCGTTCTCGAGTTTTCTGGCTGATGTGGACCGCCGGCGAATTAGTAAGACAGATTCTGTCTTGCTGATAACGGATACTTGGTCGTCAGGGGGCCGGTGATACGCAGCGGGTGATTTCGGAAGCCCATCGGGGGCGCATTAGAATCCAGCGGAGGTCACGTGACGATGCCGCTAAGCGCGTAAATCGAAAAACAGAGGGTATGGAGATGCAGAGCGCATCATCTCCTCCCTACTGAACTCCTGACTGTCCTCAGTCAGCCGCAGAGGTCGAGCGTGGTGTAACGAGGTTGAAAAGCGACGGAAAATTGAGTTCGACTTGTGGGGAGGTGACTCTGGGCGGCAAAAATGCACGTTCATCGACGTAGACAAATCACGAGGGCTCGGGAAAGCACAAAGGCAATTTGAGACGACGGAGGGGAAGCTGGTTAATGTTTCACAACTCCTAGCGGGCCTGTGAAGTCTAATGCGCGGGAGCGAGACGCTATAGGGATTGTTTCAACGCGGTGCGTATGCGTGGGAACTTCGACTTGGGCGGCGGCGCGAGGTCGATATCTTGAACAACTCTTGATGGACAGTGTTTCAGCAAGGTCGAAGCGGGAAAAGGCGAGTGGAAAAGGATGGTAATGAAAGGATATAACCTTGAACAAGGTGGTAAGACGAAAATAAAGTGGAAAAATATCAAAGAACAATAGCGCGGCGTCGGAAAAGCGGGAATTTGAATCAAAATCACGTCGAAGAACTAAAAAATATCTCTGAGGCTTGGAAAATGAAGTCGAGGACTTGTTAAAAGTAAAAGTATGACGAAGTCGGGGTTGATAGTTGCGAAACAAGATCTGAAACAATATCTAGTATCCAAAATTAAATTAGTAAACGCGAAACGAAGAATAAAGTTGAAACGAAGCGCAAAATTCGAAAAATAAAAAATTCGGGGACTGGGGCACGGATATCCTCCTCCCTACTGAGATACTGACTGTCCCCAGTCAGTCGAGGTGCGCGGGAACGAATTCGAAGCTAGCGGAATCAGTTCTTCGAGGGCTGTAGCGGGTGCGGCTTCGAGCGCGGTACGACGTTTACCGAGCGCGGTGGCGAGTTCTTGATCCGTATCGATGTGCGTCTTCGATTTCGAGGTGTCTGAAGTATTATTGAGGCTAAAATTTGGTGCAGGAATGCGAAACGAGGTCGACGGCGGGGTGAATACGAGGCTGCAGCTGGCTGGCGAAGTAAATGTGTGTGTGCGGCAATATTAACGAGTCTAGGGACAAAATCTTGGTGCAAAACGAGGTGGCGGCAATGAGGAATGATAGAAGCGATGGCGAGCAAGATTTCTGGGCTCTAAACGAAGTGGGCGCAATGAAGGACGAACTGAGCGACGCTGGAGATGAAGGATGGGATGCTGACAGAGTTGAAATGATGAACGACGAGCTAGATAATGTCAAAGACCGAAAATGGGCACTTAACGAAGCTGCAGCAGCAGTAAATATGTGGAGCGACTCTGAAGGCCTGAAATAAATGCTGAACGAAGTGAGGGCGGCAAAGGACGATGTGAACCATGTAAAAAGCGAGTTTGTGATGCTGAGCGCAGTCAAAGCACTTCGGAACGATGTGAGTGATGGTGGGGACAAAAAACTCGAGCTAAACGAAGCAGAGTCGATGCTGGGCAAGAGAAGCGAGGCCAGGGATTGAAAAGTACCGCTTAACGAAATTATGGGGCTGAGGTGCGAAGGGGGCGACCCCAAGGCCGAATTCTGGGCGCCTAACAATGTGAGGACAACGAGGGGCGAACTGAGCGATGACTGAGACTTGAAACAGGTGCTTAATGAGGCTACGACGAAGGAGAACGATTTGAGCAATGTGAGGAGCGAGTTTGGGATACAAAACGAGGTAAATGTGGCTCGGAATGATGTAAATGACGACGAGGACGCAAAATGGATGCTAGATGAGACAATGTCGATGATGGGCAAGGGATGCGACACTTTGGATCGAAACTGGGTGCTCAACGAAGTCAAGGAGCTAAAGAACGAATGGGATGACATAAAAGTCGAATCTGGGCGCTTAACGACGTGAAGACGGCGTATAATGAACTGAGCCATGACAACTGAAAACGAGCGCATAACGACACAAGTGTGCTGGAGGATGCTATGTACGATGCTAGCGGCGCCTTCTGCGGTCCTAACGAAGTAAATTCAGTGCCAGACGAAAATATCGACGTTGGAGATCGAAAACATGCGCTAAACGAAGGCAAGGCGATTGAGAACGAAGGAGGGAGCCCCAAGGACGAAAATAGGCGGCTATTGACGTGAAGACGATAGGAAACGAGCTGAGCAGTGTTATGGACCGAAAACGAGCGCTTAACGAGGCTAAGGCGATGATGAACGATGTGAGCAATAAGAAGAGCGAGTTTTCGAAGCTAAATGAAGTCAATGCGGCTCTGAGCAACATAAACAATGACGAGAATGAAAAATGGGTGCTAAGTGTGACAAGGTCGATGGTGACGAGAGAAGCGATGCCGGGGATCGAAACTGGGCGCCTAACAAGGTTATGGAGCTATAGAACGAATGAGGCGACACAAAAGCCAAGATATGCATGTAGAACGATGTCAATACAATGCAAGATGCACTGAGCGATGCCGAAGACCAAAAATGAGCACATAACGAAGTTACGAGGCTCAGGGATGCGAGGACAATTAAGAGACAAATTATGCGCACTAGAATCGACGGACTAGGGATAGCGAAGGTCGATAGCAAGAGTGGAGGGCTTAACAAGGTCACTAGAGCTGGAGACGAGTTCAATGACGCCGCTTGAGTTGAAACGAGGGCCAGGGGAGCTGTAACGGGGTCAGATACTTCTTTAAACGTCTTGCTCTCTAATATCGACGTCGCAGACTCGTTCTTGAGGCCAAAATTCGACGGATCGACCTGGAAAGATGCTGAAGCAACACTATATGGTGGGGGGCGAAGTGACGACGTCTTCAATGGGCTCGAGTTCGTTAATCTTCGCTGTGGGCGCTAAAAACGGCGAGGGACGACCTGAGACATCTGTGAGCTAGCTGGGGCCAAACAGGGTGCTGAAATCTTTGTAGCGGCATCGAGCGTCGATGAGACATTCCTATAGTCGGCAACAAGAGGCGCGGCGGTGGCGTGAGAACTGGACTTGGTGTCGACGAAGTCTGAGCGCGGCTGCACGAGCGCGGCGTCTTCTCGAGTGTGCTGGAGCTTTTCCAACAAAGTAATGAGTGGGGCGCGGTCCAAAGCGTGTCCTTGACTGTCTCTGCTGCGATCTGGGTGGCTAGCGGGGTCGGCAGAGTGCGCGCGTGCGAAATCGACGGGCATATTGGACTGGGGGAGCGTGCGTGGGCGTCGATCGAAGTTTGGACTAGTGGGGCGAGCCTGACGAGACTTAAGAGACTTCTGTGGACTATTTCCAGTCCCAATGTACGTGCCTACGGCGCTAGCGGGCTCCTGCATCGACGAAACGAAGCTATTTTCGACAAGGGGAAGCGCAGGGATGACAGGCTGTTCTGGAACAAATTTAGCGAGGGGTGAGCGAGGCGGGACATAAGACGGGTCGACAGCGTGGTAGAACAAAGGCTTGGGAACAATATTCTGAGCTCGAAGAGGCAGTGCGGCGGCATTACGGAGCGAAGCGTTGGCGTGCGAGTTAGGGCCAAAAATAGGCGCTGGCGGGACGGATGCGTGCACGGACTCGTCTGTGGTTGATAATACTGGGTGCAGCGACTTCGGTAGCTTGTAGGTAGTTGCAGTAGGTGTTGGGGCATTGTATCGGGGTAAAATCTTCGGAGTGCGTCGAAAATCTGACTCAGCCGGTGGCTGGGACTTCCTGGCGGCATTCTGAAGCATCTGCAACTCATCTTCAAGCTCCTGGAGGCGTAAATCGAGCTGGCGGCGTTGTTCCGAGGGACTAGGTGTATCTGAACATTTTCTAAATGATGCGCTGGCCAGCGGCGGTCTGGGGACAAATTTCGGCGTAGCTGGGCGCGCTGGAGCGGTGGGGACGGCACGGAACATCAAAGTCGGGTTCGGCGCAATGCTGGGGCTCGCAGGAATAAAACTCGGTGGCGGAGATGACTGGGGTGGTGCTGGGAGGCTACTAACAAGGGCCTTCGACGAAGAAATGGCCGGAAAAACACCGGGCATTGTGAGCGACGAGTACGCGGGACCTAGGAGCGCGAGTGAATGAGCGTGGGAGTTGAGAATCCATACAGCGGCATCGTAAACGTCTTCGATAGAGCTGAGAGTGTGCGGGTCAAGGTTTGGATGCGTGATCTGGAGCCGGTTAAATATCTGGGCAGTGAACGAGGGCTGGAATGCTTGGATATACGCGCGTCGAATTCCTATGTTGCTGAGATAACCTTTTCGAAGGAGCGCGCTCGAAATTGTCCGGAATTGACGAGTAAACTCAGCGAGGTCACTAAGCGTGGTAATACCGAGGTGCCGACAAGAAGCAACAAGTTGATCAAAGTCACCGAGGGTGAAGAGGTTATCGGGATCTGCATCGGGATAAAGACGAAGGACGGCGGTCTTGAAATTGAGATACGTCTTGGTGGCATCGGAAAACTCGGGAAACGAAGTCCAAACATTCTGGACAGGTGCTTTGAGATAGAAAACTGCAAATTTCTTCTTCTCGAGGTCGCTGAGCGCGGGGTGAGCATGAAAAAGAAGCTCGAGGTCGTCGAAGTAGCGTGGGAGTTCGCGAATTTGCTCCTTTGTTGAGTCGTCAAAGGTCGGTGCACCTGGTTCTCGTCGAAGCGGCATCGGAGGGGGTACGGTGGACATATTGGGGATGCTAGGGACGTCAAAAATCGAGTACGGGGGTCAAAAATGAGGTCGAAGTGGCGAAATGAAGGTGTGGTCGAGAGTTTATCGGAAAACGGCGACGGCGAGAATAAAAAAATGGCAACGACGGAAGGAAGGCTCACAACAGTTGGAACCCCTCGCGGTGGGCTCCAGAAATGATGTGCCAAGTGTTGTAGATATAGTGTAGTGTGAATGAAATCCAACACCAATGACATCTACAACAAGAGTGGGCGTGAAGGTTGCGAGAACGAGTTCCGGAAGGCGTTCCTCCCAAGGTCTGTCACCTATAGGCTAGAACAACGACTGGGGAACACAAAACTACGACCAGCAGCAAAGATCCGAAGGCGTAGACGACGAAACGGCGACGAAATAGGCTGGCAGAGAGCGTGGGAAAACGTGAGAACGAGACGAAACGGCGGCAGCGAGAGACGAAAACGAGATGCGAGGACGAAATTCTGAGGTCTAAACAATGGGGTGGGATTGAGGGCAAAACCTATCCATTGATCAAAGCTTACAGTACAAGTTTATAATCTAAAGCGCTATTGTGCATGCTACTGGATGAAAACATCAAAGGAAAAGTGAAAAGAAACATCCAGACTAGGGCAAGAATGAACAAGAAAGGTCTGGAGAGGGTATAGAACTAATATGCCCTTGGAGATATACACAAAATCGGGAAGGATGAGGAGCGATATCAAATACGGTCGGTCAACTAGTACTAAAATTAGCAGTAGGCGCGCGGCGCCTAAGTCCAAGAAAGCCGAATGGCTGTGAGCGGCGCGTTCTCGAGTTTTCTGGCTGATGTGGACCGCCGGCGAATTAGTAAGACAGATTCTGTCTTGCTGATAACGGATACTTGGTCGTCAGGGGGCCGGTGATACGCAGCGGGTGATTTCGGAAGCCCATCGGGGGCGCATTAGAATCCAGCGGAGGTCACGTGACGATGCCGCTAAGCGCGTAAATCGAAAAACAGAGGGTATGGAGATGCAGAGCGCATCAACGTACAGTACATGAACATCGGTGGAGACGCCCCTCTCGCGCGAATAGCACCCACCTCCCGAGTTCAGCATCATCGAGAGGGACAACAGGAATAGAGCAAGGGGGTCTCGGGATTTGAATATCGTACCACAGGTTGGTCGGTCGGTCCATGGGTGGGACCGCTAAATTTTTTTTGGACTTCCTACATTTTTGTATGGAAATTGCCCTGAAATAGCTAGATATCATGCTAGAGCACGCATGTGCCATGGAGACTACAGGAGGATCATTATCCAGCTTCGTCTGGTGTTAGGCAGAACAGGGAGGCAGGGAACTGAATGAGAACGTAGGTTGGGTTTGGGTCAGCAAAGCTGACGCGGAACGCGGGCAAGAACGAGCCGCTCGGGTGGGCGGGTCGCCTGTATGTCCGAGTTGTTCTCGATTCAGAAATTATGTTGATGTGAGAGAAAACTCTCGTTGCTCTTATCTGGACATTTCTGGATTGTGGACAAGGACGTGAATATATTGTTTACTAGGCAGGTATGATAATAGACTAAGTTGAAGAAATAATGTATGGGTTTTCTTTTTATAAGATGAGAAGGGAGGGTGGGTGGGAGAAAAAGGGAAGGGTTCTGTAGGGTAGTGGGAACGGTGAGCACGGGAGAGGGCTGAGCAAGGATGCGGAGCGAAAGAGGAAGATTTCGCTCTGCATCACTTGCCGCTCAGCTGGACGCCGCGACCGGCTTTTCCCGGCTACGCTAGGGATGCCGGTAGCATAACTAATAATACAACTGAAATTATGACGATATGTGGAGATAAGATAAGGTCATATGATTTTCTATCACCATGCATGATACAATGTACATGATTTTAATAGGCTATAAAATTTCTAGTGGCATCTAGCATGTGTTCAGCTTGAGTTAGCCCCAAAGAATTGGGTGTGTAGGACCTGTAAATCATCGGGAGGAGGGAAAGGTGGAAAAGTTGCACGGAAATGACATCATGATGTCCGCTTTTAGAGTATCTACTTCCCGATTTGGACATATGTATCACGTGCATGCTTACGTTGGCCGGTCGGTTCAATAAATTCTGTCTTAAAAAAAAAATTGACCCTAGGTCCTTTTTTTTAACCCCGAGACCCCCTTGGAATAGAGCTTCCAATGTGAAAAACAAAAATAGTGAAACCGTATTGTTTTCGCTAATAGTAACAGGTACTTACAGTCTGTGGGCCGGTGTGCTGGCAGTTAGAGTTGAAGGTGCGCAATGACAAGGACTTGCCCGCATGTCCCTATTGTCAGCTGAGAGAGCGAAGTCAACCACAGCCTAAGATAGCTGTCATAACGTGGAGGCGCTGGTGATGGAGGAAAGGTGAGTTCCCCAACTTCAAGGTCCAACTCACGGCGCCTTCCGGAATTGCCCGTCGTCGGGCCGGCCATTCCACCTTTTCATTCATTGGTGTGTCGACGGTTTCTGTCGAACTCATGTTGCTCTACAGGAGAGTGTTGGACATGCCTGCACGTACTGCACATCTCAGTGCCAGTGCGTAGGCAGCTATGCATCGCTTGCTCGTCCTCGTAAGAGCTATGTTTGGAATTTTCTTCACAGTGGGCATTTCGAAGTTCGTACATCCTTTCACATTTTTCCTCCGTGTCTCGACCTAACGAGTCCTGTTTACTTATCTCTAGCTTTGTTACGTGCCGATGACGACTGCTTACCGCATTCCATATCACCAAATACATTCCTCTCTCCATCCTTTTCAAGAGTCCCTCCTCCATCAGCGAGCGTACATTGCCTGTTGGTTGCCTGCTTGTGTGATCTCCTCAGGAGTTCACTCCGGCATCTCGTGCAACCCGATATTTTCTCCCTCCACAATAGGCGCATCCCTCGATGCATCACTGTTCTTTCGATTGATGTTATCCATCGATTGTCCTGCTATGTACAGTATGAATGCAGCTGCGAAGAACGTGTCTGCGACGGCTCCTCGCTGCATCAAATTCACCGATGGCACAGAAAACCTTCAGAATGCCCACCATGAATGAACATCCTCCATCAATATTATGGTATGCTACTGATATCAAAGTCCCCGCTAGGTAGCTCACTCTCAATGCATTCAGAATGCGACTCTTTCGCATTTTTTCAATGTAGGATGCCCTTAGTGTTAGCACGAATTTTGAGGAGTGGTTCAAAGAGGAAAAGGCCTTGGGCAACCCTGGGAGTGTGATACGCCTTCGCGCCGGTGCTAAACATTGAATGCTTAGTAGGTACATGTTTCCATGCTCGAATCTTCATTTGAGCTTTGCTGATTCAGATTTGACAGCTTGAATATCTGGCCAGGCTGTGCTCGACTGAGCAGGGCTGTTGTTCGAATGCTCGAGGACAATTTTATTGCATGCGTCGAATATCTTGCTTGTCACTTTTCTAGTCCGAACGCATGTGCGCCTCAGCCTCGACGTCGATCCCTTGCGCCTGTCACTTGCGGGAATGACACATATGTCTAGAGATGAGGGAGCAGGGTGAATCTATGGGTCTATTAGTGGGGATTCCAGAAAGCATCGTAACTGGATCAAAAACTTGAAGGGTGATTAACCTCGGAGACGCATTCTCTCCGCCTCTGAACTGATAACCTTCTATTGTAGCTCAACATTTGATGCTCGCTGTCCACTTCGAATCCCTATTGGGTAGTCAGCTTGTCTGGGGTATTCCTCCGGCCTCAACCTACAGCTATTTTCTCTTTGGACGACGCAATATTGCGGTCATAGTTCCCTGTTTTCCGGTAGGTTGTCCACGGATGTGTTTATTCTTGTCCGATTGACATGGACCTTTTAGTTTACAACTCCACTTCCCAGTTCATGAGATGTACTCTACTCGATGATCTATGTAGGATTGCCCTCGACCTCAAGCCTCCTTCCTGAAGACAGCCTTTTGAGAGGAATAGGCCAACCCTCCTGGAATCCCGTTCAAAGATCTACCTTCAACAAGGCTTCTCTTTTCCTCTAGCCCGCAGGTGAATACTTTATTTTGTTGATGGAGAGGTATGATCCAGCTCACCGAGAATATATCTCTCGGTCAATTCAACTCCTCCAATCTACCTGTGATAACCGTCTACCTACTATATCGTACACCGCTGCTTCTGTATTATATTTTGATTTTGCTTGAAGTTATTCTTATGGTATGGATTCATAATTTGTGTAAAGTATTGAGGCTGATTTATCTACAGGAGTCTGCGAACACGAGTAGGTGACAAATAATTGATAGGCAGGGTGATTCATGGTGCATGGAGGGGGCCAATGGTTATTGTGGGGATGACAAACTGAGCTCGCTATGACGAACGGTAAACCTTAGTGTAATCTATGTAGCTCCTCTGTGTCACAGAGCCTTCTTGCTTTGTGATTCCTCTACATTTTCGCGGCCCCTCATCTGGCTATTAGTCTTTCTTGTACTATGCACGATGTGTAAAAAGAAATTTAGGGTACCTATGCCATGAACAAAATTTTGTTGTCGACGTTGTTGAAATAGTGGGACAAGGAAGAACGTTGCTAAGTTGCGTGGCAATGCAAAGCGGATCACTGAAAGTTTATTGGAGTCACAAGGGCAGAAATTTTTTTCTGCAAGCTTCTCTCTCTCTTCTCACCTAAATCAACCCACCACAGCACTGAACATCATAACATGCAGTCAACCCATACTGATACTTACAATCATCCAAGTTCAAGTTGACATAACGCCATCAACACCACTGTCAGCATGGTGAACAATGTCATTGCGATCGTCAAAGAAGTCAGCGAGGCATTGGAAAATGTCCCTATTGTGAAGGCTTTGACGGGGATAATTCTGCATATTATCTCAGTCCGCGACGTACGAGAATTATTCATATATTCATTTATTGCATTTTTAATGGTGTACTTTCAGGAGATCAAAGCAAACCGAGAGCGTTGTTTCGAGATTATCGACAAAGTGACGCAAATATCACAATCCATTTATGAATACCTTCGTGAAATTGCATCGTCGAATGATAGGGAAAAGCTGCAGCGGTTAGAGGGTGGTCTAGTGGCCTGTAGCAAGTGAGTTCCCAAAGTTGTATTTGATGTTGTTCTGAACTTTTGGCATTGAAAAGTGCGCTGTCAGCAGTAGCCGTGGTGCTTGAAAAACACAAATCTCGAAAATGCTTTCAGAAGCTTCTGAAATGTGGCATGGAAGAGTTAGATGCAGTGAATCGGCAAGTTGATGAACTCCGGATTGAACTCATGCTGGTATGTTAGCTTTATTAACTTTGTTTATCTTCTGTCTCCAATGTGTCCTAACTTCTCGCTACAGAGTATTCTTATAGACATCAAGCTATCACAAGTTGTGGACACAAAAGGACATCAATTATAACTGTCACCTATTGGGAATTTATAGGCCTATAGGAATTCAAACTTAGTGGAGAGTTGTAGTCATTGTGATGGACAATGTTGAGACCTCTTTGTCACTATTATCAAGGTTGACTGAACAAGGAAAGCATGGGAAAATATGCTATCTCATTACAGATTAGATTCAATTGTAGCCTCAGACCAACTCGTCTTAGCAGCCCCTCTTCATTGAGCCTGCTAAAAGAGCCTGGGACACAACCAACTACATAAGGGGGACATTTGTGCATATTTTTGATCATAAATGTAAGATAGAATATATTTGGCAGGCAAGGATTAGGGACAAGCAAGTAATTAAGGTGCTGAGAACAGTAGAGCACATCTCTTTCAGCACTGCTACAGACCTATGTCAGCCCACAAATTTTTAAGGGAATATCCTGGTTATGTGGCTGGTTGTGTCCCAGAATCTCTTGGAAAGGGAAACCCTTGCCTAGCAGAAATGCCAATGGCATCTGCAAGCAGTGGAGACATCAACAGAACAGGCCAGCACCAGCAACAAAGGTCAAAGGGGTACCATTCTATTGTGCAGACAACATTTCATTCTCAACTTAAAGACCTCAAGATCAAGCCTAATATCTCTGACAGGAGATGAGTGTATCAAACCCACCTATAGTGATGTGCCGGCTTGGGCTTTCAGGCCTAAGCCGGCCGTGCCGAGCCGGAAGTAGCCTAGGCTGTAGAGAGCCGTCTGCCCGGCCATATGCGGCCTGCAGCTCAGGCTTCATTTTGTCAAAGCCTGAGGCCGCGGCCTAAGCCGCCGGCTTTGGGTGGCTGATTTGCCTGCTGACTAAGAGATATACAGTTCAAGATTTTTTCGTTGCATGCACGTACACATAATCCTAAAATAGATAGAAGACCCAAAAATTTCTCACACACCCCATGTCATCAGGCGTACCTCCGCGAAGCCGTCCTGCTCGGGTGTCAAAACCTGGTCCAGTACTGGCTGATCCCAACAACACCGCACAGCCTGAGATTGCTTCACATCGTTCTGTTAATGTTTCCAGTGGTCTGACACAGCCTGTCACACAGGTCTCAGCCACTGAACCGTCAAATGCAACTTTCAGTTCAACCCCCCCTGCACCAATTTCACAAGTGACATCTGCAAATCCAACACGCTGGAGAGGAAGTATTATATTAAGCGAGCCTGATGAGGAGGAAGCGAACTCTCGACAATCTAAGCGCGCGCGCATTGATGGTGAGCCCATGTTTGGCATGGACAGTCTTGAAACACTCACATTGCGCTATATAGATGAAGTGGATAGTGAAGGGATGCATGTAGACGTCAATGTCATTGAAATTCACAGTGAGAATGAAGAAGAAAAGAAGAACTCAGATCCAACAGCAGACATAAAGGAGTTTTTTGTCGATGCTCCTCCACGTGCTGGCGAGAAGAAGCACCGAGTTCAATGTATCTGTTGCAGGTCTGTCCTCTCTGACATTTTTCTTCCATTTTCTGATGCTTTGTCGGTGGTTGGTGGTTAAAGAGATGGATGTGGTTGCCATAAACAAGAGTCAATCCTAGGCTATGATCATTCCACGCTTCGCCGTCATATGGCATCGAGGCATAAGGTGCTTATATCTTAGTATTTACCCTAGCTCATAGTTAACTTGATTTGAAGGCTGCATATCGTAACTGGTGTAAAAGTAGTTCCTTTCTTTCAATACTACCGGAAGATACAAAAGCTCGAAAAGAAAAGAAGACTTGAACCAGAAGCTCAGCCAAAGTGAAGTCAGCCAACATTTTCCCAAAGCGCGTCCAGAAGACAAGCCAGAGCCGTAATCGGATGAACTGTTCAAGGAGGCTGCTATTAGCTGGCTGATTCAAACTGACCAAGTACGTCTTTTACTTTATGCAGTGAGTTTCAGCCAACCGTCGATTAGCCACTCCACGCATTCGAACATCCGTCATTCAAAAAAATGGTTCAAACTGCTGCGCGTGCTACGCGAGGTGTCAATATCCCCAACCGCAAGCAAACACGGTCAGAGGTCATCAAGATGTTTCACAAAGAAATGACTACTCTCCGTAAACGTCTCAATGTGAGTGAGTATTAGTCTGTCAGCTACTCTGATTAATGGATTTTTCTCACAGAGTCCTTGTACGTTGGGCGAAGTTTGTCTTACCTGCGATGCATGGCAGGCTTCAAATACGGATGCGTACTTTGCTGTAACAGGCCATTGGATTGAGGAGCCTATGAAGGGAACATGGACGCTCGAAAATGCCCTGTTTGGTTTTGTCCAGATGAACACAGCTCACGATGGCGTCCGACTAGGACAAGCACTATATAAGGTTTGCGAGAGGTTGAAGATTGTTGAAAAGGTACATTATCATCGTCAACCAGCTCTCTTGTTGCCTCTGAATCACACTGTTACGTAGATTGGACACATTACCTGTGATAATGCATCAAACAATGATACGATGCTGGCCGAATTCGCGACCCGATACGAAAAGAAAACAGACAAGGAATTTGACGTTGACAAGCGCCACATCCGGTGAGTCACAGTAATAGTCCAGAGTAAAACTATACGCTAATATTTACACAGTTGCCTTGCGCACATTGTCAATCTTGCAACACAGGCCTTAATTGCGACGAAGAGCAAGGCCAAATATTACAATCCTCACGAGGACAATGGCGCTGATGGTGATGAAATTGAGCATGGAGCTGAGCGCGATGAAGTTGGCTTGGTTCGCATTATTAGTGTGAAGGTACGTTTGAGCTATTTTTCTGTAAATCTTCGCCGCTAACTTCTTTTCCTAATAGGCAAAATCATCTTCACAGCGCAAAGACCTATTCAAGAAGGTCCAGATCGATAAGCATCTCAAGGTTCTCCGCTTGCTAATTGATATGAAAGTCCGGTGGGGGTCAACATTTGCTATGCTGCATCGTGCAGAACAGCGCCGAGAGGTACGCCTACTAAGGCTTTTTTTTTGTGCCGCTGGCTTACAGACTCTTCAAAAGGTCGTTGACGATTTTGTTCTGGGAGTTGCACAACAGGAGAAAGTCCCCGACAAGCGCAAAAAATTACTTGCACTCCAACTCGATGACAACGAGTGGATGCGTGTTGGCCTGTTCTGTGACCTATTAGGTGTAAGCTCGACCTTTTCTTTACTTATAGATAGTTTCTCAATTCAACTACCGCACAGCACGCCGATCTTGCCCAGCAAGCATTTTCGGCTGACAAAGTACCATCTCTACACGGCGCTCTACCCGCTATCGAAGGACTGTATGCTGCGTGGGACAAGCGCTCATCAAGGGAGAAATATTCAAGCTTCAAAGATGCCCTCAATGCAGCAAAAGCAAAGCTCGATGTGTACTACACAAAAACGGCTGCATCGGACGCACATATTCTCGCCATGGGTACAATTTTGACTTCATTTCATACAATCTACTGACACCGTTCTTTACAGTCTTACATCCTGGCAAGAAGATGTCGCATTTCAATCAATACTGGAGCAGTGACCTTCGAAAAGACGTCAAAGATCTCGTTGAAAAGAAGGCGAGTACTATCTCCAACTAATCGGCATTCTACTCACCCATCTTATTCATTAGTTCATCGAGTATTACAATAGAAAGAATGTCCAGGCAACATCAACCCCAACTTCAACGCGCTCAGCAAAGACGCAGTCTCGTGTCAGCCGCCTCATGCGAAATCTTGACTCGGATTCAGAACCAGAAGACATCAATAATACTGGCGGCGATCCATCCAAACCATGGCTTCCCGAATTTGAATGCTACATGAACACCCATGAATCAGTACCGGAGGATATGAGTGCAATTCAATGGTGGGGAGTACGTACATTACCAATTTTGTTTCTGAATCTGCGTCTGATGTCTTCCATCACAGCTCAACGCTTCTCGCTATCCTACCTGGGCACTACTTGCCTGCGATTACCTGGCCATCATGGCATCATCTGTTTCAAGCGAGCGCGCATTCTCGTCGGCAGGTATCACCATTAGTAAACGTCGTAACCGTCTCAAGGCCGACATTGTTGAAGCACTTCAGTGCCTGAAGTGCTTGCATCATACTGGGTTAATATTTCGAGAGGTTGTTACTGCCACACAAGAGCTTGCGCAGCTGGATACTGACAAGGAAGATGAGCCCTCAATGGTAGAAGTGGAGGTGGAGACATGGGACACAATTATCATTGACGCAGATGAGGAATCTATTAACAGTAGTGACAATGATATATATTAGTTTACCCAGTAACAACAATATCTATTCGGCCACCAGTCATCACCGAGACGAGGCGAAAAAGCATCAACCAATGGCGTCTACACGCCGCAGATGCAGCAATATTTGCTGCATCATTGTACGCATAGGCGGTATGGGAGCTTGTGATGAGATGAGGGGGAAGGCGAGCTCGGAGCCAACAACTGATCAGCTCAGCAAAGATCGAGCTGCGGGCGTCGACACGGAAGGCAGGCTGTGGGTGGCAATGGATGTTGACCGCAGATGGCGGGCTGCAGGCATTGATGGAGGGTGTCGACGTGGAAGATGGACCGCGCCTGAGCCTGTGACATGGAAGCCGAGCCCCGAGTATCGACGTGGAAGGCGAGTGTTGGGTGTCGACGAGCGTCGGATGTTGACGCGGAAGGCGAGCATTGGATGTCGATGCGGTAGGCAGGCTGTGGGTCTCAACAAACGGATGGAGGGTGTCGACGTGAAAGGTGGACCGCATTCGAGCCTGTGACATGGAAGGCGAGCCCCGGGTGTCGACGTGGAAAGCCTCTGGGTGTCGCAGTGGAAGGCGAACCTCGGATCTCGGACATTGACGCATAAGGCAGGCTGTGGGTGGTTGGAGTTAGTTTGAAAGGCGGGATGTGGGGTGACAATGACGGATGTTGACACTGAAGGCGATCGCTTGAGCTGTGACTCAGCGAGCTTTGACGAAGAAGGAGGGGAGGGGGTGCGGCCGTCGACATGCAAGGCGCGATTCGTGAAGCAAACCGTTGGGAGACGGGGGCCCGCGAGGATGAATGTCGTTGAATACGGTCAATGCCGCGTCATCAACGCAGGTCTGCAACTAAGAATGTACGTCAAATGGTTAGACGGGGGAGCATGAGACACTGCGACACACCTGGGGGCTCTCCCGCTTGCCGGGTCTGCCCTGGCTCTCCATATCCCCAAATCCACCATAGTTCGTAGTCGGTCCTTCATGAGTAACTCTTGAGGTTCGAGTCTTGATGGCAGTAGTGAGAGAGGAGAGAGTTCGTGCGTCTTACTGAAGGTGGGAATTTCGATTCACGCTGAATCGAAATTCCCACCTTCAGTATGACGCACGAACGCAGCAGAGTCTGGGTGAGAGTACCGTGTCGTGCATCACTGTGTTGAGCTAAAGACGCAAGTCAACAATAAACGGCATGATGGCGGCGACAGCCAATCACAGCCTGAGAATATACACGTGATTTGTCCGCGTGCAGGCCGCGGCTCAGGCCGAAGCCGAGCCGAAGCCGGCCTAGGCCTACGAAGACGGCTCGGGCTTCAATTTTCCTGAGCCCAAGCTCCTGAAAGCCGGGCCTAAGCCGCGGCTTTCAGGCCGAGCCGAGCCGGCACAACACTACCCACCTACACCTAATTTGCAGGCATGCAATGGTAAGTACCCCAGCCTAGCTTCACTGGACATCATTCACACAAGAGCGCACTCCAGCCATCCTATGATTTCCATTTCACAGTCACAACACAATCATCACCACAAATCCGCGAGCAGACAACGTTACGCTGCCCACAAAGCCACCCCAGCAGAATCAACAGCACAAAAAGCGACAAGGCTGCACTAGACAGACATGGTGCGCCGCAGAAAGGTATTAGGCATCGCGACGATGGCTGGGCGCAAGGCGCAATTCAGCGGAGGACGCCGAGGAAGACTCGAGGTGGGAGTCTTGGAGGTCGAGCAGATGAGCGTCGATGGTATGAGCTCCGGGCTTTGTGCGAGACATAGACATAGACAGAGGTTATTGTCTCTCTGCCATGTGTCGACCGCCTCGAGTCCTCGACGTCCTCCGCTGCATAGCGAGCACTTAGTTAGACCAGACGGTTATGCTCGCCGTGCTAGGCCTCGAGCTGGTACGAGGGTAAGAGCACATTGTAAACGAGCTCAAAAGGCGCAGAACGCGGTATTGTGAATCTAGCGCCTTTAGCGTGGACCTCACGAGCATAGACGGCAACCGACATCGACGGCGAACGCGCAGGGAGCGGTATGCTGCTCGTACTATCACAGCTGCAGTCCAAATTGGAGTGCGAGATCGTAGAAGAATCTGGAAATACTCACCAGTGGGGTCTGGGGAGGAGCCGCATTGCAATTTACGAAACGTGGTGACATATGGCGTGGTTCGTGATCGCAGATTTGCGCTGTAGGGTGGACGGAGCGTTTGTTCGAGCCTTGTAAAATGTAGGAATCTGCAGAGCTTACCGAGAGAATGTGCGCCTCCTAGGAAAAGCAGTTGACTTAACAGAGGGTGTAGCAACCCCAAAGTTGAAGCATTCGGAGAGACGCCAAGGTCCAAATATTGCCCAAAGAAACAGACCCAAGACCCTCAGAATGTAGCGACTTGGGTGCTTCCGGCCTCGCATTGCTAAGGCATGGCATGCTACCTGGCGTGTCACTGTAAGCTACAGGTGGCGCGGCATACGAGCACCCCGTGTGTGCAAAGCACTAGTTCCCATTTTCACACTGCTAGCTTCCTACATATGTAGGTGTTTTGGAGGAGGTGGGTGATTCGGGGAGGAGGGGTGCGATGAGGATATGTGGACGTTCAAGTTGAAAGAAAAATTGAAAATGCCGCGTTATTACAGGATGTCGCATCAATTCTCACGCCGAGATACCAAAGCGCTGATGACTTTCTTTATTCTACTCATCAACTCATGGCAATGCGTACATACCTGTTTGCCCTCGTTCTCCGCAAGTAATGGCTAATATTGAACTCAATATGAGCTCCTCGTACGTCCTTGTCCCTTCAAATTTGTCCAATGTGTCAACCTAACCTTCTGTCTCCCCAGCTCCTGTGAGCGGCGACAAACATGTCGAGGTTGACGCTGACGTGATTCCAGCTCCCTCCCACGCCATTCAGCGTCCAGGTCATTTCTGACTACTGCTCACCCTTGTCTTCGCTGGTGGTGATGCATTGATGGGTGGCATTGAACCCAGTTTGGGCTTCTCGGCCCTGGTATGTCCTTGTCCATAGTCTTCCTGTGTGTAGTCCTGACCCATCTCCTCTTATCTACCTCTCCAGCTCCACTATGCAACCACTATCATAACGCGTCAAGATCCCTTGAAGCTGGAAGGATGGGTGATTTGACGCTGGATAGGGGCCACGGCATCGAGGACGACGTCGAATGGAGGTCGATGGACACAGGTCGCGCCCGTTGGAAGGAAGTGCGGTGCGTGCGACCGCTAGGAAGAATTTGGGCAGCTTGTGGGTCCTCACCTTCCGCATAGAATGGGTACGCGTTCCGTTTGAGTGCTCGTATGTTGTTCAAAGGCTGACTTGAGGTTTCGATGCAAGTTTAGACGCGTATTGATTGACACGTATGTACTCACGGCGACGATGGGCCGAGCCTCAACGTTTGAATGCGCCGGAGGATGCTTTGGGCAGCTTGGTCAAAATTATTCATTAGAATGAATTGAGGTATGCAAATTAAGTTGCTACCTGCCTTTGATAGTATGTAACCCTCTGATACATTAATATAGGCACTGTTTTCTAGGCAAAGTTTGTGGGAGGGTGATTTGGCGTTGGTGTAGTGCGCCTTCCCCCGGCGCCGAATGGCGGTCGATGGACGTAGGGTGCATCTTTTGGGAGGAAGTGCGCCGCGTGAAGCGACCGCTTGGAGGAGTTTGGACGGCGTGTGGATTCCGAAGCACCTGCGCTTCGGCGTCGAATGGGTGCATGTTCCTTCTGATTCCGTATCCTAGTTGAAGAGTGGAAGACTGACGCGAGTTAAATAAAATTTAGATGTGCATTGCTTGATATGTACTCGGAGAGAGCGAACGTAGGCTGACCCTCGGCATTTTGGACGATTAAGGCGATGCACCAAGGACGGTTATAATGCTTCAAGCATTTGAATTATTGCTGAGAGATGAGCTGAAGTACGTCGACTAGTTTCGATACTTATCTTCGACAACTATCTAATTCATGACATCTTTTTAGTCGCTGTTAAGTCTTCCCAGTCAATGAATGCCTCCGCTTAATCTGGATCAGCACGCACGCATCTCACCGGACTCAAATTAACATGAACTTCACGCAAGGGGTTCCGCACATCGTCCTGAATCCTCTTGCTGCTTCCAAAGTCTTATCTAGGTCAATATTTCCTTCCTTCAGAGTTCTAAAATACCGTCAATTTTGGACGATGTCCAGCAGCAAATCTCGGTCAGGATGTGGATGCGTAGACTAGGGATTGATTCAGATATGGAGCCGCGGGGACGGGTCATCCTTGGGTTGAAGCTTTGAACCCTCGAAGGTTGTTGGCAGAGGGGCGGCGCGTGTGTCGTAACTTGTAACTATAAGTCTTTTTTTGGCTGGCTATGTTTACCCTTTATTCTGAATCATCTCTCGTTAGTTACTAGAATGGGCACCGTCCCTGCCACCACAATCCTCTCCAATACTTCCTGTGTTCTTTACTCTATCCATCTTCTGGCGCGGCAGGGCTCTAACGTCAAAGTCTCATAGTGATGGCATATATGAAGGTACGTAGTTGACATTCTTTGGTGTTTGGGCCTCGCCTCATCCCACGGCGGTTGTTATCTAGATGATGTTCTGGACGTAATCAGTGATGGCGTCGAATAATCGCAAGCTATAATATCCTCCCTCGAGTCCTCGCACTTTCAATGCGCGGTGTCCGGTGTTTGTGGTGCGCGTTCTTAAGCACTTGTGCCTTATCTTTTTCTTTTGGCCTACGTGTACGCATCTGGCTGTTGTGAGCCTGATTGATGTACAGCTGACGGAATTGTATGTTTTGCGGACAGATCGCTTTTTGAGGTCATGATTCATGAATCCCTGTTCCTCTTTTCAAGACTGCATTTCACCAAGCTCTCGATTTTTGACAATGATACAGTAAGGATTCTATATGGCACATATACTGTTCCAAAAGTCCGTAGTTTTTCACGCATGTTTTGGCGATTTTTACGTACCTTTAGGATTGTTCATATTAATGTGTTTACACATGTGCACTTGGCTAAATAAATTTTTCTCGCATGTCGTGTATGCATTTTATGCACAGGTGAGTTTGATCAGAATATTTTACACATCCACATCGAATATCGTAGTTTTACCCAGGTTGAGACCCAATTTTTCTCACAAGATGGGGGACTTCAGGTACTGCGCCCCCAGAGTTCATCACTACACCACAGTAGATATAAATACTTATGAAAATTGGTATCACTCACAATGAAACTTGAAATTAATCTCATTCAAGAAATGGACGCGACTCTGTCAATGTTGGTTCAAGTTCAGAGTCGATAAGCACCCAGACGCCCAAGGATGGGCGCCTGACTCAAGTGCTTAGGTCGATGCAGAAGAACCTCTACAATATTCAGAGGAGTATATAGAGAATATAAGCGCCAAATGTATGGTAGTCAATAGGCAGTAAGGAGCATCGAGGGGGGTAGATGCCTCGACGACGAATCACAGGTCGTGGGAATATCCCCTTGGGGCGTCCTCGAAGCATGTAAATAGCTCAGACGGGCTCGGAATGTATTCACTGGCCATGTAAAAATGTAGACGAGATTGATAGAGGTAAAGGATAGGTTTTTAGAGGTAGAAGTTAGGGGCAGAAGTTGCTGCCTCGACAACGTCAGTTACTAAGCGACAAAAGCTGAAACTTGCACAAAATTTTTGGTCTGGTTCCTACGTGTAAAACAAATTCTGGAGATATTACCTGTGCAAAGTAATTGACGTAGGTTGAACATGTGTGATATATTTTGAGAACATCACCTGAGAAGAAATCTCGGTGCGCCTCATAAGATGTGTGGAATTACCAGATCTGTGTTTACATGTGTTCAACCGTGAATCAAAAATGCCAACTTGCGTAAATTGAGTAAAATAATGGTCAAGGTGTGTAAAAAAGCTGTTTCAAACTGCAAGTTGTGTAAAAAAGACTTTTGGAACACTATATGTGCCATAATTCTACCTAACATTCCAAACGACAAAATCACATAGCCAATACCCGAATGTCCTCAACCGACTGCATTAATTTCTCCGCCTCCTCGAATGCCGCTTCAGCCTCTATGGACCTGCAGATCATTTTATACGCTTCGCTAAGTTGCTTGAGATCAGTGGCCTGCTCGGAAACCCACTGGGCCTTGCGGTGGCACTCGAGTGCTTCTTGAAACTGTTTGATTGCCAGGTCGATGCGCCCTCGTTTAACGTTGAGGATTCCCTTGCTTCGAAGGATATTTCCCTGCTGGAAGGCACTTTGGCGCCATTTTGCGGCGTCCATCGCAGAGTTTAATGACCCCTCCGCGTCGTCAAACTGTCCTCTAATGATTTGGAGATCGCCAAGTACCCAGAGACGGTGCATTTCAATTTCTTGCCATGCGCCTAGATCTGGAATAGAATCGACCATCCGCTGAGTGTCGTCGAGCCTTCCCATCCTCAGATATACGCTTCCGAGATATGCCATAGCTCGGGCTGGGCCCAATTTATTATCATATTTTCGGAAATGATGCAATGCGTTGTTTAAATGATGCTCCGCCTTCTCGAATCGGTTTCGGCAGGAATAAAGCCAGCCAAGAATGGTTAAGATGTAAGGTATCCATACCATGTCCAATTCCACTCTGGCGTACTCTGTTAGCAGCTTCTCCGCCGCGGATAGGCGGTCTAATTGAACGTACACGCGCCCAATATGCTCGGCAGCGATGAGCTGATTGAACAGCTGATGGTTTTTAATCGTAAACATGGTCATGGCCTTCTGGAGAATGTGTTCCGCTTCTAGCAACCTGTTGGTAAGGAGGTACACCTCTCCCAGGCGCATGTAGGCATTTCCCTGCCCAACTACATAGTTGACCTGTTGAGCATAAGCCAAGGATTTATTTGAGAATTCTTCGGCTTTGACTAGGTCCGCAAGCTGTACATATAGGTCGGATAGATGTTCGGTGGTGTTCGCCTGTCCAATGAAGTCCGGTGTCCGTGCATAGGCTTCAAGTGCACTCGTAAAATATTCCTTTGCGTCGGAATATTTTTTCATCTCAATATATAATTTCCCAAGAAAGCGACACAGGTCTGCTTGTATCGGCATATCTATGAAATCTTCACGGACAATGATTTCGAGGCTTGCGTGGAATGTAAGCTCTGCTTCATCGAGCTGGTGCATAGCGAGAAGGTTGTCTCCCAGACTACTGAGTGCATAAGCCTCCAATAGTGTATCGTCCTCCTGCTTGAAGAGTTCTACTGCCTCTTTATAGCACCTCTGAGATTGTGTGTACTGGTCCTTCCACCCCAGCAAGCTACCTAATGACATAAGGCAGCTGCCGCGGAGTATTGACGTATGTGTCGCTTTTTCAAGAGCCATTCGAATAGTGTCCTCCGAGTAATATCCAGTGTACCATGACCATTCAATTAGATCTGTAGTAGCATTAATCAATTCCTCTACGTCTTGATCCTGAGAAGCGGTCGTGAATGTTTTCTGGAAAACAGAATGGATGTTGTAGATTTCTGGTGCAACTTCGTTGTAATCAGAAGAGTTCGCAATACTGCTCCTATATAGGAGCTGTATGTAATAGTCAACAATTTTTGGAAGAACGACTACAATCTCCCGGGTGAGAAAGCAATAGCAGAAGTGTCTGATTGGGGACAGCATTTGCATTCGGGGAGAGGTGCCGGTTTCCTCCAGTCTAATCAATGCGACGGTGCGCAACGTTTGAAGAACAGTGAAAATTTCCGCAATAGCGAGGTGCCTCTGCAAACGCTCCAACGCGTCTCCGACTGGGAAGCCAACAGGAAGTAATGATAGCGTCGCAAGCAGATATCTAGTGTCTTTATTTCGACTCATTCGTATGCTGTTTACTGAGAGCGCGATTGAGCGGTCAAGATTAGACTGGCGGTCATCACCAACGTGAATTATTTTTGTATGATCTGTAGACCATCTTTTCCACAACGACTTCGAGCTTTCTCCGTCTCGAAGGAGTGTGGCGACAAGTGTTACGGCTAAAGGAATTCCATCGATAGCTTGAAGAGTTTGGAGGGTAAAGTCATCGACAGCATCATCACCAGCTATGTTTTCGACGATTAATTTTGTTCCCTCGAGAGACAAGGTCGAAAGAGGCGGGAGAAAAGGCTTTGACCACGAAACC
The DNA here is from genome assembly GCA_009935795.1 of Pholiota adiposa. Classification (NCBI taxonomy): domain Eukaryota; kingdom Fungi; phylum Basidiomycota; class Agaricomycetes; order Agaricales; family Strophariaceae; genus Pholiota; species Pholiota adiposa. Next base: position 439,029 of record QEYC01000032.1, read on the forward strand.
TTCGATGGTCGCTGTTCGCCGCGCAGAGTGATTATTAATGACAAGTTGGGAATATCGGCGATTGCTTCCAAGAGCTCCTCAACCTCGGACCTAGTCTCGAACTGTTCCCATGTCGTCTCAAAGTTATCGAAGCAGAGGAGAGTTCTAGACACCTGCAGTATGCGTCGTGCAGAGGCAAGGATCGCGGAAGGAGACGCCGTGATGCCGAGCATAGCTCCGATTCCTGCTAATAAAGTGGTAACATCGGGCAGCCCCTCGCAAGAAAGGAAATATCGAGACTGGTAGCGCTCGCAGATTTTGGGATCGTGAAGGATTGTCCGTGCGAGGGTGGTCTTCCCAAATCCACCGCCGCCTAGTATAGCGATTCGAGAGGGTTCCGCACCGAGGAGAAGACTAAGCACTCTTTCCAGCTGTCCGTCCCGCTCAAACATGAGGCGAGGTCTTGCAGGAAGCATGTGGTCTGAAACATTGGCTAAATCGCTGATTATATTTATATTGAATTAAGCAGATTATTGTAAAGTGTGAAGTAGAGGGCGTACATGGATGCCAGAGATCGATCTTCCTTTACAGTCGAGGTCGCCTGCTCCAATTTGAGGTCCACAAGGATGTCCTGCATCGACCGAGTATTGTTGAATAGGGGATATGACGTGAATAATTTTGCCTACCAAAATAAGCTTGATGTTCAGCTCATCAACGCGTCGGTCCATTTCATTGAGTTCCTCCAATCCGCGGTTTATGAATTTGTTGAATGGCTTCCGCGATTTATGTTTCTCGAGCGCCACAGATACAGCCGAAAGTGTTCTATCACACGCATATTGAGTCAGAGTAGGGCGAAGTGTTTAAGTGATCCTGTATCAACTGCTCAAGCACTCACATGTTGCATTCCGCGAGATGCCCCTCCAGCCTTCCCAACCTATCCCGTCCCTTTGATTGCGCGATCTCGGCCAGTCGTTCATAGATCGATTTCGAGATACGGACCACCTTATCTATAATCTCGTTGCACCGTTGCTTGTTTGACTTAATTTCCTATGCGTTCTAGGTTAATGCTACTGTGTGGCCAAGGGAAAGTGGCACACGTACGTCTCTGATCTTGATAATCTGTAGAACGATGCCCGAAAGCAATTTCACGTATGGAACATTGTTCAGTATTTCTCCCACATCTTTCACGATGGCGATGACAGTATTCGCCAAGTTTATGCCAGTGTCCACGGTGTCGCCGGCACTCGGGGCAGTGAAATGGGAAGCTGCAGTGGAGGGGGAAGTGTTCATTAAGATTGTCGAGAGAGGATGTGTTAGTTGCAATGAGGGACTTGCACAGCACGTTACATAGGCAACGTTCGAATCAGGTAATGAATAATTATATCAATGCACACCTGTCGGACTACTGGCAGATTGATTAGAGTATTATTGTTACTAGCACGAAGGTCGGCATCAGAGATCACCTTTTAGCATACGAGGGACAATAAAGAATTTAACTAACGAATCAAATTGATAACAAAATGAAGAGGAGTAAGTAGGAATGGTGGGAGGAGAGAAAAAACCTCGCGACGTGAGCTACGCGCGAATGGAACTGCGAGCGCAGTGTGAGAAGACAGATATCGAGCTCACCATGATGCTCGCAGTTTTGTATCTAAAAAAACAAAGTCATTGAAGCAAGGAGCGAGATAAGAATGATTAATGAGGAATAAACGCAAAGAGAACAAGATCCCTCGCGCAGTGTCATGATGGCGTGGTGACAACACTACATAGTATACGTTAACTCCAAGAGACACCGCCTTCCTTTTTCGTATCATTTTGAACTCAAATAGAACCCACTTGCACACGGATGGGGGAAAAAATAACAAAGTTGTTGTGGTTTAAATCCCAATCGCGAGAATGGGATTTACAGTAATCCGTATGTACTTATAAAATGGATCATTCATTGTTCCTTAGGCGTCTTCAATCAATGTGTGTACTCGAAGAAAGGGTTCCTACACCAGGCCAACTCAGTACGAATCAACCTATAAAACGATATAATACTCACTGCTTATCCGTCATATCCACAAATGCAGCTCTCTCTCGCTCGCGTTTTATGTCTTCGTCCGTCCATCCGTTCCTAGCCTTCATCTCCTCTAACGCTCTCGCCTTCTTCCTGTTCATCCATTTATTCACCTCACGAATCACGAAACATAGGCCCAGCTGCGCGCTGAGCAATACGAGAATCGAGATCTTTCCCGGCAAGTAGTTAGGGGCATCCTTCGGAAGGAACGTCTCTGTGCCAACAATGTTTGCTACGCAGAACGCCGCGAGTGTCATTGCGTTCACCGTCACTTTTTTTGTATGTCCTGACGTGTTCGATGCATTGTATGCGTAGATGATCGCGAGCGATGAGCCGTACGTGCCAACTATCCATGTCGCTGTACAAGCTGCGTTAGGGTTTTCAGACGTCAGTAGATATATAATGCGAAACTCACCAAAAAGCAGCGCTCCTTTCTGAGCCGTGCCATTCAACCCGATCAACATCGCCGCACCAGCCAAGGTCGGGATTAACGACCACACGATCGGCAACATGCGCTCTCCCTGCGATCATGGACAGCTCAGAGGACAAGTAGCAAACACCTCATCAAAGCTACGCACCGCTCTATCAGAGTACCACCCGCAAGCAACAGCACTGATAATTCCTATAGCTCCACCAGGTGTCGAAAGGATGAGCGTCTGTTTCGTTCTTGAATTGCAGTTAGGTGAGTGCATGACTCTGCGAGCCAATAAGAGAAACTGACGTGTATCCGAACCCCTTTTGCATACACGATGATTAGTAAGAAATGAGTCGAACAGGTCAACGCGCGAAGTGCGAACCTTGACAATGATGTTCGTGACTGGAAGTATATGAATCGAGTCAAAAATAATGCAACGGAAAGAAATGACGCACTACTTACAATTGGCGAGACCGCCATTCGGTATATTCGCTGTTGCACAATGTCAACCATACGCACCAGAAATTTACAGCAAATTTGAACCTACTTAGCAGAGTAGCAAGAACGATCAACCAAGTCCTAATATCAAGCAATGCCTCTATAACCTGCTCTTTCTTCAGCCTCTTGTTCTCCGTCCCACCTTGCTCGTCCCGTATTCGTTCTATAGCGGCGATGCGCTCCTCTCTACTCAACATGTGAAAGGTGGCGGGAGAGTCGGGCATGAATAAGAGGACGGCGATTCCAACGGTGATTGCCATTGCGCCGAGCAGGAGGTAGATGATCTTCCAGGGCGCGAAACCGCGGTCTGGGATGAATGAGATACCCTGTGGACGAATTGGGTCTTGGATATGGGTACGAAAGAGAAAGACTCACGAAGGCGAGGAACCCACCGAAGATACCAGCGACGCCATTCTATACTCATCTTCAGCAGTGAGTCCTCTGTCAATAGTTCCTGCGAACACACCATCATGTAGAACCATCCCATACGACTTCCCTAAGAGTATACTCAGCAGTCATCGGACGACGGAGGTCACCTGTAACACCCGGTTGTTTGGCCATATTAGGCGGGAACTTGATGGGTTTGTTCCCGCCTAATTAGATCAAAGACGTGTTTTCACCAGCTTAGGGCAATAGCGACCAATAGCTCGTGGACTTGCTCTAAGTCAATAACGCTCCCAGACCCCTCTCTCGGTAACCACGGGGCGGGACCATTCCCACAGTCCATCCCGTTGCCCTTTCCGGTATCCCGCCGTGGGCGCATTGCCTATTTGGGATACAATCAGTGCTACTTGATCATCCCGCCCTCCGGGGTGGTAGGGCACGTACCGAGCTCTAGCACAGTCAGTTGTTCCTCCCCCCTTTCGCAAATTGGTACCCATATAGATACAATGTATAGTAGTATGTATGTACAGTTATAATAGAGGTATATATAGCATTAACCTTCCAAAAAGCGGTCTCTTATAGAGGGGGAGGGGGAGAGCTGCCAGGGATAGGCCCAAAACACACAAAGGAGCTTACAACAGTAAGAGAGGAACTTGATTTATGATAGTATATGAGCTAGTATACCAACCTATAGCCTCCCAAATAGAGAAACAAGTGACCCTTGGGGTGATCTATAGGGAGGGTGTGATAGGGCATGAAATCAACATGTTCTAGGGTTTTCAGTAGCTGTATAGTCATTACACTATGTGTAATACACCTATTTAATACCTAATATGCAGTCAGAAGTGCTCTAAGTACAGTATATCTTCCCTAAAGCAGTCAAATGCCTGGAGACATATAGGCAGGTATCTCAACATTGGAGAGGGCTATCTCCTTAATCTCTTCTAATTAGAGCTCTCCCAGCTTGTATCTACCCATCCATGCTTGTTAAAGTAGTGTAGGATGCCCTGAATGTATAGATATGCACACCTGAGCTGCCTGTACATGGTACCCCTGGATTCTATGGCCTGCAATTTTTTCTGTGCATAGATATAAGGTAGGAAAGCTATTATATAGTATATACAATGATTCTACAGCATTTAAACTATACTATGCACCATTAAATGAAGTAGGAGGAGGTTAATAAGGTCAAACATGCATCAAACACGTATTCTGCTCGTGAAATTTTAAGGAAGCGGTCGAAATTCACGCGCTTCGGAGGATACGTAGTACTCATTAATACCTACAGAATGAGATAGGCCGGAAAGAATTTGAATAAGAACTCAGGGAGATATGTCTGAAACATTCTAATAGACATCATTCTAATGAGATCCAAATATAGGCGTATAACCGTGACTGGTGGCCCTGATCTCGTCCGATGTTCTGACCACTGTTTCAAACATATCTCCCTGAGTTCCTATTCAAATTCTTTCCGGCCTATCTCATTCTGTAGGTATTAATGAGTACTACGTATCCTCCGAAGCGCGTGAATTTCGACCGCTTCCTTAAAATTTCACGAGCAGAATACGTGTTTGATGCATGTTTGACCTTATTAACCTCCTCCTACTTCATTTAATGGTGCATAGTATAGTTTTAAATGCTGTAGAATCATTGTATATACTATATATATAGCTTTCCTACCTTATATCTATGCACAGAAAAAATTGCAGGCCATAGAATCCAGGGGTACCATGTACAGGCAGCTCAGGTGTGCATATCTATACATTCAGGGCATCCTACTCTACTTTAACAAGCATGGATGGGTAGATACAAGCTGGGAGAGCTCTAATCAGAAGAGATTAAGGAGATAGCCCTCTCCAATGTTGAGATACCTGCCTATATGTCTCCAGGCATTTGACTGCTTTAGGGAAGATATACTGTACTTAGAGCACTTCTGACTGCATATTAGGTATTAAATAGGTGTATTACACATAGTATAATGACTATACAGCTACTGAGAACCCTAGAACATGTTGATTTCATGCCCTATCACACCCTCCCTATAGATCACCCCAAGGGTCACTTGTTTCTCTATTTGGGAGGCTATAGGTTGGTATACTAGCTCATATACTATCATAAATCAAGTTCCTCTCTTACTGTTGTAAGCTCCTTTGTGTGTTTTGGGCCTATCCCTGGCAGCTCTCCCCCTCCCCCTCTATAAGAGACCGCTTTTTGGAAGGTTAATGCTATATATACCTCTATTATAACTGTACATACATACTACTATACATTGTATCTATATGGGTACCAATTTGCGAAAGGGGGGAGGAACAACTGACTGTGCTAGAGCTCGGTACGTGCCCTACCACCCCGGAGGGCGGGATGATCAAGTAGCACTGATTGTATCCCAAATAGGCAATGCGCCCACGGCGGGATACCGGAAAGGGCAACGGGATGGACTGTGGGAATGGTCCCGCCCCGTGGTTACCGAGAGAGGGGTCTGGGAGCGTTATTGACTTAGAGCAAGTCCACGAGCTATTGGTCGCTATTGCCCTAAGCTGGTGAAAACACGTCTTTGATCTAATTAGGCGGGAACAAACCCATCAAGTTCCCGCCTAATATGGCCAAACAACCGGGTGTTACAGGTGACGGAGGTATAATGCCTACCTGCTCATTCTTCTTGTAGAACATGGAAATAATGAGGATGAGAGTTGGCGCAACACAGCTCTCCAGCATTCCTACGAGAAATGTGAACTTAAGCATTAAAAATTAAATGGCTAGGGGCGTACCTAATAAGAGTCTCAGAGCGAAGAACGCTCCAAAAGAGTTCGGAATAGCATGTAACATCATAATAATACCCCAAGCGACAATGTTTCCCCCCAGATACTTCCCGAGCCGGAGCCGTTGCGCAATGTACATGGTCGGGAAAACCCATATCAGGAATCCTAAAAAAGCAGTGAATTTGTTATCGGCAATGTGTAGTTTGATAGAAAGTGGGTCAAACCTATGTAGAACGAGAGTGCGACGGTATTATATCCTTGCCCTGTAACTGGGAAGCCCATGATACTTGGGAAGTGGTGATAAGCGATACGATCAAAAGTACGAATTGTTCATTAGCGGCCCTACCTTGCATAGCTCAGAGCTGTCTTATCACTAAGAAATTATGAGGGTCTTATTACATCGTGCGTCTTTCTTGAAGACCCACAGATATTGGGTGAAGTACACGGCAGCGCAGAGAGGCGGAATTACGAAGTCCTACGAGTTATTAAAGTATATAAGCACATTGGGGAATGTCAAAGAAAAGAAAAAGGTGTTGCATACTAATTTTCTCTTCAGCTTCGTATAATATTCCTCGGTAAACTCGGAGGTCTTCTCCAGACCAACGAGCCGTAGCGCCTCATCCTTGTCTCTCAAGTCGAAGTCGGAATCTGTGTCGGCCACAACGGTCTCCGTGTGCAGCTGTTTCTCGTCCTTGATTTCCTGCTCCATAGCTAATATCGGGATATCGCACAAGGAACAGAACAGTCGCCTCCACGAGACATGGGGTCTTAAGACCAGCGTCCGACATTGGAGAAGAACAATCTTTGATCTAAGTTTGGAATTGGAATTGAGATTAGGAAATAGGTTCATGGGAGCTGACGAACATATATAGGTTTCTAGATAACGATGTGTTGCCGGCCGACAGTTTGGAGTTGGGGGCTTGAGATGGGGGCTGTACAATGTGCCTTTGAGCGTTATCGCGTGTGAACATATACGATACACTAGTTCCAGCATGCGCTGGTAGCGGTCCGCTACTTCTGAATAGATATTTCGATGCTTTACGGACCGTCGCAGTTGTTCTAACTCCAATTCTGGGCGAAGTAGCCCCACTATTCAGATTCGCTATCGTCATGTAGCGTACTCTACACGAAAGTCATTCCTATCAATCTGCTCAGTGAATTCGTGGTAGCAATACTCGAGTACTCACTAAATCTATAACGAGTCAAAATGCGTCCCATTCCAATTTGCACCTCTGTTGCACCTCCGAATTTTCCATTTCTTGCTTGAAGTCAGACCTGCTCTATATCTGTATGTGTTGGCGCTGTTCGCTGTTCTTGTTGAAGAGGGTCCAAAGACAAGTTGCGGAAGTCAGAAATTAGTGTCAAAGAGTCAACCAGTGGACGTCAAGGAAGGGCGTGGATCATGTCGGTGATTCATGATTCAAACACCGCTCGGCTCATTCCGTCGTCTCGAACGCTCATCCGGTCCTCCTTCCCGACACACTCCCGCTCCATGGGTCTCCCATCGTCAACAGAGCCGAATGAGGTCAACACGATGCCTGGCTATGCTCTGCTCTCTAATCGTTCAACCTGGTCACCACGCCTATCTGAATACACACTCTGCGGCAATGTCGTTTCACCTTGCTCTCGTACGTTTTTACTCCTCCGATTTGACTCCAATGCCAATTTTTGTTCATGACCTTCTGCAGCGCTCCCTAAGTTGTGATGTCTTCTTTATTCGACATCTCGGACCTCTGCGTTAAGACGTGATTCCCCCAGTCTTCATTTCTCAGACGCAGTGGACAATGCCAGTGCTATGACACAGATCGGGCAGTCCCAACACGGCAATGGCACAAGACTCAACGTGTACTATTTTCAGTTCGTATCGATATCCGATATTCAAATTCAGTGCTAATTTTCTCAACTATTCTAGGTTCTGTCTCTGCATGTTGTCTAACAATATACAACGCGCAGCTACAGAGCTTCCGCGCCCTATCTGACTCCCCACTAGGGTCTCACGCGTGTCAAAAGTTGACGGGTATGTAGTGGATTTAATCCGCTACATATTGCCCAAGTCTCATTTGAGTTTTGAGCTTATAGGAGGGGCTAAGAAAGACGAACTTCGAGTAGCTGTGGCCATGCGCCCCCTAGTGAATATTTTGGCGTCTGGTAGATTTTCCGTTCCGTGCGTCATTTTCATCATTCCTACTTCCTACCTCTTTTCAAAATGTGTCTAAAATAAAGCATAAACGCACAGAATACCGCCGCCTTATAGCCTTACGTTACTATACTTAGTCTAAGGTGAGTAGATTCGTTCTCGATGTTTCTCGCTAGGACTCGTTCCTATTCTGCATAAAAAGCCGACTCTCCTTTGAACTCACTGCGATTCATACCACCTACTAAGCACTGCTTCGAGCGAATTCTGCAAACGAAAATCCGATGACTATCGATGACCGCACGACACGTTCAGAACAGTCGAAACCGAACGTTAAATTAATGCAAGTAAGTACTTGGTACCGTTTAAACGTCTTTTGAAATAACGTGTATGCTAATAGGAGCCTGTTGTAACCCTATCGTTCTTTGCTCATTGCGCCAATTCATTGCGACAGGGCCCGAATTTCGCGAACAGAATCGATAAGGCTCTCCGCCTCTTCAAGTGCTTTTCCAGCTTGCTCTTGCTTGCCCAGAGCATCAAATGCCTCTCCTAGTTTCTTTAGATCAGTGGCCTGCTCGGAGATCCACTGCACCTTGCGATGGATCTCAAGCGCTTCCTGGAATTTATCGACTGCCGTTTCGACGCTTCCACGCTTCATGTGGAGGGTACCGATGCTTCGAAGAATATTTCCCTGCTGGTACAACCTCTGATCTAGCTTTGCATGTTCCATCGCAGCGCCTAATTACTCCTCTGCATCTTTAAATTGCCCTTTGATCATATGGAGATCACCGAGAACCCAGAGACGACGCATTTCTGCCTCTCGCCAGCAGCCTATACCATGCCCAGCATCATTCATCGATCGATATCATGTCTTCCACAGTCCACTGCGATGCTTTGGTTTGTTATCTAATTCTGAAGACATATTTAGTTCGTCTTCTACTTGGCCACAGCCTCATCGATCATCATTCAATTTAATTATTTATGGCAAGCCTCGAGCCTTGTGTACAAGAAGCGTAAGTTTCTCCACTTCATTTAACACTGTCATTTTTTCTTGGGACCGCGCCAACATTCATAGGCTTCACCGAGTTTCTGTAGATCAGCAGCTTGTTCAGAAACCCATTGTGCCTTGCGATGGTGCTCGAGCGCTTCCGTGAACTTGTCGATTGCCAAGTCGGTGTTACCACGTTTGAGTTCTTTCCTTGTTGGTACGAGCTCCGACACCATTTAGCAGCATCCATCGCTGAATTCAACACTTTCTCTGAATCTTCTATCCGGCCTTTGACGCAGTAGAGATCTCCAAGTATCCATAGCCGATACATATTGATGTCCTCTGAGGCGTCGGATTCCGGGATGGACTTCAGAAGATGCTCCGCGTCTTCAAGTCTATTGGAGCGGAAGTACACGTTGCCTAGATGCGCAAGCACCTCGGCTTGCCAGGACTTGTCGTCGCATCTCTGAAAGAGCTCGAGCGCCTTATCTAACACCTTCTCGGCCTTTTCCAGCTGGTTTCCACATATATATAGCCATCCGAACGTAGTCAGCACATCGGGCACCTAAATCACCTCCAGTCCTTCTTTGACTGAGTCGGTAAGCATTTTTTGGGCCATCACATGCAAGTCCAGCTGAATATAAACCTGAGACAAGTCGTTGATGGCGTTTAGCTGACCGACTGCATTGTTCTGCTGCTTCTGAAGATCTAAAGCTTGTTCGAAAGCTTGTCGTGCACCGGCCATCTTGTCCGTGAGGCGATAGATATGTCCAAGGAGTCGAAGTGCATTTCCCTCCCCAAGCACATACTTTGCTTGCTTCGCCGCTTTCAAGGACTTCTGCGCGAGTTCCTCAGCTTTCGACAGGTTACCGAGTGCGATATGGAGCCGAGATAGGTTCTGAGCAGCGTTAGCCTGCCCAAGTAGATCCGAAACCTCCTTGTAGAATTCCAGCGCAGTCGTTAAATTTGACCCGGCCTCTGAATATTGGCACTTGTCTGCATACAGTTCACCAAGTCGGAACCGCGCGCCCGCTTCGCCTTGCTTATCACTAGTCTTGGTGTAGAGCTCGAGGCTGGACTTGAGCACCGCTTCTGCATCGTCGAGCTGGCGTGTAGTGTATAGGACATTTCCGAGGTATTGTGATGCATTCGCCTCTGCGATAGCATCACGACATCGCTTGAAGAGTTTAGCAGCCTCGCGAAAGCATCGTTCGGCGTCGCCTAGCTCCGTTTCACGCTGGTATAAATCGCCAATAGAGAGGAGACATCGCGCGTGGAGGTGTGAATCCCTTGTTGCTTTCGAGAGTGCCATCTGAAGGGTGTCGTGTGAGTAGTAGCCGGTGTACCACGACCACTCCGTTAGGTAGATTGTGGCGTCAATGAGTTTGGGCATGTCTAGATCTTTGGTGTCGTGAGAGTTGAAGGCTCTTTGAAATAGAGAATGGATGTTCCTGATCTCCGGAACAATACGCGCATAGTAATCGGATTTAGTTACGTCGTCTGTAACTTCTAGGAGTAGATCTATAAAGTAGTCAACAATTTTATTCTCGACAAGTGCAATTTCGGAGGAGAGAAATTGGTGACAGTAAAGTCTGATTGGCGATAGCATGTGTATTCGCTGAGAAACACCGGTTTCGTCTATTTTGACCAGAGCGACTGTGCGCAAAGTTTGAACAATGGCGTGAATGTCGCTAATCTTGCCTCGTTTGGTTGATGGGTGGGTTGGATCACTACTGGTGCGTTGATGGGATCCTGCGGACCGTTTTACAGCGTTTCGTAGAAGTTGCATAATTTCTGTAAGCCTTCCAAAGAATTTCCATCGGCAGGGAAGCCGTCAGGCAACAATGATAACGCCGCCAGCAGCACTCGAGACGCGTCGGCGTCGGCGTTCATCCTCAGACTATAGACAGTCAAAGAAATCGACTGTAACTGGTTGAGGCTAGAATGTCGGCCGTCACCACCAGTATGCAGGACCTGCGTAGAACCAATTATCCATCGTCTCCAGAGAGATTCTGGACTTTCGCCATCGCGCAGGAGAGTTGAGATCAACGTGACGGCAAGAGGAATGCCGTCGATCGCCTGCAAGAGTTGGAGAATAGGATCGCTGATGATTTGAATTCCGGTGATATTTTGTGGCCGCCCTCCAAAGACAGCGTAGAAAGTGAGGGGAGAAGAGGAGTCGACCATGCTATTTTTGACGGGTTGTTCGCCACGCAGAGTGATCATAACGAATAGATTCGGAATGCCAGTGATCGATTCCAATAGCTCTTCAAGCTTCAAGCTTCGTCCGGGTACCAAATGGCTCCCAGGGCGTCTCAAAATTGTCCAAGCACAGGAGAGTATCACAATCCTGTAACACACGTCGTACGGCCGCGAGTGTCGCGGAAGGAGCCGCCTTAATTCCGAATACGTTTCTAAGCCCCAGGAGAAGACTGTCCATGTCTGGCATGCTCTCGCAGGATACGAAGTAGCGTGAACTATAGCGCTCCAGAATCTTCGGCTGGTGAAGGATCGAACGCGCTAGGGTTGTCTTTCCGAACCCGCCGCCAACTAAGATCGCAATGCGGGAGGATTCTGGTTTGAGCAGAATCTCAAGAGCGGTGGTTTGTTGGGAATCGCGCTCGACCATTAAGGATGGTTTGGGGGGGAGATCGGGGTCTAAGCTAGTGAACGTAGAACTGAATAATATTTGAGTGTCACATTATAGAGTAGAAGAAGGAACGTACGCGGATGGTGGTAACTGACTAGGAATCGAGGTAGACGCGGCTTGTTCCATCGTAATGTGAAATATGATATCCTGCATACGTCAAGAGTTCACAGTGAAGGTTAAGTACACAGAGCTTTTGAGAGAGACTTCTTCAACGCACCAAAATAAGATGAGTATTGAGTTCGTCGAGCAGTCGGTCGTGCTCGTTTAGCTCGTCCAATCCACGATTTAATAGTTGTGAGAACCGCGAGCGGGATCGATGCTTGTCCAATGCGATATATACCGACGTCAGAGTCCTGGAAGGTACTTCAGTTGTAGGACCTTCTCCAATCAATTCAAGATACTCACTTTTCGTGTTCGCGTAGGTGCCCTTCCAACTTGCTCAGATTATCTCTCTGATGCGACCTCGCAAGCTGCGCCAGCTTCTCGTATATAGACTTGGACATGCGGAGAACCTTATTGATGATCTCGCTACACCTTTTCTTGTTCGTTTTGATTTCCTAGATGCCTCTTTTTAGACTTGAAATGCAAGGAATATACAAAAATTTAAAAGACGTACATCTCTGATTTTGATGATCTGAAGTATCACCCCCGACGCCAAAATGGTTTTGACTGGATTCACTTGTGCTTATTAGAGCGGTAGCTTCCATGGTCGCCGTGAATTCCATGGTCGCCGTGAATTTGGATGGTACAATGTCGGAATTGTGATAGCTTCAGTTTGGCATTCATCAGACCGAAGTGCACAGCTGACTTTCGAAACCGATGTATTTTTATCTACGTAGAGTAGTATCAAGTGATCTACTTTCTCCAACCATCAGACGGTGAGCGCGAAAAGGACGCATAAAGATGGAACATATCATACCCAAACGCCATTTTCAAGTTCGCAAACACGCAAAACATGCTCGAGCCACGAGCGCTCGACGTTTCAACCTGGATGGTATGCTGCATGTGGTGAGCGTGTTGCGATATAGCTTTCTATAGGATTTGTAAAAAGAATTCAGACTCGTCCAGGGTCTGATTCAACTAAGGAGAATTATAGACGTGGATAGGGCATTGGAGTCTGGACATCGGAGATGACAGGGAGGAACAGAGGACCGATCCGGACCGGTTAATTGGGGAAAAGGATAATGACGCTGGTCCGTGCGCTCTTCTTTTCTTGTCGGGCACCTCGCTGTCGGTTTCATGATCACTCTTCCCAAACGTGCAGGCCTGTGAGCTGTACGGCCTGGTACATCCTTGAAACTTAATGGCGGACACGAATTGTTCATTCAGAAACCTCGTCTCTACGTGTGCCTTTTTCCGCCAGGATCGAAGTAGGGTTACGGAAATGCGGATATCTACGGAGTAGCACTTCTAGATTGCGTTCCTCTCTTGACTGAATGCATATGTGCGTGTTTCCCTTCTTTGACTGGTTTACGCTGACTTATACTTTTAAAGCTGTATTGGAAATATAACGATTTTCAATGCAATTTAAGTAGTACACAATCGAATTACAACAGGTTTCGATGTTTTCGAACAGTCTCAGCAAGCATCTCTGCCTCCTTTAATGATTCCTCTGCCTGTTCAGACATCTTGAACTTGTCATATGCTTGGCTGAGTCCCTTGAGATCAGTGACCTGTTCTGATACCCACAGCGCCTTACGATGCAATTCCCGTGCCGCTTTGAAGTTCTTGATAGCAAGCTCGACGTTTCCGCGCTTCGTGTGAAGAGTTGCTATGCTCCGAAGAGCATTAGCTTGCTGGAACGAATACCCTATCCGCTGAAAACGAGATATTGCTGCATCCAGCAATACCTCAGCATCGTCGAACCGTCCTTCGATCATGCGCAGGTCACCGAACACCCACAGCCAATGACTTTTCATGTATCCCCAGACGTCGAAATTAGGAATGGTGTTTAGAGCCTCCTCTGCATCCTCTAGTCGGTTGGACTTGAGGTACATAGTGGCTAGGTGCACGAGGGCTTCTGCATGTCTTGCTTTGTTGCCTTGTTGCTGAAAAAGCCCTATTGCCTGACTCAAATACCGTTCGGCCGTGTCGTAGCGATCACCGCAGATATAAAGCCAGCCAAGGGTGATCAAAATTGTGGGCGACTGAATGATATCCCGATTCTTTTCGGCGGAAAGTATCAGGTCCTTCGCTGAAGACAGCTGATCCAATTGAATTAATACATGGCCTAGCTCAAGGACGGTGTTGAGGAGGCTAATGTGACTATTGTGCTTCTTGAGAATAGCAAGAGCCTGTTCAAGAGCCTGACGTGCGTCCGTGACCCTATCCATCAGGCGATAAACATGACCGAGCAGTGCAAGTGCATTGCCTTCCCCAACCGAATATTTTGCTTGCTTAGATGCTGTTAAGGATTCAGTAATGAATCGTTCAGCTTCAGTAGGATTACCACGCTCCATCTGTAGTTGGGACAGGCAAAGAGTGACGTTCGCCTGTCCAATAAAATCTGGTATCTGTCTGTAGGATTGCAGCGCACTAGCCAAGCATATTTCCGCCTCCACACGTTGGTGTTTGGTGATATACATTTGCCCATAACAGAAAAATGCATTTGCTTTCCCTAAAACGTCAGACGGAATACAGACTTCGAGACTTGTCCTGAACGCAATCTCGCCTTCTTCATAACGCCGAACGGAACAGAGCAAATCGCCCAGACGTAGCAATGCACGGGACTCCCCCATGGTATTATTCGAGCGCTTGAAGAGGTCTACAGCCTCTCGAAAACATTCTTCGGCCTTTTTGTGGTTGTGATCCGATTGATACAATGTGCCCAGGGAAATGAGGAATTTGGCGTATGGAATAGGGAGATTGCTTGATCTTTCAAGTGCTATCTGGAGAGTTTCTTGAGCTTGATATCCAATGTAATATGACCACATTATGAGAATAACCGTCGCGTCCAAGAATTTGGTAACATCTTGTGAGTAGCCTGCTCTGTATCCTCGCTGAAAAACCGAATGGATATTCTGAATCTCCGGAATGACTTGAGTATAACTGCCTACATCCGATATATTGTCTCCGATATCAATCATAAGAGCAATATAATGATTGACGACTTTGTCGAGGACAAGTGATATTTCGGATAAAAGAACTTCATGGCAGAAGAGTCGAATGGGGGAAAGCATTTGTGTTCGCAGGAAAGGAATGGATTCCTCCGACTTGATCAACGCAACGCGCCGTAACGTTTGCAGCACCTTATTGATGTTATCTATACCAAGATGTTCCTCCATCCGTTCTATTTGAGACAAAGGCAAGCCGTCAGGAAGCAATGATAGAGCAGCAAGAAGTATTTTAGCGCCTGGTTCCTTCGTCATTCGGGGACTATGAATCGAGAGAGCGATGGAAGCATTCAAATTGGACTCTCGATCCTCACCACCGGTCTCGATGACGTTAGTATGTTCCTTAGACCATCGTGTCCATAGCGCTTGCGACGTCTCCCCGTCTCGAAGAAGACTTGATATCAGTGTAATAGCCAAGGGTATTCCTTCGATGCTATCTAGAAGTTTCTCTGTATATTTGTCGACAGTGTGGTTTGGGGAAATGGTGTGTAGAATGAGCGATGCGCTGTCGGAGGACAAAGTAGTTAAGGGAGGAAGAAGAGGCTGCGACCAAATGACTTTGGAGGGACGTTGTGTACCACGCATCGTGATGATGAGGGATACATTGGGGATATCGGCTATGGAATCTAGCAAACTCTCGACCTTAGTACGGTTCGCGGACGGCTCCCAGGGCGTTTCAAAGTTATCGAGGCATAAAAGCGTGGCAGATTTCTCCAGAATACGGCGAGCGGATGCCAGCGTTGCGGAGAGAATGGCTTTGATTCCAAGCATAGATCCCAACCCCAGAAGTAGATTATCGGCATCGGAAATACCCTCGCAGGACAGAAAATATCTTGCTTTGTAGCGATCAATGACCTTCGGGGCATGCAGGATCGCCCGCGCCAAGGCAGTCTTCCCAAAGCCACCTGCGCCAAGAATCGCGATGCGCGAAGACTCTGCTCGTAGGAGGATCCCGAGTGCTATGTCGAGTTGGGCCTCACGCTCAATTAATAACTGGGGTCTCGGAGGCAAGACATGATCTGGAAAACCGATTGAGGAACCACTAGGATCAATGTCAAGTTTGCAGGTAGTATCAAAGATAAGGTCAAGGACGCACTTGAACCTTGCCGGTTGATCGTCTTCGCCTGTCAAGGATAGGGCTTGCTGCAGTTTAATGTCGGTCACAATATCCTACGTGCGTTGAGCAGCGTCGTTAGACGAGGGCAGATCTTGAACTAGTCGACGCACTGTAATGTGTTTGATGTTCAATTCGTCAATACGCCGATCAAGAGCGTTTAGTTCGTCCAATCCACGATTTATCAGCCGAGTAATTCGCCTTCGCGTTCGATGTTTCTCGAGTACAGCATACACAGCTGAGAGGGTTCTGCTCAAATCTTAGAATATGACAAGAAATTCCCAATGCGCGACTTACTTGTTGCATTCCCCCAGGTGACCTTCCAGCCGAGTCAAGTTTGCCTTCCCTTTTGAGTTCGCTACATCGGATAGTCGTTCATAAATCGAGTTTGTGATTCGAAGAACTTTATCGATAATTTCTTGGCAACGCTCCTTGTTCGATTTCAGCTCCTTTTTACAGATCAGTTAGTATGTGCAGGACAAGGAAGATACTCCGCGTACATTTCTGATCTTTACGATTTGCAGAACGACACCCGATAACGACTTCACGTACGGGACGGTATTCAATAACTCCCCGACCTCCTTCACGATGGCCACGACAGTATCGGCCAGATTTGTGCCCGTATTAACAACATCGTCGGTTTTGGCACCCATACTGGTCGTAAGAGCGGAATCCTGAGTCGCCGAGTGTTCGATATGAGCCGCGATGGTCTGCGGGTCTGAGCTCAACGGATGTGGAGGCATTGCGGGCATGTTGGTTGTGAATGAGATGTGCGCGGATTTGGGAATTGGCCTGGGATAAGGAGTGTCAAACTGTCGCCGTTGCGTTGTTCATTGACGGGCACAGCGTCTGCGTCGCTAAATTTACTCAGCACACGTACTGCATTGCAAACGGGGAAATCGCTCTATTTGGGTCGACTTGAGACGGTCCATGGCAATAGACATAGCAGATTCGAGGGCATAGCAGGTCGAACTTGACGCTTAAGCTTGACGCGTGTACAGCTGTGGAGTCAAATTTAAGAGCCAATTCGGAAAAGGATTGAGCGTCAGTACGGCACGAGGATGATGAAATGTTGCTTGCCGAAGCGTGACGAGGATTCTAAAGGAGAACTGGCGCAGATTCAGTCTCAATTCACGAAATTCCTCCCACTCCCAACATGAAAGTCTCAGTCGGAAAATCCCTTTGGGACCAGTTAAGCCTTCCCATTCCCCCAGTCGCCGAGGCCAATTTGCAGGGGAAAACTATTATCGTAACTGGAGCGAATATCGGTTTGGGGTTTGAAGCGTGCAAGCATTTTGCCCGGATGAACGCTGAAAAGGTCATATTGGCCTGCAGGGATAAGGGACGCGGTGAGACTGCGTTAGCCAGTGAGTTCATCTTCGATGAGTTTGAAGGGAGGTTTTGAATGAGACAGAATTGAAAGAAGACACTGGATACGAAAACGCCGTGTTACGCATTCTGGATCTTGCGAGCTTTGAATCGGTCAAGGCCTTTGCGCAAAAGATAACAGATGAAGAAGAAAGGCTGGACATTCTCGTAGAGAATGCCGGTATTCTTCACGATTGCACCTTTAAGCCTACGCAAGATGGGTGGGAGCCTACGTGAGCTCAAGCAAATTATAATCAGATGGTCTCTGACCGAAACACAGGCTTCAGGTCAATAATATCTCCCCGTCGCTTTTGGCTCTGCTGCTGCTTCCCTTCATGATAGAGACCGCAAGGGTATACAGTACTACGCCCAGGATTGTGGTTGTTTCGAGCGTAGTGCATTACTGGACGAGAATCCCTAAAGAAGTTGTCGATTCTCCGAATCCGTTACGACTGTTTGGAACCGATGCGAAATATGTGCCGCAGTATGTGTCTAGCCTCCAAGATAAGATAAATGATCTAATCTCAAATGACGATCTTTTAGAGTTTTGAGAACACGATACGAAGATACCAAATGTAAGTATTGCTCACTTCTATCCCTCATAATCTAATCCAACTTCTCGCCGCCAGTATTGAACATTTTGTTCGTCCGCGCACTCAGCGAACGACTACGAGACAAGCCCATAATTGTCAACTCCCTAAATCCTGGATACTGTTATTCGGGACTCAGGAGAAACCTCAGCGGACTCCAAGCTGGCGTGGACTGGTTTTTAGCAAAGGCAATCGCTCTTACCTCGGAAAAGGGAAGTCGCCAGATTATCTGGGCCGCCGTCGCACTTGAAGATAATAAGGACGAGATGCGAGGAGCATATATCTCCTTGTCTGAAATTCACGAGCCTAGTGATTTCGTGATCAGCGACGAAGGAAAATATGCCCAGGATAGGTTATGGGTAAGCCTTGCTCCGGTATGATTCAACTCTTGAGCTAATGATTCCGTCTTGTAGGATAATCTCATCGAAGAATTAATCAAGATTAACTCCAAAGTCCAAAAAATAGTTGATGATCTCCTTTGACTGTAGTTACCTACAGATTTTGGTAAGAATGAAATGTAGGCACGATTACGCGCATCATTGAGTGACACTCACAAATATACTTATATCGAAAGAAATGCCAGCAGCAATTGAGAAACGCTACTTGGACCAAAGTCTAAATATCGTCTTCCGGCCCATCTTCAATCATCTTCGCGTAGTCTTCATAGCTCGCGAACGTAGGCAACGAGCGAAGCTTCTTCCTCCTTTCGCTCTTGCTCTCGCCCTCCCTCTTACGTTTTGCGCCAGTGGCGCCCGACCCGCTAATACCGCCCCACTCTTCGGCTTCAGGATTATCATCGTCAGCGTCAGAGCCATCATATTCGATCAGGCCGTCAGGGACATCGCCATCCAGGGAGATGAGGTCCTCATTGTCTGAGCCTTCGACGAGTGACAAACCGTCATCGTCGCTTTCGCTCTTTTCTGCGTCTTCTTCGTCGTCTTCATCTAGGAGATGTGCGTCCTCGTCGCTGTCGCCCAATGAAAGAGCATCATCGTCGTCATCAATATCAATGTCGCTATCTTCCATGAGATCGTCGTCGCCTTCAGCTCTTGGCATAGTAGCTTGCATGACCTGGTAATCCCGGTTAGAAGATGTGTGAAAAAACAGGCTGAAATTGATGAAGTACCTTCCAGATCTCATCTTCATCTAGATCACTATCATCCTCCTTGTCCTCGTCAACCGCTTCTTCTGCAGCTTCAATTTCACCGGCTGACACCTCTTCGTCGGATGAAACCTCGCCCTCGTCCTCCTCAGCCTCGTCCTCCTCATCCGACGACTCCTTGCCCTCCTTGCGCCTATTCACTTTCGCAGCCTTCGCCTTCTCCCTCTCCTCCTTCCTCGCAAAATACTGATGAAAGAACAACTATAAAAACTAATCAGTAAACATTCACTCGCTAGGAATTGGAAAAACCCACTTGATCCACTGGCACATCCGCCGCCTTCTTCCTCAAAAACTTCACATCATTCACCATCACCTCCGTGCCTATATCTCCCTTTGCCAACTTCACTCCCTCCACCGCGCTCGCCGCTGGCTGCATCGCGCTGGCACCCTTGCCCGCAGAGTCTCCTTCCTTCACCTTCTTCGGGTTCTTGTACACGAATCGATCGAGGAAGTGTGAAAGCGTGTTCTGCGAAAGGTCGGCCGAGGCGGTGAGGGGCTGCGAGGAGAGCAGCTGGCGTGCATGTAGTGCCACGGCGGGATGGTAGTGGTTGAGAAGGGGTGTCTACGAAGGGGTGATTAATCATGGTTATGAACGACGAGATGCAAAGCTATACTCACTAATTCCCAAAGTGGGAGGGACGACGCATGAGCAAACTGCGGCTCGCGTTTCCGCGGGTCATAGGCCTCCTCGGACGCCTTCGGATGTTCGTTTATCATCGAGCGCAGGCCAGGAATACTGCTAAACAGCTGCACACAGAAAATACGCATCATAAATCACTCTAACACCCCGACCTGTAACGGACGTACCTCGCCCAACAGGAACAGTCCTCCAGCTACGAACTCCGTCGCACCACTCCCAGCACTGACCAACAGTTGCACGAAGCGCCGTACCAGTGCCTTCACTCTCTCCCGACCCTCTTCACCCTTCCCAGCATCGGCCTTGACAGACTTGAAGAACAGGTTTAGGTACATAGCCTGTTTCGACGATGTCGCGAGGCGGGTGTCGTACAAAGAGGCATACAGCGTGCGGTAGTACCGATCCGTGATGGATTTGGCGGTGGATGACGAGGACGAAGAGGATGCTGGCGTTGGGGTGGTGACCAACGAGGCGGTGATTTGTTGGATGAGGACAAGCGCTTGGAGGGAGATGTTGAAGGTTGAAGTGTGAGTGATGAGGAAGAGGGTGTCGATGTGGTTGTTTATACTACGAAAGAACGTGAGTTAAATGCGCCATGGAAAAAAAAATTCAAGAAGACATACCCCGCATCGTTGGCATCAATTTTTGCGAATGGCAGTGCACGGTTCACTCCCGTCAAGATCGCAGAGATCAACTTCGAATTCGAGTCCTCCACCTCCGTGAATCCAGCCGCTCCCTTGATCTCCATCCGCTTCCCCTTGCCTTTCCCCTTTCCTTTCGCTTTGCCCTCTCTAATCCTACCGCCCTTATCCGTCTTGAACTCCTGCTCATCGCCACCTTCCTTCGGCTCCTCTCCCTCCTCATTCGCAACACCATCCTCGCCCTCACCCAAAAGCTCCTTGAACATCTCGAAATACACGTCGATCAAGTGCAGCGCGACTTCACGGTCCGCGGGGGTCAGCACGATCTGGTTGAACGTCACAGTCGCGTAGTACCGCGCGTGGGGGTTGGTAGTCTTCTTCTCCGTGGCGCTGGATTTGGATTTGGGTTTGGAGGGCTCGGCATCGCCGAAGCGGATGTGCTTTCCGGAGGGAGTGGCGCCGGCGATAGCTGGAACGAGGGCGGCGGGGGCAGCGACGGGGCGCAGGACGAGCGAGATGATCTCGCGGACGATGATGCCCTTCATCGCGGGGTGGCTTTGCAGAAGTTGGAGGATATGGTATGACGCCCTAGAGGCTAGTGATTTTTCGGTATCTCCCTAGGGCCAACGTGTTAGTTCAGGTTGGATGCAAAAAACACGTCTTGAACTTACCAGCTTGTTCACGAGAAGACGCAGCAGATTCTGCTCTTGTTCGGGCTTGTCGCGCAGGAGGGTGAAAATGAGAGTTATCGTTTGAGTGCGGACGTATGGGAGTGGGTCTAGCGATAGCGTCTGTATTTTGGGTTAGTCTAGGGTTTTATGGCGGATATCTCTAAACCGACCTCGAGGATTTGAAGGATAGAGAAGAAATATTTCTTCAACCAATCTTCATAGTACCATACTAGAAGATACGCATCCGTCACGCCTGGATGAAGGAGAGGCTGATCTCGGAAGTACCTGCATCGTATTAGGAAAATTCTATTACGAAGTTGAAAAAAAATATGCTCACTTCAGTTTTCGACCCGGCGCTCCACCACCCACCCACCAATCGACGATACATCTCAGCGCCTTCAGACTCTCTTCGCGACCACCCTTCCCCTTTCCTCTCTCCGCCATCGTCTTTAGCGTCTCGAGAGCCTTGATGTTGTGCAGCGGACTGCTTTGCACGAGCAAGGTCAGCGCGCTCAGCCTGTCGGAGAGTGTACCGGACTGGATGATCTTGGATAGGAAGCCTGCTTCAGATGCAGACGAATTAGACGTCGATGATTGTTGGAATGCGCGGATATCAGCTTCATGGAGCTCTGCTGCTTTCGACGTCAGTTCGGCGAGACGAGCGGGAGGTACTGAGGAAGACGTAGAGTCTGATGGTGGGAGGCGGGGAAGAGCATCATACCACATCGACGTTGGTTGGAAGACGAAGTGGGATTTGGGATTGAAGGAAACTTTCTTCGGCAGTACGACTTTCTCCTCGGGTCGTGTTGGCGCATCTAGCTTGGATTTGGGAGCAGGAGCAGAGGTAGGTGTTGGATCGGTTTTAGTCGCTGAAGCCGCTGGAGGTTTCTTCTCCTTCTTCTGCTTTTTAGATACTTTCTCGGCTTTGGTGCCTTGGGGTTCTTCCTTCCCCTTGCTCTTGCTCTTCGGCGCGTCTTGTGTTTCAGAGATAGACCTTGGAGGAATTGAGAAACGTCCGTGGCGAGAGTTGGCTACAGACAGGGTGTAAACTCATAGAAATGCAACACCAATAGATCCACATACATCGGTGTTAGCTGTCCCTGTCACTGCATTCTCATCAAGCCCCTTCAATAGCACGGCGTCTTCATTGGTTGCGCTAGTTGATGCGGCATTCGTTGTCGTTCTCGACTTTTTTGTAACCGCGTTCGCGGGTTTTTGATGGGATTTTTGGTTGCTTTTAGATGATTGGCCTTTTTCTTTGCGTAAACGGGCCATAGGAACGTACAATCAAAGTCAGAAGAAGGGCGGTCAAGTTGAAGATGGGATTGGAAGATACGAAGTTCAAGTTGCGCACAAGTTGCGCACCAAAAATTACATGCATCACATGACGAACGCGCGAGTGTCAGGCCGCCTACATTAGGCTACATTATCTAGCGGCGAGCGCACCCGAGCGCCTTAAGTTTTCCTTTCTTCCACCACACTTCTCTCCCACCTCTAGGTTTCCGCTCTCCTCCACCGCAATATCTGTACCTCAATTCAAACTGAAGCATCCCTTTTGTCAACTCTTTACTCCAGAAAGTGTACAAATACTGAAGCTTGCGACAGCGACTCCAGCCCATGATCCCGTGAAGGCTCGGGAAGGTGCCCATTTCCCAGAGTGAGTAGGGCCTCTATCTAATTATTCTTTACTGAGCGTGCTACAAGTAGGATATAGTCTCTCTAGGAGTGCATATATGCACTATTTATGCTTCAAAACGAGTGGTACTCCCGTGGTGAGCGGGTAATGCGCAACCCTTCCCCATTCTCTGTCGAATCACCGCTTGCGGCGCTTGTTCGACGCTTGTAGCTACTTGTGTTGACGTGAGCGCTGGTCGTAGATATCAACATCAGTTGATCCATATCCGTGCACACCCTGCGCTGCTGCTTTCCTGTAACCTCATCGCCTCGTCCACCTTCTGACGACCGTCAGCCAACAAATGAAGTAAACTGCATGTCTATACGTACATCATTCGTGTGCTAGGCCTTACCATCATTCCAAGAAGGCTGCCAGAACATGCGTATTACTGATAAACATTGCGGGTGCCAGCAAACGTACAAGCGCTCGACAGACGCTGTTGTATTCCGCACAGCTCGTCCTCTCGTAAACGCACCTCGCTGATGATGTATCCTGCCTCCCAGAAAGCCAACTACCGCATACGTATTCCGACGACGTCGAAGAAGCTTACTCGGATATGAGCGCACGAGTGTTCACCACCTGATACTGCCTGCCTCGAGATCAAATAAGGTCTTTGCATCACCGCTTCTTCTCCCTCGCCCCTCCTGGGTGCTTCTGATGCTAGTCTAACTTGGATGAATGGGCGGTGCTTCGATTTTTACCTTTTGCTTCTTCACCCATGCCCTATGACCCATAGTTATGGCCGTGAATGCCGGATAGGCATATAACAGTCTAAGTGTACTCTGTTCGGCTTTGCCCCCACTTCATACCTCTCCTTCGTGACGCTGCGAACGCTTTTACGGAACTCGACTGTCAACCTGGGAAGATTGGTAGAGACTTGAACATCTGAAGATGCATTCGCTTGACAGTACACTCGGCGCTGCGTTCTTGGGCATGCTGGCTGCTGCCATGTAAGCGCTGAGAAGAGACATCATCGAATCTGTCTATTTCGCTGACTGGGGCTTCTCACCTTCACTCGCTTCTATGAAACAGACTCTACGGTGTAACCAGCGTGCAGACCTTCATCTACTTTCATGATTGCAAAGAAGACGGGCGGTTCCTCAAATACCTGGTAAGGTCACCCCCTTTGTCGAACCGTATCCCACTCAGTCAATCCTGAACGCTCCTAGATCTTCTTTCTCTGGTGAGTCGTGAATGTTTCTATTTCCTACGAGAATATCGAGTCGATTGATTCAATGGGATGCATAGGGTGCTCGATACGATTCATTTCGCGTTTACCTCGCATGGGCTGTACTTCTACCTAGTGACGAGCTTCGGCGATTACGAAGTACTGTTGGCGCCGACGTGGTGAGTCGACTCCTCACAAACTTCTCTGGTGACTGTGTCCTACTTTTCCTTGCTTTTTAGGGCGATCTTGGCTCAGGTCTATGTCACGGTGAGCTACCCTTCTGGCTAAGCCACGACATGTATCTGACCATGAAGATAGAATTTAAGCGATCTGATTGTTCGAGGGTATGTGATTTACTTTCGCGCGTACTTGACTGGATATTTATTGGGCGCCGACAGGTTCTTCGCAATACGTGTCTCGATTCGTGAGTATATGGCAAACCAGTCGATCAACGTGGGCTCAATGAATTTTATTCATCAGTCTGCGGGGATAGGCGAATCTTGCGCACCGTCCTCCCTGTAGTCATCGTAAGTTATCTGAAGCTTTACTTCGATATTCCAATTTTCGCCGCTGAGACATTATTATATTAGACCATCCTGTCTCTGACTGTATTTTGTAAGCCTTGGATTTTTTGTCCTATAGATTTGATTTATGCTTACTCGGTTTGATCAGCGTTTGGATGCGGTGAGCCTTCATCCTCACTCTCTCGTAATTAAGTTCTCTAAAGCCAGCCGGTCGCGATTATGTTTTTGCTTCCGATCGTACATACCTCCATAAACCTCGTCTCCGAGTCAAGTATAACTCACACGGGCCACTTAATAGGTTTGGTGAAGACATACGTCAGAATGAACGAGGCCTCCGTAAGTCTTCCTATAGCCCAAAGACATAGTAGCCACTTCTAAATCTGTACGCACCTTTTTCAGTTCATGCTCATGCCGAGCTTCGCTACCGCCGTAGTGGTAGACACTCTTCATCGCTGGATCACTATGCACCCTGCTCATTCAGAGCCGTACGGGCTTCAAACGGTGTGTCCGACTCGGTTTATGATGTGGTTTGATTAGGGTTGATTTGGCATTCTTGATCCTAGACCGATTCAATCGTCACCAAGCTCATGGCATTCAGTATTAATACAGGTATTCATCTCACGTTTTGTAATAGTATCTTGTTCATGATCCTCTTTATAGGTCTTTTGACGAGGTACAGTATTTCTCTTGACCCATTTCGATTTGACACGCCTGACCGACGATATTTATCAACAGCATCGCCGCTATCGCATGTTTCGTTACAGTAAGCCAGAATGTCGAATACTTGAAATGTGCGTAGTGCTGACTGCCCTTCGAATAGTATGGCCATTCGGCCACAACGCTTCATATTCATGGGTATCTACTTTGCCTTGAGCAAGTGTAAGTTGTCTGAAATTCTTCTTATGCGCAATAACGGCTAAGGTATATATTAATTCGTCTATTTAGTGCATATCAATTCTCTACTAGCATCTCTCAAGCACGAAGTGCACTGCGCAGCCAGAGTAATGAAGTATCAAGTCAACAGTCAAAACATTCACGCCCATCACGTTCCCGATGAAGGATGTTTCATCTCGAGAAATACGCATATTCTGACTCTGCTTGACAGACGTTATCGAATTCTTGGCAACGGGTCGAAAACATAATCACCCTTCTTGGACCTCTCATATAATTATAATCCCAACACTTGTCAATCTTAAATGCTGATTTGAGAACGATGTAATACGATATAGGCGAACCTATATATATATGGACGTTCAAGTAAATGCCATTCTAAATACCATGTAATGCTAATAATTCCAATTGTTTCGGAATGAGTCCAGTCATAATACGATAGTAATTTCCTGCTGAATCAGCCCATCGAGCCGATTAATATCCTTTGTATGAGAGCCCAGATAGAACCAACTTGGAACCAACCCACTCTCCGATACTGTTCGTCATTTGCCTTCACCACAAACATCCCCTCGACGGAGACCGACGAGCACTCCACAAAAGCGAGACGACATAACCCATCTCTGGCTTGTCGTCCTCTGCATCATGTCGAACAGATCCAATCTGCACAGGATCCTGACCTTCATTGACCTCCGCTAGCACAGACCCGCTAGCTCCGAGAACAACCTCCTTCAAAAATCCTTTCAATTTCAAAAATTCGGCTATCACCTCTCCGAAAGGAAGCTCGGGGTCCTTCAGGGTTACCTCGCAATGTACGATCTCTGCGCGCAGCATATCCGGGCTCGAGCTCTCCTCCATATAACGCGCACTCATGACGGAGCGCGGTAAACTTTCGGCCGAGGACCTCCCCGACCGCTCTCAGTCGACTAAAGGAGATCGAGTAGAAGTGTCCTCCGCCACAAGCTAGCAAGATATTCGTCGTGATACACCATCTGGAACTGCTCAACCAAGCCGGCCATAGCAACGAGCTTGTCGATCGGAACTGTGATCGCGCGGAGGGTGTAGCTGCCTGCACCATCGAGATAGTCTAAGATTGATTCGCAGTCATTATATCGAGATACAATTCATGGGAGACACGCGACAGCTTCGATTTCCCAGGAAATGTCATTGGCAATGACCTTGGAGGTATGCAGGTGGCTGTCAGAGAGTGTGCATTATGACCTCCAAGGAAGTACACAGAAAACATCCTGCTCACCAGCATGGTCGTTCAGCCCATAGCCAATACTGTTCCACTCAGGCTAACGGTGACCTGAGGTGCGAATCGTTCGAGCTTGGTGCGAGCATTCAAAAGATGTCTTGGCGATACATACGTTCATCGCATCATTGTCGGATTAGCAGTGTGTACCGACGAGAGAGAACTCAGCTGTACATAGGAGGTAAGTAAAGTGGATGTTGCGTTAATGAACGCCACGTCCCAAAATTTCGAGGATAAATTCCCTTAGGTTTTGAAGGTAACTTTTCCCAGCAAACGTGCTCCAGACTTTCACGCGCGGGCGTGGGCGACCGCGGACATATAGTTCAACTGTTTGGGTTCCAAATAATTTCGGCACCCTCT